>JAVBJF010000384.1:0-344450 GCA_033439095.1 Pseudococcus viburni
CCATACGTAGGTAAAAAATTAAAAAATAGTTATTCCGCGTTTTAAATTCGAAGTTGTTAAATTTTTTGTTTTTCAAATTGAACGAAAAGTCGATTTTTAAATTATTATTACAATTAAATAATAATTATTTTCTAATTAAATTTGTGGCCTATATCTCGTAAAATATTCACCGAAGACAATATCGCATTCGAATAGGTGGTGAATGTTTTATAGTTCAATGGATGAACTTTAGCGATCGGAAAACTATTCAGTTTCCTCGTCTGGCATAGAAAAATGTGAAAATTTTTGCGTACTTTGGTGGACCAGTACCAAGGCATAGAGTAAACAGCTACCGAGACTGCGGATACCTACAAATATCATAAAGCTTGATGAGAAATTGAAAATTCGAGAAAAATACGAGCATATTTACCGAGCTTTCCAACGCTTCGCCGATCCAAAATATTAAATAGACGGTCCACAGGAGACCTACGAAACCCATGATTCCTTTGATGAGCACACAAAATGGCACGTTTGTCTATTGGAAAAAAATCAAAAAATGATTTGGAGCTTTTATTGGAAATAATTACTCGATAAGGTTCACATTTTCAGGCCTCAAAAGAAATGGAGATGAGCTAGGAAGCTGAAATTTGGATACGTTAGAGACAAAACCAATATTCATAAGTGGTAAAAAGTTTCAGAATTTTTTTTCCATCTGAGTCGATTTCAGGTCACCCACTAAAAGGACCCTCCCCCCTGTTTTTGGATTCAGGGGGTCAAAAATCACATAAGGTACCTCAGTGGCCTTTAATGACGTCATATCCAAAATTTCAGCTCACTGGGTCATTTAGTTTGGGCAGTAGGCTGGACAATGTAAATTTATAACGAGGAAAAAAAAACTTGCAGAACGATGAGTTTTTTAATATTTATTTCATTCAGGAAGGGGCCTAAAAGGGTTTTAAAGGTTGAAACCTTTATAGAGATCATCGGAGGCACTAACCGACTCCACCTAATTTTTTTTACCCTCTCGCTCAATTTAAGGCCTCTGAGCAGAAAAAGTCACGTTTTGAGACCTCGAAAAGATTGAGGATAAGCTGGAAAGCTGAAAAATGGATATTTTAGAGACTCTACAGATATTTATCTGTGGTAAAAATTTCATATTTTTTTTTCATTCTGGACCTGTTTTAGGACCCTTGCCAAATTAGACCCATCTCAATTTTTGGGGTCAGGCATTGCAAATTCCAAAAGGCACCTCTGTGATTCCTTTTGACCCTATATACAAAATTTCAGCTCCCTAGATCATTTTATTTGGGTTGTAAGGTGGATAATGTCTCAAAAAGTCTCAAAAATCCACGTCATCAGGCCTAAAATGGAATGAGAATGAGGTCATGAGCTGAAATTTGGATATTTCAGAGACAAAATAAATACTCATCGTTGGTGAAAATTTCAGATTTTTTTTTCCAATTTTAACCATTTCTGAAACCCCCACAAAAATGAGACCAATCACAATTTTCAATTTGAACCCTCCGAATTTTTATGGTAGAATTTCGCACACACATAAATCCTATTTCCAAAATTTGAGCTCATTTGACCCGAAAAATCGTTCACCATGATTCATGAAAATCTCATCGAAGAGAAGAATTCAACTAAAAGTCAAAACCAAAAACGAACAGGGAAGATACGAATCATCTATGGAATTTGAAAACGTATTACAGACTCCGAAATAAAATGGGTGTGGTTTTTCGCTTCGAAATTACGATCATATTCGTATCCTAGCCCTTTTGTTAAATTCTTCCCCTCGATTAAAACCCATACCGATAAAATATGATGAAGCAGAGTGACTTGCAATACGAACACAACTGGCAAGACGAGCGAACAGAACAACTCTACGAATTTTCTCGCCAAATTAATGAGTCTGAAACGTAGGAGAGAAAAAAAAATACAAAAATCATTCCATCATAACTCATTAATTAGCCTCTTCAACCTCCTCCTTCAAACCTACCGAATAATTTTCTGGAATTTTTTCACTCCTTGAACTACGCTCCGTTCAAACGCTCGATTCCACGCTTTAGACGGTCTCTTGGTCTTCTCCACGTATCCGGTCATGTAGGCAGACTCAATATCCAACTTACGACTGACGAATACCAGCTGATTATAACATATTGTACTCCAAAATAACATGAAAGCCAGCAAAGCCAACCACTGCATCATTGCGAACATGAATATCAAATTGAAGCAAGCATTGATCAATAAAAATACACCCAGACTAGTCACGTTGATGATTTTAGGCAAAGGGTAAATATAGTACAAATAATTATTCAGCTTGGCCTCGTCGTAGAATATAATCGCGTCCAGGATACAGCTAAACAAACGTATGAAATTACAAGCCACATACACAGATAGATTACCAACGATCACCCTTTTCGGATTCAACCTGGCGTCTGTTTTGTACATTGCTCCGGAGGATTCATCTTGGTAAATTTTGTCCACTCTTCGAATCATTCTGCGAATATTGGAACGACAGTAGTAGCACATCAGGGGCAATCCGATTTGCACGACGTTGCCCATGAATTGTAGCCCAATTACGTACAGAGACATCATGATCGGTTTCTTCTTATTATACAGAATGAAAACCAGACCGACGTAGTAAGTGAGGAATACGTGACAGGAGGCCATAAAGTACCAGATCAGTTTTACTTGTACGTGTATCTTATCGGTGAAATAAATGTTACCGAATAAACAGCACAGAAGGTAGAGTTGGTTGGCAGCGGTGGTGTGATAATCGAACATACTCTGTCTGCCTCGAATCTGTCTCGTAATTCTTCTCAGCTCTTTGAACAATATCAGGACCATTTTTCACCGAGAAAATTTGAAAAAAATTCAATCGCGTGAAACTGATTTGAACGAGTAGTGAAAATTTAATTCATTGAAGTATAGTCTAGAAATATTTGCACTGAATGAAATTTCTCGATATTTGAACACGTGTTGAATTTCCGAAATTTATGAAATACTTACCCATGTTAACGAAGTCGTAATTTGGACGGAAATATGGTACTTTAATGCGGGATTCAAACGCGTATCAATGTGGTTATTTTTATTAAAAAAATATGGCTGGTTTTAAGTACTGTCGTGCGCATTTCTTTTGATTAATGTGTAGTTACCATTTTTACTTACCCCCTGGCTTAGAAAAAACTCAAATGAAATGAATTCTATTGTAGTGTTGAAATGAATGTCAAACTGAACCATGAATTAATAATGAGTTTATTGTGTTGAATAAAGTTATATGTAGGTACAAGATATGTGGTGTACTTAAGTACTTAAGCATTTTCGATGTGAATGAATTTTTTTTATGAGAATAGGCGAGTGACGTATTTGAAAAAGCTGAACCTGCTGTGGTCAAATTCGATTCGAAGAATAAGAAACTTACTCGTGATAGTTGAGAAAAGCAGAAAAAATTCGAGAAATTTAGGAAGAAATGTGTAGTTCTTGAAATTTCTGACTGATTTTTAGTTAATTTCAAATTCATAAAGTAAACATGTAAAAAAAATGATTTCGTGTTAGTAATTTTCCGTATTTAAATTAAAATTTTGGAAAATTGTGTTTTCAGTTGCCAAAAATGACGAAGTTGTGTTTTTAGTTGAGGAACTGTTGTCCTTCTCAATCACACTTTTTTTTGGCTCGCAAGTCCGATTTCACATGAAATTAATTAAATTGTATAGGTCCTGTAATTTTTAAAATTAATTTTCATGCTTTTCCGGTAAAAATCTTTTTTTTTGAGTCGAGCCTTAAAAATTGATGGTTGGGAGGGGAAGGGGAATTTACCAAACCCTCCCTTTGATCCAGTCCTGTAAATGAGGAAAAAAATAATTTGGCTTTTTGTTAGTAAAGTAATTGACAATACATATTTATATTTGTTTAGCTTTCCCAAGTATTTGAAAATTTTGACATAATTTTTATTTGCGGTCAACAATGTCAACATTTTGACTCATTTGACACTGTGGGCATAATTTTTATATTTGGATTTCTTAACCTTTTTTCAATTGACATCTGCAATTCATGCAGAGTTCTTTTTTTTGACATTTGTGTCGCATCTATCACCTTTGACATATTTGAGGAAATTTTGACTTTTGAGCCATTTTTGATATATGTATTTGTGTCACTTTTGATTTTCTAAAAATCATATTCACTATCGCTGGTGAATTATTTCTACAATTTTGACTCATTTGATAGTCCTGAGCTGACGTAATTTTCTTATTTGATATTCTGACACAGGTGTCATTTTTCATAAGACCTAATTATATTTGTTATTTTTGTTATTTGTGAAGTATTTGACTTTTTTGTGACATTAGATTTTCAATTCATTTTTAATTTTTGATTTGACTTTTGGACCATGTTTGACATTTTTGTGTCATATTTGAAGCTTGTAGTGCAGTTGATGATGTTTTTAGCATTTTTGTGAAATATTTGACTTCTTATGACTTTTGATTTTTAAGTCTCACGTTGAACTTTTGTAAGTAGTGGTATATTTGACTTTTAAAACATAATTGACACTGTGTCATTTTTGATTTTTAAGCATTTATGACATTTGAAGCTTAGTTTCCTTTTTTTGACATTTGAGAAACATTTGACTTTTTGGTGACATTTTGTTATTTGTCATTTTTGATTTCAGTGAATTGTGGAATATGTATTTGACTTTTGGACAAAGTTTTACATTAGTGTTATGATTAACTTGTAGGGCTCGGTTGAGATTTCGAGCTCATTTTTCATTTTGGACATTTGTGGAATAAATATTTGACCTCTCTTGGTAATGACTTTTGATTTGAGCTGTAAGTACATGTTTGATGGTGTTGTTTTGATGAATTGTGAAATGTACACACATTTGACTTTCGGGTCACATTTGTTATTTCTGACATTAGTGAAGTATCTGAGTTTTAGGTCATTATGACTTTTGTGATTTCCTTGACATTCTTGACAGAGATGTCCCTTTTGACATTATTTTTAACATTCAATTAAGGTACATTTGTTATTTCTGAAACTTGTGAAATATTTGACTTTTAGGTCATCATTGACTTTTGTGTTTTCTTTGATATTCTTGACAGGAGTTTCATTTTTGACATTTTGACATTCAAATAGGCTAGATTTATTATTTCTGAAACTTGTGAAATATTTGATTTTTAAGTCATCATTGACTTTTGTGATTTCTTTGACATTCTTGACAGGAGTTTCCCTTTTGACATTTTGACATTCAAATAAGCTAAATTTGTTATTTCTGAAACTTGTGAAATATTTGACTTTTAGGTCATCATTGACTTTTGTGATTTACTTGTTTTTCTTGACAGAGATTTCCCTTTTGACATTTTAACATTCAAATAAGGTACATTTGTTATTTCTGAAACTTGTGAAATATCTGACTTTTAGGTCATCATTGACTTTTGTGATTTCTTTGACATTCTTGACAGGAGTTTCATTTTTGACATTTTGACATTCAAATAAGCTAAATTTGTTATTTCTGAAACTTGTGAAATATCTGACTTTTAAGTCATCATTGACTTTTGTGATTTACTTGTTTTTCTTGACAGAGATTTCCCTTTTGACATTTTAACATTCAAATAAGGTACATTTGTTATTTCTGGAACTTGTGAAATATCTGACTTTTAGGTCATCATTGACTTTTGTGATTTCTTTGACATTCTTGACAGGAGTTTCCCTTTTGACATTTTAACATTCAAATAAGATACATTTGTTATTTCTGAAACTTGTCAAATATCTGACTTTTAGGTCATCATTGACTTGTGATTTATTTGATATTCTTGACAGAGGTTTCCCTTTTGACATTTTGACATTCAAAGTGTCATATTTATCACTACGAGTAATTTTCAAAAATCACCTAATGTTTGACTTTTGGATTTTATTTGACACTTTTGAGGTTTTTTTTTTCATTTTTGAGGATTATTTTACTTTTTGAGTCCTAATTAACACTTTTACCACCGGTGAGTTGTAAAACATTTGATTCCCTATATGTTCGACCTTTATAAAATTAGTTTGACTTTTAAGTCATGTTTGTCTCTTGTAACTTATTTAATATTTTGGTATAAGTAGGTACCTGTAACATGAGGTAGCCACTTTTGCCACTTTAAATATTTTCTGAGATTTTGATGCATGTCCCTATTTGACTCTAATTTTCTACCTTGATTCTTGAATCACACCTGACTTTTGTTGGCACATTAGATCATTATTTTGACATTTGACACGTTGATATTTGAAACATATTTGACATTTTTTAAATTGTATTTTGTTTTAATACTTTTGTCACCAGTTTCCTATTTGACTTTTGGTCACTTGTGTCAATTTTATTGTGTCAAATGTCACTCTATTCATTTCCATTTATTGTTTATCTATGATTTTAAAGATTTTCGTATTATTTCATGATTTATGTCTATTGATCCCTAGAAATAATACGTAGGTATTTATGGAGTCTACGTCAATTGCCCGTTGCCAATTGCCCGCGGGAAATTGCCCGCGGGAAATTGCCCGCGGGGACAATTCCTCGCGATTTTATTTCGTGCGACGACAACTGCTCGCAGCGAAAATTGCCCGCAACAAAAATGAAATTTCCCGCGGGGACAATTCCTCGCGATTTTATTTCGTGCGACGACAACTGCTCACAGCGAAAATTGCCCGCAACAAAAATGAAATTTCCCGCGGTTAAAATATCGGTGTTTCACAAAATTATTGTTAGTTTTAAAAGAAATGCTATTCTCGAAACGATTTAGGTAGTTTTAAAAATCTTAAAATTATTAAAAGTAGCTACATACCTATATGAGCGAAAAAATATTCGCGACACGAATAGAAGTAACACTGGAAAAGGCCCCTTTCCTCTCACAGGTTCAAAATATCAAGTACCGAATTGAAATGTTTGAAAAATAGTCATTTTTTACTTTTTGAGTATGATTTTTCAAAATAAAAAATATCCCTTCGTTCATTCTGAAACATCAATTTTTCTGCTCTCACTACAATTTTTTCGATGTCTGCAGATCTAAATAAGATTTGAATGAAGAAAAGTTGGAGAAGTGGTATTATATTGAAGAGTTTTCTAAAATACAGGAATGTTTTATGTAAAGTGAGAGACATTTATTGCTCGAAGAAGGTTATGGCAAAATGTGTCGGAATCGTTCGAAGAATAAAGTTGAAAAGATCAAAAAATATTTTTTTCTGAACATGTGCTCGTGGGAAAATAAAGTTATTTTCATTTTTGTAGATTTGGTATTTTAAAATTATACCTAGGCAGTCGTTCAAATTAAATATTATCTTGGATAATTGCATAAGACAAATTTTTTCCGTGAAGAATGAATTTTTCACATCGTGCAATTTTAACCACGAGCAATTTTCGTCGCGAGAAATTTTCGCAGCCTGCAACTTCAACCACGAGCAATTTTCGTCGCGAGAAATTTTCGCAGCCTGCAACTTCAACCACGAGCAATTTTCGTTGCGAGCAATTGTCGTCGCACAATATTGAGTCGCGAGAAATTGTCCCCGCGGGAAATTCACGTGATACCGTATTTATGATGTTGAAAAAAAATGCAAATCTTTTTTAACCTTCTATGAATTTTGGAGCATCTACATTTTTTTCAATTTTTTTGCGTCTTTGTAGATTTTCCAAAAAATTTATGTGTTGCCAGCACGTATATAGATTTTCATAATAGTATTATTTTTAGTTTTATATCTAATTTCAAAATCGTAGCATTTGGAAAGATTGTGTCAGAAAAAATCCCAGATCTCTGCTCCAAATAAATACGAGAAACTCTATTTTCTGGTCAACATAAAAAAATTCTCCTGTCAATCAAACGATTGCAGTAATTGGTGAAATTCAAGAATTTTTCACTTTGTTGGCCAACGTACGTAAAATATTGACGCTAGATAGCACCGCATGCGCTAAACGAGAGTAATTCCTCAACACCAATGGGTAAACTTTCAACATGACGACACTTTCCATACGTTGTGTTCGACATAGAAATATATAAGTATCTTTTCGAACTCTGACTGACCAGTACCAAGGCGCAGAGTACACGGAAAATGATACTGCTGATATCTGCAAATTAAAATTATGGCCAGACAGTCAAAAAATTGCTGAAGGTTTTTTTTCCCCAACTCTGTAAAACAAATATTTTCAAATCATGCTGATTTACTTACCCCATTTTCTATAACTTGCCCAGTCCAGTACATGAGGAACATTGGCCAACCTGCGATCACCTGATATGCAATACCTTTCAATCGAACGCAAAAAATCATGTCCATCTGGTTCAAAAATTCGTCATCCAGGATACCTTAATTTTAAAATTCTAACAAGGCGTTTGAAATAGAAAAATCCATACTTACAGATATGATGACGTAAGGTTGGACAACTTGGATAAAAAAATTCACCGGTATGGCTGTCGTGCAAAATAATTCGACGAATCCTCGAAAATCTTCAATTACCCTGAAATTAAATTTTTCAATTTTAAAAAAATTTGTAACTAGAATTTTTGAATTTTATTCATCAGCAATCGTACTTCCTCATTTCGAATCAGTGAAAAGTCACTAATAAGCAGTCAGAATTGCAGTATAAGAAAAATCAGAAATTTTTTTTCAATTTTCAGTGGATTTTCGTTGAATTTTCAAAAAATTTCACCAATTTTTCTGCTAATTTCAGAGATTTTACTGACTTTTTAATGAATTTTCACTGATTTCCCAGCATTTTTCCCACTGATTTATTACTGTGCTGCAATTCTGACTGTTTTCCAGTGATTTTCAATCATTTTCCTTGATTTATAAATAAGAAAGTAATATAAAACCTGGTAATTTTTTTATAATCGTCAACATGCGTTCTCAGAATCCTATTGAATTCTTCATTCCATCGTTTGCTTGACATTTCTTGTACTAGATCTATTTCGACGTATAATTTATTCATTTGCTCATTGAGCTGATCATGCAACAGTAACATCTCGTTGTAGCACGTAATCCCCCAAAATATAATAAAATTTGTCATCGCCAACCATTCCAAAGAAAACAACGAGTAGTACATCGAGACTACCCCAGCGCTGGACAAAAACCATTCCATGCAACCATACTCGTGAACATTCGGTAATGGTAAAATATAGTAAACCGGATCCTTGAGCTTTTGCTCTTCGTAAAACATCATAACGTCGAGAAACGGAGCAAACCCATAGATCACACTCATGGCAAAAATCACCAAACTATTGCAAACCAGCATCCATTTAACGCTAATGCGGATATTTCGCTTTTGCAAACTTGTTCGCGATTTATGTTCCAAAATTATTGCGTCGACTCCTCTGATCATAGATTCGACGCCTCGTTGATGATAATACAAGACGATTGGAAAAGTTACCACTAGATTTACACACGTTGACACAGCGTTTATCACGGTCAGCTGCAGAACGTAGTTTTGACGGGTATCGTATAAGAAATACCCCAACAGGATGGCGAAAGCTGTCATTAATCCGCTGAAATTTATCAAAAACCAGAAGTATTTCATTTGCGGATGGATCTTTTCGCTGAAGTAGAATTTGCCGCAGAAACAGCAAAGTAAATAGAGCTGGTTTGCTGTGGTCGTCTGGTAACCGAACATGTTCTCTTTGCCTTGCATTTGTTTCATGATTCGCCAGAATTCGCGTAAAAGTTGGATCATTTTCTTCAACGGACTGACTTGAGTCTACGGTATTGGAAAGAGAAGTCGAACCAACCACGTTTTTTCAAATGGTTTCGGGCAAATTACTTCCTTAGGATATTTTTCATGACGATTTCGGAGTGCTCCTTCGTATTAGGTAATTTTCAGTTTTTTCTTGGGTTGATCGGGTGAAGATGGGGGTATACGTGATGTAATACTACGTTTGAGTTTAGAATAGCCCAATTGCAGAGAAAAAAGTTACGAAAGTAGTAATTAAAATTGGACAAAAAATGGTGTCGAAGTTTAATCGAATTTTCGTTGAAAGTTTTCTAAAAATTGAGCAATTTTGTAGGCCTAAGCCTTTGTTGCTGATTTTTCAAACGCTGAAATCAAACTTAACAAACGAAAACTTTTTCAACGAAAATTATTGAACTGAAAATAACTGTGGATAGCTAATTGAAAGAAAATTAGAAAAATTGTTGGAAATTTGAAAAAATTTCTACAATAAAAAATTACTGTATTGAAAGTTTTGATTCTTTCATTCTCCTCTCGTCCTCTCTAGAGAAATTTGAGAGGTAGATCAAAATTCTGGTATTTTAAGAAATAATTATGTTTTCGTCATTTTTGGTGGGATTGGTAGACAGATGAAAAATTTTCAAAGTCTGTTGCTATCAAAGAAGATTACTTTGAGACAATATTTTGAAAAATTTCACAATTTTGGAAATTTCCCCATTTTTTGTAATTTTTTTTCTCAATGTTTAGAAACTCGAATCAACATAAAACCTCGTCTTTACTGATCTTCTGCTTAAAATTTTTACAAATTCATTTTTTATCAAATGATGTCATTTTTTAGCAATTTTTGAAATTTTTGAAAAACGCTATCAACTTTTTGCCTTTGAAAACTTGAGTTATTTTGCACTCTCTCATTCTGAATCAGTGAAAAGTCACTGATAAACAGTCAGAATTGCAGCACAGGAAAAATCAGCAAATTTCACTGATTTTCAGCGAATTTACACTGATTTTTCACTGATTTTCACTGATTTTTCTGCCAATTTCATAAATTTCACTGATTTTTCTCACTGATTTGTTTTTATTGAAAGATTTTTCACTGTTTTTCTCCTGTGCTGCAATTCTGACTGTTTCTCAGTGATTTTCGATAATTTTCACTGATTTATAAATGAGATAGCATGGGTTTGTGAAAAAGTTTGGAGTTGTTTCCTGTTAAAAAGGATTATTTCGTGATTTAATTTTGAAAAGTTTCAAAATTTTGGAAACTTTCCGATTTGATGATTTATTTTTATTTTTCAAAGAATTGAATCAATTTGACGCTGTCTGTCTCTTCCTCACTCAACATTTTGAATAACTTGAAATTTTTTTGTTTTTTTTTCTTGATAAAAATATACTGTTTTATAGAATCAGAATTCAACATTCTTTGAAAAAAAGTTAATTTTTTCAGAATTTCTTTAAAATTGAGACTTGATGCTTTACATTAATTTCTCAGGAGGAGTGGGTGTGTAAAAATTATTTTCTCACAAAAACTGTGATGTTAAATGCGAGAATTTTTCGCTCAAACGTACTTTTTTGTGTTTACTAAAAAATAGAGGTACCGAAAATTGTACAAATATCTTTTGAAAAATTGTTCAATATTTTATTGAAACGTTTAAGTAATATTTAATAAGATGTAGAAAAAATTGAAATTTTGAAAATAATTTTTATTCAGTTTTTTTATTGCTTTCTCGAGAAAAATAAAAGGTTTTGATTATTTTTCTCGCATTTTACTCAGTAAATTTTTATGGAATTTCACAATTTTTATGACTTTTTTGCAGTTCAAATTTCGTTTCGTAATAATTTTAGGAAATTTTTTAAGGAAGTACGTTTGATTGAATTTTTTGACGAAAAAGAGAACTACTACCTATAATTTTTAGACTGAACTTGTCACTACTACAATCGATGGCAAATTACTTTAGGATATCCGAAAAATTGGTCGACTGAAACCCCTCTCGGCCGTAGGTCCCTGTTCGTTCATTTAGCAATCCTAATTTTTTGAAAATTTTTAAATTCCACTTTAATTTACTTTTCGTTGAGAAATTTGACTCTTCCTCATTTTCAGACCCTTGAATAATTCACGAAGTTTTGTATTATTAATTAAAGGTATAAAAGGTTTTAATTTTTTGTGAGACTTTTTTATGTAAAAAAAATATCCTCCTACTTCACATTTTTCAGCCTAAATATTTTATAATTTCCAAATTGATGATCGATTTTGGCTCATGTCTGAATTCTAAGAGTATTTTGGCAAAATTAAAATTTTTTTTGACATTCGATCAATGATAAAATTGAAAATATAGATTGTGATTAAGCAATAGGATTATAAATTTCAGTTCAACGTTCCGTCGTAAGATTTAAATTTTTTTATTCTAGAGCATTTGATTATTTTTCACAAATATTTGGTAAATTTTCATTGAAATTGATGAACAAAAATACCTCTTTTTGTAACAATTCTTCATTTTATTCAATTGGTGATTGTTTGTGTACAATTCGATGTATTTTGCATGAGCAAATGGCTGAAAATTCATGCTCAGTTTGGTTTGAGGGTGAATCTGCGTAGAAGATTGACGCTGGACAATATACCATTCATTAAACGGGCGTAATTTTTCAATACCAATGAGTAAACCTTGAACATGTATAAATTTTCCGTTCGTTGAGTTTGGCATAGAAATATATGAACTTGTTTGCGAGCCTCGATCGTATAATACCACGGAGTTTCGTAAACCGAAAATGATACCGTGGATGTCTGAATTTTGGAAAAAATTCGATTAATTTTCTGCCCAGCTGATACAGTATTTTAAACTTGATAATTTACCCCGTTCTCCAAAATTTGCCCAGTCCAATACATCAGAAACATTGGCCAGCCTGCTGTGACGAAAAATGAGATACCTTTTAGTCTGATGATGAAAGGCATATCCATCTGTAATACAAAATCACTGTAGATCATTTAAATTTGAATTTAAAAGAGGTAAATTATTGATACCTTCGAAGACCTACCGATATCATGGTGTATAGTTGAACTACTTGTATCAGAAATATAACTGGGATCGCCATAGAGCAAAATAATTCCACGAATCCTCTATAATGTTCGATAGCCCTGGAATGAAAAATTTCCTCATCTTAGACTTTGCTAGAATGAAAATCCCCCGCCTGCGCCTGAACGAGTCTAGTTTGTGAGCACCGATGAGGAAATGAAGAGACAATTATTTTAAAATTACTTTTTGTAACAAACGACTGAATTTTTCCTGGTTGACTCATGGATCCATCAATTACCAAGCAAAACTTGATTTTTTTCAAAGTCCATACCATTTTTAGATATTTTTCAACCCTAAAATTTTATTATTTCGAATAAAATTTTTACTTGTCTCTAAAATTTCTCATTCCAATTTTTTTTCTCAGGTCTAAAATTTTTAAATTTCGAATAAACTTTTTTCTCAACACTGAAATTTTTCTCTTCAAATTTTTTCTTAGGCCTAACATTTTTTTCATTGCGAGTAAACTTTTTTTTCAACACTAAAATTTCTCCCTGTAATTTTTTTTCAGGTCTGAAATTTTTTTTATTTTGAGTCATTTTTTTCTCAACCCTGAAATTTTTCCCTCCAATTTTTTTCAGGCCTAAAATTTTTTTATTTCGAATGAAATTTTTTCTGAACACTGATCTAAAATTTTTTCATTGCGAGCAAACTTTCTTTCTCAACACTGAAATTTCTCCCTCTAATTTTTTTCAGGTCTAAAATTTTTTTATTTTAAATGAAATTTTTTCTGAACACTGAAATTTTTCCCTCCAATTTTTTTCTCAGATCTAAAATTTTTTCATTGCGAGTCAACTTTTTTCTCAATACTGAAATTTCTCCCTCCGTTTTTTTCAGGTTTAAATTTTTTTATTTCGAATGAACTTTTTTCTGAACACTGAAATTTTTTCCTCCAATTTTTTTCTCAGATCTAAAATTTTTTCATTGCCTTTTTTCTCAACACTGAAATTTCTCCCTCCATTTTTTTCTGGTCTGAATTTTTTTTATTTCGAATGAACTTTTTTCTGAACACTGAAATTTTTTCCTCCAATTTTTTTCTCAGATCTAAAATTTTTTCATTGCGAGTCAACTTTTTTCTCAATACTGAAATTTCTTCCTCCATTTTTTTCAGGTCCAAAATTTTTTCATTTCGAATGACCTTTTTGTGAACACTGAAATTTTTTCCTCCAATTTTTTTCTCAGATCTAAAATTTTTTCATTGCCTTTTTTCTCAACACTGAAATTTCTCCCTCCATTTTTTTCAAGTCCAAAATTTTTTCATTTCGAATGACCTTTTTGTGAACACTGAAATTTTTTCCTCCAATTTTTTTCTCAGATCTAAAATTTTTTCATTGCTTTTTTTCTCAACACTGAAATTTCTCCCTCCAATTTTTTCAGGTTTAAATTTTTTTATTTCGAATGAACTTTTTTCTGAACACTGAAATTTTTTCCTCCAATTTTTTTCTCAGATCCAAAATTTTTTCATTGTTTTTTTTCTCAACACTGAAATTTCTCCTTCCATTTTTTTCTGGTCTGAATTTTTTTCATTTCGAATGACCTTTTTGTGAACACTGAAATTTTTTCCTCCAATTTTTTTCTCAGATCTAAAATTTTTTCATTGCGAGTCAACTTATTTCTCAATACTGAAATTTCTCTCTCCATTTTTTTCAGGTCCAAAATTTTTTTATTTCGAATAACCTTTTTGTGAACACTGAAATTTTTTCCTCCAATTTTTTCTCGGATCTAAAATTTTTTCATTGCCTTTTTTCTCAACACTGAAATTTCTCCCTCCATTTTTTTTCTGGTCTAAATTTTTTTTATTTCGAATGAACTTTTTTCCGAACACTGAAATTTTTTCTTCCAATTTTTACTCAGATCTAAAATTTTTTCATTGCGTGTCAACTTATTTCTCAATACTGAAATTTCTCCCTCCATTTTTTTCAGGTTTAAATTTTTTTATTTCGAATGAACTTTTTTTTGAACACTGAAATTTTTTCCTTCAATTTTTTTCTCAGATCTAAAATTTTTTCATTTCAAATAAAATTTTTTGGAGGGAGAAATTTCAGTGTTGAGAAAAAATCTTATTCAAAATAAAAAAGTTTTAAGGTCGAAAAATATTTGAAAATGAAATGGACTTTGAAAAAAATCGAGTTGCTTGGTAATTTATGGATCAGATGAGTCAAACAGGAAAGACTCAGTCGTTTATTACCTGTAAAAGGTACGTAGAAAAAAAAGATGCCTCTTCCGTTTCGTTATCAGTGCTCACAAACCAAACTCTCGTCCCAAATTTCAAACATACTTGGTGATTTGACAATAAGTATCCATATTACGTTTCAAAATCGACCCAAACCTCTTCTCCAATCCTTTCGAATACTCGAACTGTTCTTCATACCTAGCACTCCACATTCCCATCTGGACATCGAGCCTTTCATGAACCACAATCAACTCATTATGGCAGCTCACACCCCAAAACAATATGAAATTTATCATCGCAATCCATTCCAAAGCGAATAACGAATAAAACGACGAAATGAGCGCTGCACTGGCCGAGAACAAGCTAGTCGAACCGCATTCGTGAATGTTGGGTAAAGGCAGCGTATAATACATGGCATTCTTGACCTTTTCTTCTTCGTAAAAAATCATCACATCGAGATAAGGTACCACGCCGTAGATGCAGTTCATTGCTAAGGTCACGCAACAATTATAAACCAGCATTGTTTTCAAGTTGATTTTCTTTGCCAGATTATTCGATTTACTTCTCCCAGATTGATTTTGGAAAATATCGTCCAGGGCACCAATAGCTGCCTCGATTCCTCTTCGATTACGATACGAAAGTATCGGAAATACGACTACTATATTGGTTGATGTGCCCAAAGCGTACAATATTGTCAATCTCATAATTAATTCTTGCTTAGCGTCGTATAAAAAATATGCCAATGCGATGGCGTAAGCGATTGAAAGTCCTGTCACGTTCAGTAGCAGCCAAAAATATTTAGTTAAAGGGTGCACTTTATCTGTGAAGTAAATCTTACCACTGAGGCAATATAACAAATATAATTGATTGGCTGCTGTACTCTGGTACCCAAAGATGTTCTCTTGGCCCAAAATTTGCTTGATGAATTTCCAAAATTCGCGAAATATTATCAATGGTGTGACGTCGTTGTGATCCGAAACCATCCTGGTTCGACTTCAGCTGGCTAATGGAGTTGCGGAACAAATGAACGAGTCTTTTGGAGCAAAGGTGTTTTTGTTGTATTCCGTTTCTTGGCCGACGATTGGTCAAGTGGAGAAAAACTTTCGAAACTAGAGTTTTCCAACTGTTATTATCGGGTCGATGGTACCTATTGAAACTTTTGGTATTTTTTTTTGTTTTTTCGTGTTATTTTTGTTTTTTTTAGAGAATAAAGGGTGTCTTTGAAGAAAAACACATTATAATTTTACCATTGAATTCATGGCGTAAAAAATTGGGTATCCATTTTCTAAAGAAATTTTCCCCCAAATTCGACGATCAAAAAATGAACTCGATTTGAGTATTATTTCTTTTAACTTGAGTTTAATGGTTGCGTGAAGTACGTTTTTGTGGTGTGTTGGCGAATGCTGTGATTAGAACGTGAATAGGTATAATTTGAGTAGATTTGAATGAGGATTTTTTTCTTCGGTTAAAATTTATTTTAAATCGTAATGTTTTGAGTGAAAAAAAAATCGCAATTTAATTTCCAGATTAGTCACGGTAAGATTGGATTATTGTGAGCACCTTTTGAGTGATCGAAAAGGTGAAGAAATTGAAAAAGAAATGAAAATTCAATATTTCGATAATTATTACGGTTACGAAATTTTGAAAAAATATTACGAGTCATTTGAAAATATTTTTAAAGTTGTTCAATTGTTGAATGAATTGGTCAGTTTTTAACATTCAGAAATTATAGAAATACCGAAAAATTATTTTAACATCGTGTAGAATGTTGTGAAAAAATTCGACTTTAAATTGCGAAAAAACTGTCAAAATTACCGTGTGAAAAGTTGTAAAAAAATGACTCAAAATTGATTAAATCACGTAAAATGTTGCAGAATTTTGTAAAAATTGATGAAACTTGTACAAATGTGAGAAAAAATTGTTCCAATCTCTTAGAAAATTCGTTAAAATAATGTAAAAATCAATAAAGTGGTCGAGTTATTCAAAAAATAATGCCGCAATTGCTTGAAATATCATAAAAATTCTTCATTTGAAAAAGATATGAAATTTCCAAGAAAATTGTTTAAAAGCCTTCAAAAGTCGATGAAAATCCAATAAAGTTACCTACTTCAAATATGTACATTTTTCGAAATTTTTTGAAAAAGAGTTAAAATCGTGTAAAAATAATATAAAAATAGGTAAAATGTCACCATAATTTATTGTGTTAAAGAATTTTAAAATAGGTGTCCTGTCATGAGAAAACCAGGTTATAAGATCCCATAATTGAAAAATGGAATTTTTATGGAAATGTATAGTTTTTGACCTGCTGAATTCAGTGGTGATGTTGAAAACGTTCGCGAACGATTCATTTTTTTCTCAATAGAGGGTAAAATTTATAGGAAAACTAGAGAAATTCTTCAAAAAATTTTATTTTTTAATTTGTTGGAGGGGATCTCATGTAGTGTCCATGTACCAATTTTCAGCTCAATTCACTCGTTTTTGAATGATTTATTGCAGCTTTTGCCATTTTACAGATGGAAACATCAACTCATAGGATTGCACTTGGACCCTTATAAAGAAGGTATAAAAAATCAATGCTGGCCGGAAACATATCATGTTTCATTCTACTCCATTTTGCGACGTTTTCCCGCCAAAAAATTAGAAATTGAAAAAATATATTTTTAGATAAATTCTCTTTTTTTTGGTCGGTAACAGTGATTTGAGAAAAAAACTATATTACGATGATTTTCTCAAAAATCAGCTAGTTTCGTATCATTGATTGGTAAATACTTTAGTTTGAAACTTTGAACTGCGCTCCTGTAAAAATTGCTTTGAGGGCGCTAACCTAGTTTTCTTGTGATATATCATGAAACCGTAAGTAAAAAATCAAGAAAATTTTCTGATAATGACCTTCAAAATTGAATTTTTTCAATAAATATTTTAATCAATTTTCGCCTCTGTTGAGGAAATTAAACGCAAATATTTTAAAAATCGATGGCAATTTTAAGAATATTTGCAGTTTTTCAAACAATTTTTCAATGTGTCTACTAGCAATTAATACAATAAAATTCAGAAATTAGCTAAAATTTTACCTTGGCAGAAAAAATTTCAATCACTTCACTGTAAAAAAAACACTTTTTTAACATTTGACTCTTCTTTGAATGAGTTTTTCAATCAAAAGATTAAAAAAAGAGGGTGTTTTGGAAAAATTGAAAGCAAGAAAAACTGTATGAAAATGACGAAAAAAAATCCAGAAAACAGCAATATTTTTTTTAGATTTAGTGAACATCTTAAATTTTAATAATTTTTATGATATTTTAAATTTTTTCCAATTTTTTCCACGATTAGAACAATTTTTACCACTTATGAAAAATGTTTTTGATGATATTTTACGTAGGTTATTTGAAAATTGGATTAATTCCAAATTTCGTAGTACAGGAAGTTTTATTTTGGAAAATTTGAAGCAGAGAAATGATATGAAAATGTCAAGCAAAATTCAGAAAATAGTAAGAACTTTCATTTTTCTGATCCAGTAGACATCTTGAAAATGAATAATTTTTATTTTTTAAATTTTTAAAATTTTTTCCACGATTAAATAAATTCTTACCATTTATGAAAAACATTTTTGATGCTATCTTAGGTGATTTAAAAAGATTTTTAAGTGAAATAAATGATCATTTGGATTAATTCCAAATTTTGTATAGTTGGTACGTGGTGTTCCCTAAAAATTTACTAATTTTGAACAGATTGTGTGGTGGTAAGGATGAGGGGGGGAGCTATTCCGATTTATTTGCAAGTCGACGTAACACGTTAACGTAGGATATTAGACCATTTTCGTAACGTGCAAAGCTCTTCAGGTCCAATGGCCAGACTCCCAATATCGATGCGATTCTTATGCGTTGAGTTTGGCATAACATAAGATGAACTTGTTTACGTACTTTTTTCGACCAGTACCAAGGCATCGAATAAACTTCGATGCGAATCTGGGATATCTGAATGAAAAATCGATATATTATTGTTTTGTATCGAAGAATATTTATCATGAAGATACTACTCAACGTTTAAATTGAGGCTTACCGAGCTTTCTAGTCGATCTGCGATCCAAAAAACAATCAGAACTGTCCACCCTAAACCCATAAAATGACTGGTTTCCTTGATTTGAACCGAAGTAGGCATATCTGCCTGTAATTAAAGTCAACTTTTTCAAACTAATGTTGAATTCAGTTTTGCGAAAAAAATTTCAGCTTTTCAATTTCAAATTGGAATACAATCGAGCAAGGGAGTTTTGTAAATTTTATCATGATAGGTTTGTAATTCTGAAGTCCTAAACAATTTCTAATCGATTTTAGACTCACGATCAATTTTCGATATTTTTTCCTGAAATTTTAAACTTCAGAAAGAATTTTTCAAATATTTGTTGAAAAAAATTTTTAAATCCATTAATGGGTTTAGGTTGATCGAGAAAAGTTTCATTTAAATATTCGGATTCAGCATTCAGCATCATGCCATAATTTACTTAAATTTGACTCATCTAAAAAGGGCTGTCGGACTTTAGAGACTAAATTCAGGGGAGGGGGTAAAAAAAATGACTACTAGAATGAATTTGGAAAAAATTTTATAAAGTTAAAAAAATTCTGGAGGAATTTCTAAAAAAAATTTAAAAAGACATCAGAAATACTGAAAAATTTATCATTCCATTTTAGCATAAAAAAATGGATGATTGACAAATTTTTTTAATTTTCCATCTCAAATGCTTCAGCAGGTCGTTTGAGAATTGAAAAATATTTAAATTCAACTTACCGACAAGGTCAAATAAAGTTCTGCCAATTCGATGCAAAACGACCCAGGCAACAAAACAGAGCAAGTAATTTCGACGAACTCGTCAAACCTATTTTTCGTCCTGCGAAACCAATAATCACGTTGAAAATAAATATTGAAAATTTTTCACGTGCATTTTCAAATAAAATTTCATCCTTACCGAATAATCTGCTGAAACCTATTCGATGCTTTGGCCAGAACATCTTCAAAAGCTCGATTCCAAGCACCAGTCACCTCATATTGGGCATCCGCGTACACCTCCAGTTCACTAGATCGAATCCGAATTTCATAATTGACCAGGACTATCTGGTTATAGCATATCGCGTACCACAGCACAATTAAAAACGCCAGCGATATCCATTGAAATACAATAAAACCGAAAATCGTCGAGCAAATGGTATTCGTAATCAGGTAAAATTCAATCCGCCCATGCCCATATTCTTCGGTCTTAGGAATGGGTATCATGTAATACATAATATTGCCAACCTTATCATCCTCGTAGAAAAAAATCACATCGATGACGCAAATTACTAACATGATGGCTGCAAATGATGAAATACCCAGCACATTTATCAAAATTACATTTCCAATGTTCATCAGCTTAGGTCCAGATTTCTGCTTCGAAATACCAATGACGGTGGGTTCTTGGGCTGAGGTTAAAATTACGTCGATTTCTTGGATGGCAGTTTCAATAGAGCTTTTATAAGCATACAGCAAAATAGGAAAACAAATACCCAAAAGTACCGGATAACCGACGAAATTGAACACGTACAAATGGAACCAAGATTCCGAATCCAAGTTATACACGAAATGCCATAAGCCCAGAACAAATCCCATCGAGAGTCCGCACAAATGCAAAAATACGAATAAACATCGTACCTGCCAGTGGATTTTATCGGTGAAGTAAAAGCTGCCTCCGAAACAGTAAAGCAGAAAGAGTTGATTGGCTGAGGTGCTTTTGTAACCGAACATATTTTGGATGCCGAAAATCTGAGCGATGATTTTATTTGCTTCTTGGAAAAATCTCATCGTGAGGATTTCAACGAACGATGGGCACTTTTCAGACTGATTGAGAACTGAAAATTACCTGATTTTTTATCAAAGGTTCAAAACTGATGGGGGGGGGGGGGGGGGTTCGTCACCAACTAAATCAAGTCGAATATTTAATTCGATTCGTATTTTTATTAAATTTTTTATCATTTTTGTCCTCAAAATGATTATTTTACAAAATGATTTCATTGTGGGTGGGTTTTCTGTGCATTATTTCGTATTTCATGGACTGTTGTTTAATTTTTGGAAATTTATAGAATGGTTTTATTAATAAATAATACATTGCATTTTGTCAACGTTCAAAAATACCCAGTTACCGGTCATTATTCGAAATTGTTTACGAATATTCGTACGTGACAATAATACCTAGACGTTATTTAATCCTCGATAATTATTAATTTCGGTGTGATAAGAACCCATATTATGTTACATGAGAATCCGTATATCTACGAATAATAGACGATTTGGAAAAAATAACCTGTACTTAGCTGAAAACAGAAACCCACAAAGAAGTTCAAAGACTACTATAACAGCGATTAAATTTCCTACAGCTAAAATGCATTTTAAACAATGCTCCGAAACGTTCTTCAGAATCGAATGTCATTTTTTAATATTTTTTCTTATAAGTTGGCCATAAAGATGTATCGAATTACCAGATTTCTTCCCTCTTCTCCCCTCTCACCAATATTTCTTCGTCCATTGATTTCAAACTCGAAAATACGTATGTAGATTAGCCCAGGCAAATAAGAGAAAAAATGTACCAAACCCCCCAAAAATTTAATCCTGATTTTTTTTTCGCGTTTTACGTTCGTAATGGTCCACTACACATTATACTAAAATGGACACCCCCCCCATAACCCTCCGCTACCCCCAGGGGAGGGGTAAATGTCTGATGAAAACCGGTTTTTCGTGAATATCTCCTCAAATAAGCCTCAAAATTGAAAAATATTTAAAAAAAATTTTGTTCTACGTGTAATTTCCTATCAGAACGTTTTTGGTTTTTTTCAAAAACACCCACTTCCTTGACCAAAAATTAAGGGTTAAAACACCTATTTTTCAACAATTTACAGCATTTTTTGAAAAAATTGAAACTTTTGGGAATATCTCCTCAAATAAACCTCAAAATGGAAAAATGGTTAGGAACAGTCATATTCAACGTGTAATTTCCCATCAGCCAGGTTTTTTTTTCGAAAACACCCACTTATTTGCCCAAAAATTAAGTGTGAAAAATGCCTATTTTTCCAATATTTACAGTATTTTTGGAAATGATGAAAATACGAAGCTGAAAGTTCCCAAAATTATACCAGTGAAGAGTAATTTTTTTGTAGATGCAGGTAGGGTATTCCAAAAAAGTCACCGCCAGAATTTTCAAAACCGATATGTCGGTTAAGGGGGTTTAGGGATGAGGGGTGATATTCAAAATTTTGAAAATTTCCATGTTTGGTGTCAAAATTTAGGTTTTTTTGCATGCCAATTACAATTTTGAGATTGTTTTTTATGAAAAATCAAAAGGAACTCCGGAAAGGCAAAGGAAAAAGTCATAATTTCGATTTGCATAATTTTGGTTCAAAATTTTTGGTGGCTTGGAGAGGACAATTAAAAATTTTGGTAATATTTTTGTTCCATCTTTAATTTTTTTTTTTCATCGTCAATATTTTATTCATTTCAAACCTTTAAAAATAACTTATTCGATATCCTCTGGGTCTCAATCTTACAACTTCTTTTGATTTTTCATAAAAAAATATAATCTCAAAATTGTAAATCGCATACCAAAAAACCTAATTTTTGACACCAAACATGAAAATTTTCAAAATTTCGAATTTCACCCCTCACCCCTTAACATCCTTGACTGACTTATCATTTTGAATCCTTACAACGCGAAGAAATGTTTCGTATCACCAATAATTAACAATAACATTGCGTTTAAAGTACCTACTTTTACTTCCACAACCTCGATTTTTTAAATGCAGTATTCAATATCCTCCCTTATAATTAACGGTAGGGGTTGAAATTCTTACTGTGACTTTTTTTGGAATACAGTACCAGAATGTATGAAAAAATTACTTTTCACTGGTATAATTTTGGGAACTTTCAGCTTCGTATTTTCATCATTTCCAAAAATACTGTAAATATTGGAAAAATAGGCGTTTTTCACCCTTAATTTTTGGGCAAAGAAGTGGATGTTTTCGAAAAAAACGAACCTGCCCGATAGGAAATTACACGTCGAATATGATTGTTCGTAACCATTTTTCCATTTTGAGGCTTTTTTGAGTCGATATTCATAAAAGTTTCGATTTTTTCAAAAAATGCTGTAAATTGTTGAAAATTAGGTGTTTTTACCCTTAATTTTTGGTCATGGAAGTGAGTGTTTTTGAAGAAATCCAAAAACCTTCTGATAGGAAATTACACGTAGAACAAGATTGTTTATAACTATTTTTCAATTTTGAGGCTTATTTGAAGAGATATTCACGAAAAACCGGGTTTGAGCAGATATTTATTCCTCCTCACGGGGTAGCGGAGGGTTATGGGGAGGGGTATCCATTTTAGTATGTTGTGTAGTGGAGCATAACGAACGTAAAACGCAAAAAAAACTGGCTTGAATTTTTGGGGGTTAAATCCTGAAATGATTGGACTAGATGTTTGTATTCTTAATTGAATTTTTTTTCGAATTGTTACATATTTGAACTCCAATTTTTATTATGTTTAGAAAAATATTAATACTTATAACAAGGAAAACAGAAAACAATTCTGGAACCCTATCATTAGGTAAATCGGAATATTGGGACACGCGAACTCAAACAAAACTCCTGTCTAATATACCTACGTATCACACGACCACAAAAACTTTTCCAAATACTCGTTTGAAAACAATTCTGTCATTTTTTTGCAAAAAAAAAGTAATGTGTGCGTAGTTTGGTCGAACAAAGTAATGAAAACAAAAACCCTTTTTCTCGCTACAAGTACCTGGAATTTTTTGGTATTGCGACAACTCGAGCCATACCTATTTTTAGTTCTTCTGTTTCGTATATTTGTCGAGAAATTATAGGCTTACCTATTAATTAATTCGAGAGTTTTAACAACCCGATGGCGAATTCGTGCAATTATGATGTTAATAAGTGTTTAGATTTTCAATTTTGTGTTCTTCGAAGGTTTGGCGAATTATGACGTCGATTTAATGAGTCAGTTTCGTTGGAAGTTTAATACTGAAATAGTGTGTCGAATGGTTCTATGTGCGAAGTCTCGAGTGAATTAGATATAGAAAATTATTATTTGAATGGTTCTAGTTGAAATGTTTGTTTTTTTGCCCCCGGATTCGCAATCAGATTATTTTAAAATGATCAAAAGGTCATTTTTTTCTGAACTTTTGGGAGATTTTTAGCAGGTAAAAACCAAGTACCTATTTCAATTTTTAATCGATTTGAGTTGAATTTAAGAGTAGAAAATGTTCTTGAAACTTGTCGAAATTAAATTTAGCGAAATTCTGGGTTTAGGGTGCGACCCAATTTAAAAATTCGAAGTTTATGAGCTCACCAAATTTCACTCCTTTCAGAGGCGGTTTGAACACAAATTTTTAGGGGGTATGAGGTTCAGAAATCCCGTGTAAAAAATTCAAAATTGCCGAATAATAATTCAAAAAATTCGAGATTTTTTTGCAATGATTATACCAAAAACAATGTGAATCAACATCATGGAAAGGGAAAAACACAATTTTCAGAGATCAACGTAACAAAAACTTGAAAAGTAACATCGTGTTCAAGATTAGGTCAATTTTTAATCTTGCTTACGCCTGGAAATTATTCCTCGTGGTTCCGAATATATTTCCATTGTTAAAAGCCATTCTTGCTCGTCCCTGCTCATGAATAGCAAAATTCCTTGCATGAAAAAATAGATTACTTTTTCCCTCGGTAATTTCATTGAACGTAGTTGAAAAAACCTATGAAATTTTCTTTGTCCACTTGGTTAAGAAGATTGTAGTTTCAATGTGAATATGAGAGAATAAATTTGGCCCGAGCGAAGCGAGGGCAGAAATTTTAAATAGAAGACCTTAAATTCAAAATTAAATAAAACAATGTTTTAAATTAATCAACTTGAATAAAAAATCGGCCAATTTTACTCGAAAATTATTCGAAAAGAAATACAACAGGGCCGAGCGCAGCGAGGCCAAAACTCTTGAAAAATTTGATTTCCAAACATCAAAAATGAGTTTTGATGAGAAAAAATTTGATGAAATTCGGTGGAATAATTTTGAGGAAAAATACTAAAAAAATCTTTTGTGGGATTTGGATTGTTTTGAACTTACGGAAGAAAAAATTCAATAAGGCCGAGCGCAGCGAGGCCGAAATTTTTGAAAAATTTTGATTTAGGGAGTAGATAATTTTAGAGTTGGATTGTGATTTCTGAAAAAGGACAGTAAACTTGAAATTTTTGAAAGGCTCAGTTTTTCATTACTTATGCTGCAAAATTTCCAAACTTTTTTAATTTGCCGAAATTTCTAAGATTTTGTCGAGTTACTTGAAATCTCCGAAATTCTGCCGAAACTGCCCTGAGGGTGGGGGTATTATACCCCCCCATCGCGCCGCCCCTGACTCCTTTCTATTAAAAAAAAGAAAATTAGGTAATTTAATTTCTGATCACATCAAGAATGTTGAAAACAGAACTTCAAAATGAAAAATTATGTTGGTAGGTATTTGTCCTGTCTCTGCTATCTTTTAGATACCTACCTGAAAGTATCGAGAAACATTTTTCCAAAAATAATTTTTTCAGATTTAGATTTCTTACAAGAAATTTAAAACCCATGAAAAAAATGATAAAAGTGAAAAATGGATACAGAAGACAGTTTTGGGTAAACGCATCATCATCTGTAGGTATTGATATCATTTTTGGCAAAAAATTTTCAAAATCAATTTTTTCCAATTTTTCCATATCATTTTTTGAATATATTAAGTATTTGGATTTTAATGGCAGTTGGGCTAGTATAAATGTGGGGGGGGGGGTCTTTTCAGGTCTTTTTGAGGTATAGACAGAACTTCCTCTCGATTCGTTTATTTAATTTTTAAAAAATAGGGCAAAATGATGACCCGAACAAATAAACACCATACCATGAATATTCATGAAAATCGCTAAAAAATTTTAATTTCATATTTTTACAGTGATTGTTGTTTGGGGGGAGGGGGATGGGGTTCCTTGAAAATGAAAGGACAACTTTATTTTTATGACAAAAGAGAGGGTTGTATGATCTAGGACTCGTCAACACCTAAGTATTTTCAAATTGAAGAATACAAAAATATGTTATTTTTCCAATTATTCGAATACTGGCGATTTTTGAATTTTTGAACATCTTGTGACGATCAAGAAGGTCAACATGATGGACATTTTCAAAATAGTTACTACAAACCAGAGGAATAAAAATGTGTCAAGAGAACATGCTAGAAAAGTGATTCATACTTATATCATTATTTTAAAACGAATAAATGGTTGTTAAAATATCCTACATTTTCTCTTCTTTTTTTCAATTAAACTTTGCAATTTTCAATTAATTTTTTCTCTTTTTTCAAAATTTTGGAATCTATTCGTTTGAAAATTTTTAATCTACTTTTTTTCACCAGATAAAAAAATCGTCTGAGAGGAATATTTGCCCACCTCCCGTCATGAAAGTTTGAAATTTGTTGTTTTGACTGATTTTTCATTACGTAATTTATTTTTTGCTGTATGTAAATGAATTCCAAACTTCGATACTTCAAATTTATGAATGAATTCAATTATTGATCGTGGTATTTTTATAGAAATAAAAGATTTTAATTTATGGAAATTCGCCTTTATTACCTACTAATTCGCATTTATTTTTTGTTCTGTTGTAGGTGAGTTCATTCAAAATGTATTGCAATATTCGTGGTACAATTTCAGCTCGTATCGTTCGATTAATGTCCAGCAAGTGTGTACTATTTTCATTCATTTTAAGAATAACGAATCAGTCGAGAAAAATTTTTATTTTGAAAAACTAATTATAATTATCGATCGAGTCGAGACTGATTTAAATTTAAAGTAACTCTACGTAGAATATTAACAGTAGACAGTACAGCATGAATGAAACGCGAGTAATTCCTCAAAACCAGAGGATAGACTTTCCACATGAACAAATTCTCCGATTTTTGAGTTTGGCATAGAAATATTTGGACGTTTTTTCGAACCTTGACCGAATAATACCATGGGCTACTGTAGACTGAAAATGAAACTGCGGATACCTAAATTTTTGAGAAAAGTAGCATCGTTAATATTTTCATTGAAGAATTCCTTGGGGAAAAAATTGAAATTATTTACTCCATTTTCGAGTATTTCTCCAACCCAGTATAGCAAGAACATGGGCCATATTGCAGCCAAAAAGAATGAAATACCTTTTAGTCGAATTGAGAAAGGCATATCCATCTGCAATGTTGAAAAAATATGATTATATTCAAATTTTATTATTTTCCTTCACGGTTGGAAATTGAAAGACAGGAGACTTACCGAAATTGTAAGATAGAGATGTACCACTTGGACTAGGAAGTTAACCGGAATGGCCAGAGAACAGTAAACTTGAACTATTTCTCGAAAATGCTCGATTACCCTGCAATAATAATTATTCGTTGAGGTATTTTCAGTCATAAATATCAATTAATGAAAATATTTCCATTTCAACCTGTTGACCGCTTTGATAGTTCCCATATTTCTGATCAAAATCTGTCTAAAAGCTCGATTCCATCTTCGACCTGAGTGGTATCCATTTCGAGCATCCTCATTCAAGGTTTTCATCTCAGAATTGATTCTATCTCGGACGTGGATCATCTCATTATGACACTCAGCACCCCATAGAGTTATCATGTTCACTGCAACGATCCATTGAAACCAGTACAGGGGACTGGTAAACACCAAAAGTAAACTATGGACCGCGAATAACCTAATAGAGCCATTTTCTTCGATATTAGGCAACGGGAACGGATAATACTTGAAATTCTTGACCTTTTCTTCTTCATAAAATAACACCACGTCAAAAATACACGAGAAACTGTAAACGAACATCAACCCGAACATGATGCAGAAGTTCAAAGGTATCAATTTTTCGACCTGGATATTTTTTCGAACTTTGTGTCGAGTTTTCAACGTGATCTCGGGCAATTTATCAATCGCGTTGATCATATTCTCGATATTGTTTCGATAATAGTACACGATACTGGGAAAAACGATACTCACATCTGAGGAAACCCCCATCGCCGAAACGATATCTAACAATTTCTGAACGTCTTGTTTGGTATCATAAAATAAGCAAGCCAAACCAGTCGTACATGATACCAATACTCCGCATAAATTGATCACGAACCACGAGTATTTCACCAAAGGATGTATCTTTCTGGTATGATAAATTTTTCCACTGATGCAGTACAATGAATAGAGCTGGTTCGCTGTGGTGTTCCGATAGCCAAATATGTTCTCTGTTCCTCTCATTTGTCTGACTATTTTGGCGATTTCTGAGAATACCATGGCGATCTTCAAGTGCACCGAATACGCAGAAAATGATTAGAATCAAAATCGGTTATTTTAGTGCCTGTATCGCGAAAAAATCGACGAATGAGAAGCATAAAAATGACCACACATCGTGAGATACACGTACAATACTGCGTAGGTTGAGAATATTTCGAATAAAGTAGGAACCCTTTGATGGGGATGCATTAAAACTTCTTTGACCCGCCTTTTTACCCTTTTTTTTGGCATACTGAAATCGTAATTCCTAGAATGATTCGATTCAGGTTTGAAAAAAATTCGTAAATAGTGATAGAACACGTCATTTATTGGTTTTTTGGTGAACAACTCATCTTTTAGTTCCAGTACATGAGAAACATTGGCTAACTCGAGAAAACGAAAAATGAGATACCTTTTAGCCTGATTGCGATTCAAATTTATCAATTGGAGCTTAGCGTTTTTCAGTTTCGTTTGTAAAATGACTTTATAATTTTCATTTATTAATCTTTGGCTTCAATTTTTAAATTTCTTTTAAACAATTTTTTTCAGCTTTGCAAATTTTTGGCTTTTATTTTTTTTCAAAATTTTAATTTCAATTTTTTCCGCTTCAAAATTTTTCAAGTTCATATTGCCACATTTAATTTTCTAAAAATTGATTAATCTGTCCATTTTTTACTTTTTTTATTTTTTCAAACTCGAAATTTTCAAAAATTTAAAGTTTTTTTCAACTCCAAAGTAATTTTATGCCCAAATTGACCCACTCTGAAAATGTGTTCCATTAAAAAAAATTTCAGGTTTAAATTTTCATAACTTTCTCAAATTCAAATAATGTCCAAACAAAAATTTCTCAAAAGTGTTTCAACTCAAAAATTTTTCCTAAATTGAAACGGCTTCGACGAAATTACGAAATTTATGATACCGACAATTGTTTTCTAAATTACAATTTTTTTTTGACTTTCTAGCTTCGCAGAAAATTTTTTTAAAGAAACTTGGAAAAATTTGAAAAAAAAAATTGAAAATGGGAACTAAAAAACTTTTAGAGTAGCAACAATTTGGAAAAAGTTGAACTTTGAAAAATAAAAGCTGAAAAAATTGAAACGAAAAACCAAGTATAGAAAGTTATGTATAATTTTTGTCATTTTTAAGCAAAAATATTTTATAACAATTTTGTAACGTTTCAATAACGTTTCTATCGAATTTCCATCACGTTTCTGTAACATTTTTCGCGATTTCAATGTCATGTTATTTTCCATCAGAAAAAAGCAAGAATGAAATAATTCGCGAACGATTCGTTCTCCAAGTAGTGATTAGAATTCTTCAAAAGTTATACGCAGTATAATTGAAAGCTCACCAAAATTGTCACGCAAAGTTGAGTCAAACCAAGAAGTCGACCGGTATCGAAATGGGAACAAAATAGTTCCATGAATGCTTTGAAATGATTGATCACCCCGCAGCAATAAACTTATCAAATCGTTATGGCAGATGGCTCCGCATCGTGTATCGAACACAGACAGAAGTGCAAATAATAAAAATTTTCAAAATAAGTATGTACTACAAATCAGATGAAAAAAAAAACAAAAAAAAAATGAGGTCAAGAGAGGAACATCGTTTTATACATTTTTCTTGAAATGAATGAATCGTTGTTTAGAGAATATCCAGGAGGGGAAAAAATAATGATGGTTTCAAAGATACGTATCGACTATATCCAAAAATAGGTATGTGACCTTAGGGTGGGCCGAAAAACCAAAAATTTTGATTTTTGAAAAGTTACCCCCCACGAAAGTTGTTGGCTGGATGGACTAGAAAAATTTAATTAAAAATTTCAAAATCGATTCATATATCTTCCGATCGCGCAAGAGCCTTCAATTCTTCAAAAATTCAAAATTTCAAAAATTGACTAAAATTAATTTTAGAGCTTCTGTAGTGACTATATCTAGACCAAAAAGCACCTTTTTTTTTTTGAAAAAATCTGTGTTTTATAACTTTTTTAAATTTTTTTCAGAGGTGAAGAAATATGAGAAATTTAAAAAAATTATAAAACATGTATTTTTTCAAAAAAGTTGTGCTTTTTGCTTTATATAGGCCCTAAATAAGCTCTTAAATTGATTTTGATGAATTTTGAGTTTTTTTTTAATTTTTAAAAATTTCTGAAAATGTTGAATTTTTGACAATTTTTAAAGAATTGAAGGCTCTTGCGCGATCGGAGGACATTAATCGATTTTGAAATTTTTTATTTTATTTTTCCAGTCTATCCAGCCAACAACTTTTGTGGGGGTAACTTTTCAAAAATCAAAATTTTTGGTTTTTCGGCCCACCCTAAATTGTGACCTATTATCATTTGTTATGCAAGATGTCTAACATTTTCCTCTTCTTTGAATTTTTGAAACAAAAAATAAAAAGGGAGTATTATTTTTTGTGCGAATTAAAAACAAGAGAATAGTATAAAAATTGCAAGGAAAATCCAGAAAATGGCAAAAATTTCAATTTTTTAGTTCCAGTGTAACCTTGCATGTTTTTTTCCAAAAATGTCAAATAAATTTTACTTAAAAAAAAATTAAATATCCATCCCCCCTTCCCTTTCTTATATGAAGTGTTTATTTTTTCATCCGATGAAAAAATCGCGTGAAATTTTTTTTGCCTCCTCCCCCCCCCCCATCGTGAAATGTTTGAAAAATGTCCTGTTGAGGTTCTGGTTTTTCATTATGGAATTTTTTCAGACACCCTGTTATGTTTTCGAGATCATAGATTTCAAAAATCGAATTATCATTTTGTGCTGTAAATTTTCTTAAAATTATCAAGTACATGATATAAATATTTTTTGAAAGTCGTCAATTACTCGAGAAATATTATCATCTAGAAAAATTCATCGGTATAATTATCTATTGATTCCAGATTGATTAAATTTTAAAGTAATTTTACGTAGAATGTTAACAGCAGACAGTACAGATTGTATCAAACGCGAGTAATTCCTCAAAACCAGAGGATAGACTTTCAACATGAACAAATTCTTCGATTTTTGAGTTTGGCATAGAAATATTTGGACGTTTTTTCGAACCTTGACCGAATAATACCATGGACTGCTGTAGACTGCGAATGATACTGCGGATATCTATATTTTTGACAAAATTGAAACTGTTAATATTTCCATTGAGAATTTTTTTAAGCAAAATATTTTAATTATTCACCCCATTTTCGAGCATTTCTCCAGCCCAGTATAGTAGGAACATAGGCCATATTGCAACCAAAAAGAATGAAATACCTTTTAGCCGAACGGAGAAAGGCATATCCATCTGCAATGTCGAAACAATGTGATTATGTTCAAATTTTATTTTTTTATCTTCACGGTTTGAAATCGATAAATGAGAGAATTACCGAAATTGTGAAATAGAGATGTACCACTTGAACTACGAAGTTTACAGGAATAGCCAGAGAACAGAAAACTTGAACTATTCCTCGAAAATGCTCGATTACACTGCAATAATAATTATTCGTTAAGATATTTTGAGTCAATATTAATTAGGGTGTCCATTCTCTGGAAAACCGAGAAAAGTCAGGGAATTTTGGAATTTTTTCTGGAATTTTTCGAAAATCCAAAAAAAGGATGAATCATTTAGAAAAGTGTTTTTTTGCTTATTTTATTATATATTTCTCAAAAAATTTTGCCCTCGCTCCGCTCGGCTAACATTATTACATTTTTTCACTGATTTTTTTTATTCATTATTTTTTATTGACCGTAATGTAGAATAAAATTAATATTCAAAATGCATGTCTTTGTCCATTAAATTATGAATTATTCAAAAAAATGTTTCACTCGCTACGCTTGGGGTAATTTACACTCTTTCTTCCTACAGAATTTAATTAAAATCTTGAGTTTTTTGGAAACTTACTTTTCAAAGAGCTGTGATGAGAGAGAAATGCCATTATGCCTTTGACCACGATGTTGAAAAAAAAGAGGAGAGAATGGGACGAAATTCGAAATTATTGGCCATGTTTTGGAAACCATGAATGAGGAAAAAGTGGTGAATTTTTATCTTTTGAAGATATTTTTTTCAAAAAATTTTTGCCTTCGTTTTGTCGTTTTGCTCGGGCTCAACACGTTTATATGTTTCTATAATATGATTTATATTTTACCTCCTCATTGACTTTTTTATTTGTTGGTACAAACTGAAAAATTGAACAAGATTGCCTGAATTTATAAATTTGAGGCATGTGTTTTTCATTTGGGGGGGGGGGGGATGTGAAGAAAGGGTATAGCCGGGTTTTAGGTGAATTTGGCCCCCGCTCCGATTTTCGATCTAACCACCTCAGATGGTGTACCTTGATGTAAAAAAAATTGAAAAAATTGTTGACCCCCCCCCCCCTCCCCACCTCCTCCTATTTGGAGTTATGGCCATTTTATTGCATCATTTTCAAGAATTTTTAATTTCAATGGAAGTGAAGGAAATTTTCTGTTCTTTGGCACAAAGTTACATCTCGTAGAGATGTATTTACTATAATTTTTTCAACAATTTTGGTGCACACCTTCACATTGTTTCAGCTATTTGAAGTTTTCAATCGTGAAAAACACCATATAAGCAAAGAGCGACCACTTTCGCGAAAAACCGTACAAAAATGTATTTTTTTCGCAGATTTTTCAAATGTTAATCGTTTTGTATGGAAAGAAATTACTGAACGAAGAAACTAACGTCGGATTCGTGTAGAGCGGGTCAAAATACCCCGATAAACACCCTTTTCGCGATCGTTTTATTTGAAGACGCAAAATTTGCTATTTTCGTCATGAATAATCAGTGAAAAAGGTGATTTTTGCGACTTTAGGCAAAACGGTCGCGAAAAGGGTGTTTATCAGGGTATTTCGACCCGCTAAACACAAATCCGACGTTAGTTTCTTTATTTGACGATTTTTTTCGTATAAAGCGCACGAAATTTAAAAAATCTGCTAAAACAACAACATTTATGCATCTGCGAAAAAAACAATATTTTTGTACGGTTTTTCGCGATTTTCGGCCCTTGCGGCATCGAAATCGCCAAAAGTGAATACGTGACGTGAATCTACGTTAAAAAACACTTTTTTGGGATATTTCAAAAAAGTGGTCGCTCTTCGCTTATATGGTGTTTTTCACGATTGAAAACTTCAAATAGCTGAAACAACGAGAAGGAGTGCACCAAAATTGTTGAAAAAATTATGGTAAATACATCTCTACGAGATGTAACTTTGTGCCAAAGAACAGAAAATTTCCTTCATTTCCATTGAAATTGAAAATTCTTGAAAATAATGCAATAAAATGGCCATAACTCCGAATGGGAGGGGTTGGGGGGAGGGTCAAAAATTTTTCTAATTTTTTTTTACATCAAGGTACACCATCTGAGGGGGTTAGATCGAAAATCGGAGCGAGGCCAAATTCACCTAAAACCTGGCTATACCCTTTTTGAATTTTCAGCCCGGAAAAATCCGAATTTTCATTCGCTTGATTTGGTAGACACCCTGGCATAATTTGTTTCACTTTTCAAAACCTAATTTTGCTTTTGAATAAGGGTAAAGTGCCCTAACTTCGACCGTTTCCTAATTTCGACCACCGGCCGATTTCGGCCGCTATGGACGCAATCTACACGGAAAAAAATTTTTCACGTTCCTTTTTCATAGATGAACAATTTGAGACCAAAATCACAACCCTACAGGCAAAATTAGCGGAGAAAATTGAAAAAAACGAAATCGCATAGGTGAAATTTTTTTTTTACATATTCTTTGATCTCAAATTATGAATAATTTTTTAAATAAATTCTACCAAATAATTGTGAATTGTGATGGGGCATGGTGTCAGATTTCGATAAAATCATCGTTTTTGAAAACAACTGGAGGTACGCAACAAAAATTTTCACCAAAGCTCAAATTTTTTGGGGTGCCCTAATCTCGACCAGCTATACTATCTTATGTAATCTGTTTTTTGAATGCGATTTTGTTTTTTCTGATTTTCTCCTCGAGTTTTGACTGTAGGGTTGTCGTTTTGGTTTCATTTTGTTTATCTGTCAAAAAAGAACATGAAAAAATTCTTTTCGGGTAGATTCCGCTTTATGCGGGCGAAATCAGCTGGTGGTCGAAATTAGGAACCCGAAATTTCAAAATCCATTTTTGAGTTCCCTCAGAAAAAAAATCGCAAAAAATACAACAAATGATTGTATTGGCTCAAATTTTTAGGGAGTGGTAGAGGAAGGATCAAGGTATTTTTTAAGCCATTTTCGACGTTTCTACCTCAAAAAGTCTTCGATTGGTGGAAGTTTGAAAAAAAGTGGTCGAAATATGGCAACCTTACCCTTACTTGGTTTTTTCTTTTTACCTATTTAAAATTTTTTCTGTTGGTACTAAATTCAAGTTTTCAAATTTTTGTGGTGAAGGGGAGTTGAGTGGGTTAAAAAATTTTTCAGAATTGAATTTGAATCTTTTTTTTTTGGCCCGAAGAGGAGCATAGAAAGATCTCGTAAAAAGTATCCAGTGATTTTGAAAAAAAATCGTTGGACCCCTTGCATTTTATATCATTATCATGCAGAATTTCGAGATGCAAGTGCATCACGTGAAAAATCCCCTCCCCCCCCCCCCCCTTGGTTAACGTATATCATATTTAAAAGAGTCTGGAAAAATTCGGAAAATTCGTCAGGAAAACCTGGAAATGTCGGGGAAAATCATTTCTGAAATATAGTGGACACCCTGTCAATGAATGAAAATATTTTCATTTCGACCTGTTGACCGCTTTGATAGTTTCCATATTTCTGACCAAAATCTGTTTAAAAGCTCGATTCCATCTTCGACCAGGTTGGTATCCGTTTTGAGCTTCCTCATTCAACGTTTGCATCTCAGAATTGATTCTATCTCGAACGTCGATCATCTCATTATGACACTTAGCAGCCCATAGAGTTATCATGTTAACTGCAACTATCCATTGAAACCAGTACAGGGGACTGGCAAACACCAAAAGTAAACTATGGACCGCGAATAACCTAATAGAGCCATTCTCTTCGATATTAGGCAACGGAAATGGATAATACTTGAAATTCTTGACCTTTTCTTCTTCATAGAATAACACCACGTCAAAAATACACGAAAAACTGTAAACGAACATCAACCCGAACATGATGCAGAAGTTCAAAGGTATCAATTTTTCGATCTGGATACGGTTTTGAACTTCGTGTCGAGTTTTGGACGTGGTCTCGGGCAATTTATCAATCGCGTTGATCATATTCTCGATATTGTTTCGATAGTAGTACACGATACTGGGAAAAATAATACTTGAATCTGCGTAGACACCCATCGCCGAAACGATATCTAACAATTTCCGGACGTCTTGTTTGGTATCATAAAAAAAGCAAGCCAAACCTGTCGTGTATGATACCAAAACTCCGCATAAATTGACCACGAACCACGAATATTTTACCAAAGGATGGATCTTTCTGGTGAAATAAATATTACCACTGATGCAGTACAATAAATAGAGCTGGTTCGCTGTGGTGCTCCGATATCCGAATATGTTTTCCGTTCCTCTCATTTGTCTGACTATTTTGGTGAAGTCTGCGAATACCATGGCGATCTCCGAAATATCAAATAGTCGGGAAATTGATTATAATCGAAATAGGGTATCGCTTAATGTCTATATCACGAAATATTTGAGAAAGCAATTGCCATAAAATGACCACATATCGCGATGCACTCGTACAATACTACGGTAAAATGATAATTTTTCAATAAAAGTTGAACCCCTTTGACGTAAATGCAACCATCCTTGACCCGCCTTTTTACCCTTTTTTTCCACAGCTGCGAACGTAATTCCCAGAATGATACGATTCGGGGTTGGGGGAAAAAAATTCATAAATGCTTAGTGATAAAATACGTCATTTATTGGTTGTTTGGTGAACAATTGATCGAAATTGAGCTCCATACTTACCGAGCCCCTTTATATTGCCCGATAAAGCGACGAAGATCTGTGCGATTTAATGGTGATTTTGCGTAACAGATTAACGCAGGATAATATCGTATGTGCGAATCGAGAGAAATTATTCAACAGCAACGGGTACACCTTTATCATGAATAAATTCTTCGTTCTTCGTGTCTGGTTCAAAAATATATAGACGTCTTTACGAATTTTCACCGACCAGTGCCAAGGCGAGCAGTAAATTGAGAAAGATACCGCAGCCACCTGAGATGAAATTAAATAGGTAATAAATTATTAGAATTAGGTTTAATCTAATTGGAAACAAAATATTTAGACTATTTGGGTACCCCATTTTCTAGTATTTGTCCAGTCCAGTACATGAGAAACATTGGCCAACTCGAAACGACGAAAAATGAGATACCTTTTAGTCTGACTGAAAATGGCATGTCCATCTGGTTGTAAAAATGATATTATTAATTTATCGGTATAAAGCTTTGCTTCTTTTATTTTTGTTTTAAAAATGACTACTTAAATGATTTTCTTTTTCTTAGTTTTCAGTTTCAGTTTTCAATTTTTTTTCAAAATTAGTTTTTTTCGACTTTGCAAATTTTTATGCTTGAATTTTCATCATTTTCTCAAAATTTTAATTTTAATTTTTTCTACTTCAAAAATTTCCAAGTTCATATTGCTATACTTGATTTTCTCGACTTTTTTCATTTTTAAATTTCTCATCATTTTCATTTTTTCCAAGCTCAAAATTTCTCAAAAATTCAAAAAAAATTATGCTCCATACTCTTTGAAAATGAATTCCATTAAAAAAATTTTCAACTTTGAAATTCTCATAACTTTCTAAAATTAAATTAATTCCAAGCTAAAATTTTTCAAACTTGTTTCAACTCCAAAATTTTTCCTAACTTGAAAAGACTTCAACGAAATTACGAAATTGATGATACATTTACACAGGTCGACATGGGAAATGCTGTTTGAGGTTTGAAGGGTGATTTTCATAGTATTTTTCGTGCTGATCACGAGAAAAATGATGAAAAAATGCCATCACTCAAGGATTTTTCACTATTTGAATTTTTCGTTCAACGGTTTTTCTACTTTTTTTGATAACTTTTTGACACTTCAAGTCGATTTTCTGAGAAAAGGAAGGGTTCTACGAAAAAAAATGAATGGAACATAAATTGTAGAGCGTCAAATTTTCCATCTGTAGAGTCCAATTAGTTTTCTTTAAGGAGGCTTAGCTTTCGTAATATTTTAGCTCAAAGTTCAACTTTTTTAAAAAAAATTGAAAATATCTCCAAAACTAAACATCTTAAGAAAAAACTAATTGGACTTTACAGGTAGGAAATTTGACGCTCTACAACTTATGTTCTGATCATTTTTTTCGTAGGACCTTTTCTTTCCCCAAAAAATCGACTTCAAGGGTCAAAAATTACATCAAAAGGTTTGACACAAATTTTCAACGAAAAATCTTCCATTTATGAAAAATCCTGACATCCTGGAATTTTTCACCATTTTCCTCGTGATCAGCGTGAAAAATAATATAATAATTATCCATTTAAAAAAGCATTTTCTTTTCTTGTTTCAATAAGTACCTAACTGTTTTTAGTCTAAAATGTAGCGCTGATTTTAAAATTTCTCCATCACTCAAGTTTCGCTGGTAGGTGATTCTAATCTTTTTTTTAGTGCCGAGTTCGAATATGATTACAGTTTTTCTCGATTACGCCAGGATTTTTTATAATTGGAAGATTTTTTGTTGAAAATTTGTTTTACATTTTTCTTTGTAACTTGGGGAAAGAAAGGGTCCTACGAACAAAATGAATGGAATATAAATTGTAGAGCGTCAAATTCTCTACTTGTAGCGTCCGATTAGTTTTTTCTTTGGAGGCTTAGTTTTTGAAATATTATTTTAATTTTTTAAAAAAAGTTGAACTTCGAAATTTTAGCTAAAATATCTCGAAAACTAAGGCTCCTAAGAAAAAACCAATTGAACTCTACAGACAGGAAATTTGACGCTCTACAATTAATGTTCAATTAATTTTTTTTCGTAGAACCCTTCCTTTTCTCAGAAAATCGACTTGAAGTGTCAAAAGTTATCAAAAATAGTAGAAAAACCGTTGAAAGAAAAATTCTAATTGTGAAAAATCCTTGGGTGATGGAATTTTTACACTGCTTTTTTCGTGATCAGCGCGAAAAATATTATATAAATCACCCATCAAACCTCAAACAGTATTTCAAAACTTTAAGAATGTCGACCTGTGTTATCGTTTTGTAATTTATAAATTTTCTTTGACTCTCTCGCCGCGTTGAAAAATTTTTTGAGGAAATTTCACATTGGAAAACATTTAAAAAAAAAGTGAAATGTGAACTAGAAAACTTTTGGAATTGACAAAAATTTGGGAAAGTTGAACTTGAAAAATAAAAGTTGAGAAAATTGAAATGAAAAACCAAAATTATAGAAAATCATGTATTTTTGCCATTTTTTTTAAATCACAACGTTTCTGTAACATTTCCATAACGTTTCAGTAACGTTTCCATAACGTTTTAGTTACGTTTCTGTATCGATTCTGTAACGTGTTTGTATCGATTCTGTAACGTTTTAGTAACGTTTTTGTAACGATTCTGTAACGTTTCCATAACGTTTCTGTAACGTTTCGGTAACGTTTTCATTTCGGAATAGGGATTTCAGTGTCATGTTATTTTCGAACAGGAAAAAAATAAAAAATGAAATAGTCGTTCGGGAACGATTCATGCTCTAAATAGTGATTCGAATTATTCAAAAAGTGCAAGTGAATAATTTAAAGCTCACCGAAATTGTCACGTACAGTTGAGCCACCTGAACCAAAAAATCAACTGGTATCGAAATGGAACAAAATAGTTCCATGAATCCTTTGAAATGATTAATCACCCTGCAACAATAAACTTTGTAAATTTACCTACGCAGATTTGATCGAACATAATTATCGTATATTTTTCTTCTTACTTGGTGATTCGATTAAAAGAACGAATATCGTCGACCAAAATCTTCTTATAATCTCGATTCCATTTCGAAATCGCGAGATACTTTTTCTTTTTAGATTTATTCAATTTATCCATCTTGTAGTTGAATCGATCTCGTACGAAAATCAACTCATTATGGCAGGTTGCTCCCCACAACGATATCATACTCACTCCGGCTATCCACTGGAACCAGAATAGCGGCGAGAAAAACATGAACATGACGAAATTCGCGAATAACAGCCTTTTGGAACCGTGCTCGTCTATATTCGGCAACGGAAGCGTATAGTACATGAAATTTTTGATTTTCGAGTCTTCGTAGAAAAACATCAAGTCGACGATGCAGACGAACGTATAAATCAGGTCCATTGCCAGCACGATGCTGAAATTAGTCACTATCATGGTTTTGGCGTTAATTTTATCGTTATCTCGAGATTCGTGCTGCAGTGTCTTTGGCTTGGCCTTTAACACTTCGTCGATACCGCTGATCATGGCTTCGATACCTTCTCGATAGTAATACACTATGACTGGGAAAAATATACCTAAATCTGTGGATATACCCACAGCATTCATTATGTCCAGCTGCATCCTAACGTCTTGTTTCGTATCGTACAGGAAGCAAGCTAAACCGATACTGTAAGCTACCAGAATTCCGCTCAAATTCAAAGCGAACCAGAAGTATTTCATTTGAGAGTGGATTTTATCGGTGAAGTACATTTTACCGCAAATGCAGTACAGTAGATAGAGCTGGTTTGCTGTCGTGGTCTCGTATCCAAACATGTTCTCTTTGCCCCAGATTTGTTTGGTGATTTTGTAAAATTCGTTGATCAGGATCATCTTTCTGGTGCGAATTGGCTGCCGGATTGGCTCGTCCTGAAGCGAATCGTGCAATGGATTGGGGTGCTGTGGGTGCTGGTGGTTTTCAAAGAAGTGATGGGTGAATTGATGTTTTAATCTAGAAGTGAATTGTTTTACAGTTTGGTTGAAATATCAGGCGAGAGAAATAAGCTACGGATTTTGATGGCTACCTAAATAAAAATTGGCAAATTGGCAATGTTCATACCTTTTTCCATAGCCCACGTTTCGATTTACCAAAAAAAGCTCCCATCAAATATGGTAAATAGACGAATTTTGCAATTCTTATTTTTTGCAGCAGTAAGCATAAAATCTTCGAATTGAAAAAATCCACAAAAATTTTATCTGTTTTGAATATCAAAAAAATCCTATGAAATCTACTGAAACTTTCGTTTTAAAACACCAAAAAATTATCCTAGAATGAAAATTTCAAATATCAATGCCAATTTCATTGAGTACTAAACGTTTTTAAAACTTTACACGAACGATTACGACGACTTTACTAATTCAGCTCGACCAAAAATCAGAATTTTATTCGTAATTGGAAAAATGTGTACGAGTATTGCTGCGAGTAATTCCCCGTAATTTATTTTTATTTCAATTAAAGTGTTTTAATGTGACGCAATTCAAGCTGCATTAGGTATACGATTACTTTTCCCTCGGTCGAACTTAATTCCATTTTATTATAGTTACAAATTTCATGATTAAGGAGTCAAGCTTAGGAATGAATTATTTTTACGAAGTATGTTATTAAAACAATTTCAGGAGGGGAGGGGAAATTAACGAGTCGAATTTTATAATAATTTCAAGATCGTTTGAATTTTAAATACCTCAAACGGTATCTATCATTTATTAAACATATCAAAATGAAAAAGTTTTCGTCTAGTTTTTTATTCCGAGAAATAATACCTCTGCGTATTAAAATTTTCATGTCGAGTTATGGTTCATTTTCTATGTTTATTTAGGTATTTTTCTGGGAGCTTTCGTTTTAAAATAGGTAAAAAGTTAAGAAAAATGAGAAACCATCGAGAAAAAAATCAAAGGCTGTAGCAGGATGAGCTATAGGTGAATCGGCCTACCACGTCTTTTTCAATTTTTTTTCAAAAATTATTTAATGCAATAAAATATTATTTTTGACCCCAAAATATGTGGGATCCCAGAAAGGCGTGACCTTGAAAATATGGTTCTTTTTACTTTTTTCGCGTTGTCCCTGCCGTTTTCCACTTAATTCAAACGAAATTATGTGAATAGTAGGCGATAGTCAATATGTCCGAAGGCTTAATATTCCTTTACGAAATCGGCCATAACTCGGTCAAAAATTGTCCGAATTGCAAAAACTAGGTTATTTTTGAAATCCCGACGTCGAGACGAATATTTTCGTATATTCACAATTGAATATGGACCAATTTTTAGGATTTTGAGATTTCGTCAAACACATATTCAGAGGCTTCGAAAATCCCATTAAAAGTTTTTTTTTTTAATTCTTGGTAATTTTTTGAAAATTTTTTTTGTATCAAGTTTGTAATTCAATTCCTGTTTAGCATTAAATCAAAATTTCGTGAAAAAATTCTAAGATGTATCTACAATTTTTTTCAGACTTCTTTTGACCTCAAAACTGACCTTCAGACGGTTTTTAAACATTTAAAGACTCAAAAAAAATGACAAATGTGAATGTCGAAAACAAAAAAATCATTCTTGTTCTTGAACATATTCTGGACCCGCCTAAATTTCAGATTTTTTGGAGCGGTAGCCTTTTCAAAATCGCTCAAAACTATTTTCGATTTCGATTTCTACCAAAATTAAAGAAAATAAATGGTTGAATGGAAAAATCAATGCCAAATTCGTGTTCAGCAGGTCAAATAATTCCATTATACATTGTTTGAGCGGCCATTTTGCTCAAAGTCTAAAATTCACGTTTTTTTTCTAAAGATTTTTCCATGACCAATTGAAAAAAGGCAGGAAAAAAGTTAATTTTAAGAATTTTATCAGAATGATCTGCAAAAGAGTGTTTTTCGAGATATTTTACGTCCTGAACACGATTTCGGTATTATTTTTTTCAATTCTTCATTTCTTGTTACGTTAAATGTTCAAAGTTTGAAAAGTTCCAGGTAAAAAATGAATTTAGAGACATGAATCTGAAAGATTCTGGCAAGTTTGTGGATGTTCGTATTTACTATCCCCTACTCTCTCATTCTGAATCAGTGAAAAGTCACTGATAAATATGTAGTCAGATTTGCAGCACAGGAAAAATCAGCAAAATTCATTGATTTTTTTCGCAAATTTCATTAATTTTACTGACTTTTCAGTGAATTTTCACTGATTTTCCAGCGATTTTTCTCACTGATTTGTTTTCAGTAAAAAAATGTTCACTGATTTTCTCCTGTGCTGCAATTCTGTCTGTTTCTCAGTGATTTTCGATAATTTTCACTGATTTATAATTGAGAGAGTACTAATCAAAAAATTTGGTTTGAATTGAGTAAAATAGGTGCCTGATATAACGAGAAAAGTGTAAAGATGACTTTTTTCAAGGTCATCCTTTTCTGGAGGGGATGAGGATGCCATTTTGGAATCAAAAATAATCTTTTATTGTACCTAGGTACTTGATCGATTTTTGAAAGAAAAATTGAAAAAATCATCGTACGCCGATTCTTCCAAGTACCTATCTTATTTTACTAGAGCCTTTAATTAAAATTTGGTATTTAACTATCGGTAGTATTTTGGGGCTAAATTTTTGAAGAAAAAAAATCAATTTTCAACCAAAATAGGGATACTTGAAACTCGAGTTAATGTATTTGCTAATTCTATTACCTGCCAAGTATGTTATTTTTTCATACGTTGATTTAATCGACTCGATGAAATTTTCAGCATCGCGATGATTTCACGATCAAAATATTCGTAAATTTTAAACTCTCAATGAATAAAATAATACGGAAAAGATACAAAGTATTACGCAATAATTTAAGCTAAACTATCGATACGATACGATTTATGGTCTTATATCAAGTAGGATATTTAAAGAATCGACTTGGTTATAAATGTACGCATTTTTCTTATTTTTTTCTGTTTTTTCGATTTTTCGACGACAGCAGTTAAATTGACCTTTAAAAAAGATATAGTAAACGATCCTAGTGTCGAGTTGTTTATTTTGTCAAATGCACACGCGTTGACTTTTTCCAAACGAGCCGCGATCAATTATTCAAAATGACGAGGAAATTACGACATAATTTTTTCTTTCATCTGGACTGATGTTTGCGAATAAATATGTCAAAATTTAAAGAATCGATGAAAAAAATGAATTAGTGCATTTGACGAACTAATGTGTTGTATTATCTCATAGACATGTGATCATCTGTAGGAGGTTTTGTAAAGTGAGACGTACCTGTCAAAATTGTTTTTAAAATGTTTTTCAGTATAGGTGAGTATACATATAATGGCATTATTCTATAGGTTTTTAATGCTCCCTTTTCTCGACTATTCTGAAATGCATTTGAATTTTTTTGAATTACGAGTAAATAGATACACTGAGAAAAATGGAGAATAACAAATGAATAGAAAGTGTTGCAAAAAATTATAAATTTTATTCAAAAAAAATGAATTTTATCAAAAAATAATAAATTTTATCAAAAAAAAAAATAAAGTTTATCCAAAAATAATAATAACGGGGCACCATTCGCAAAATTAACAATTTTTATCAAAAAAAATAATAAAATTTATCACGAAATTTGGTAAAGTTTATTGCATAGAAAATAAAGTTTGTCAATTTTGCGATAAATATTATTATTTTACGATAAATATTATTATTTTTTGAATAAATTTTACTAGTTTTGTGAATGGTGCCTTTTTATTATTACGTTTAATAAAATTTATTTTTTATTTTTTTGAGTGTACATACGAATGAATAGGTTTTTATGAAGAAAAATTTTATAGTCGCTTCAATGTGCCTAGAAAAATTGTGAAAAGTTTTCTATTTTTAGAAAGATAGCTTCTTCTCACAGAAAAATTAAGGAAAAGTTCTTGGACAAAAATCGTGGAATTTTCAATGTTGTACCAGTTTTATTTGAACCTTTTTTTTTTATTTTTTTGAGTGTACATACGAATGAATAGGTTTTTATGAAGAAAAATTTTATAGTCGCTTCAATGTGCCTAGAAAAATTGTGAAAAGTTTTCTATTTTTAGAAAGATAGCTTCTTCTCACAGAAAAATTAAGGAAAAGTTCTTGGACAAAAATCGTGGAATTTTCAATGTTGTACCAGTTTTATTTGAACCTTTTTTTTTTGTATCGTTACTATAGCTTTTATAAATTTTTATTACATAGGTAGCAAAAAAATACGCAATTTTGTAAAAAACTTCAAAAATCACAAAATTTCTACACCAAAGAAATAGTAGTTTATTATAATCAACAATCAAGCAGCAAGCACTCCAGTACCTTGTTGCAGTGGTGTCATCAGAATCGAAAATTGGGGGGGGGGCACAAAAGGGGCCGTGTGTTGGACAACTTTTTTTGCTTTTTTGAAGTGGAAATGAGGGGCTGACTTTTTTCACCTGTTAAAAATGGGGAGTGGATAAAAAGGGAGCCTTCTTCCGCACTTTCGTCTCAGATAGATCATAAAATTGTAATTTTGTTCATGCCCCAGCGAAGCTTTGAAAAAATTGGTTTTTTAATGCACTAAAAAGACATTTTCCCGTGTTTTAATGCTTCGAAAATCCCTATTTGATGTAAATGTAATGTAAATTTATAAATACAACATAAGTTTTTTTTTTTTTGGGGGGGGGGGGAGAAGTGTGGGCCAGAACTTTTTTCAGGGGGGGGGGCAATTCTAGTCCTCGCTTCGCTCGGGCATATGAAGATTAGGGGCCGAATTCATATTCGCCACTTCAATATCACTAACTACTTGGCTTAGTGTTAGTAGCACATTTTTCAACTTTTTCATTTCATAATCAAAATTAACTTGAGTGTTACTAAAGTACCTAATCCTTACAAAAATTGTTCTGTAACTTCGACAAGTAATCACTAAAAAGTGGAGATATGAAAAAAAGTTTGGAACAAAAGTTGTAGAGAATTAGAGAACAATCATTTTTCGTTCCATAACTTTTTTTTCATCTTGCAATGGAAAGAAGTTGTCGTACAAAAGGTTGGAGTATACCTAGGTAATTTTTTCTTTGCAAGTCGATAGTCAGTTATCAAAAAGTGGATATATCAGAAATAGTGTGAAATAGAAGTTGTAGAGAATTAAAAACTGAACATTTTACGTTCTGCAACTTTTTTTCCATCTTGCAATAGAAAGAATTCATGGTACAAAGGACTCGAGTATAATTTTATCCTTTTTAACCCATAACTCTTTTCCATTGCTAGATGTAAGAAAAGTTGCAGAACGTGAAATATTCAGTTTTCAATTCTCTACAACTTTTATCTCAAACTTTTTTTGATACCACCACTTTTTGAAACCGGGACAAGGTGAACCCAATTTTTTCAAGTTTCTTGGGTGTTTTTTTTTTCATGTCGATAACCAGTTATCAAAAAAAGTTTGAAATAAAAGTTGTAGAGGATTAAAAACTAAACATTTCACGTTTTGTAATTTTTTTTTCATCCAACAATGGAGAAGAGTTATGGCTTGAAAGAGAAGAAATAATACTCAAACCTTTTGTACAACAACTTCTTTCCATTGCATGATGAAAAAAAATTATGGAACAAAAAATGATTTTTTTTTAAAATTCCCTACAACTTTTGTTTCAAACTTTTTTTCATATCTCCACTTTTTTGGATATTAATGACAACTGGTTCGAAACTTCTGAACCGGTTTCAAAAAACCATATCACATTTTAATCGCGTCAGTGTGTAGACTTCATTTCAGGGAAAAACCGGACCCCCAATTTTTGACCCAAACCGGTTTCTCAATTTGTGGACACCCAGGACTAGAAGTTTGATTATCGATCTTCAATGTTTTCGTCGCCCAACCGTTTGAACAGTCTTGGTATCTCTTCTCAGTTCTGAGATATTGAGAAGTGTTTGCCATTGACAAGACTTTTGTGTCATACTGTGTATTTAAAAGTGAAGGATTGAGAATTTCGCCTCCATTTCAAAAATACTAAAATTTGATTTTGAAAAATGGAGAAATTTAGCTTTTGGATTCCTTTTTTTCAAAAATTTTCGCTCTCGCTTGGCTAGGGCTCGATGAATTTATACAGGGTGTCCCGTCTCAATATGGACACCCTTTAACCAGTAGTAGTGCAACACTTACTGAGTCGATGTAAGTAGGTTTGCCTACCATTGGGATTGAAGGGGCAGAGTTATGCACATCAAAAATTTTTTCTTTTTGAATTTTGCTTGGCATTTTCAACCGTGCGCTATTCAACAACCAAGATAGGTAGGAGGTTGCGCTTTGCGGCAACGTGTAGCCCACTTTCTCTAGAATTTTTCTATGCGATTGATAATTTTTGTAGGTGAACTAGGGTGGGTGTACCGCACCAAATATTTGAAAAAATCGTGTCAAAAAGTTGATGATTTTTAAAAAATTTGGTAATTACTAAAAAAGTTTCCCTCTTCTACTACCATTATTAGTAGTGTTTCTGGAAGAAAAAACTTCGATCTTTCCAATGGCGCTAACCCCACTCTTCTATCATGCTCCAATCAAAAGTTACGAGCGTCTAAATTGAATAAAGACACAAGAAAAACTTCATTTTTTTGATTTTTCAAATTTCAAAAATTTATATCTTTGTGACAAAATGAGATAGGCTGATGGGGTTTACAGCATTGAACTAACCAAGCATCACACTACACATTGTGGGAATGATATTTTTCAATTTTACAAATAAAAAAAATTTTGCCAAAATTTTTTCCAATTTTTTTCTGATAAAAATTTTTTTTAATGTAAAATTTGAAAATCCTATTAATATTTTGTGCGGTGTAATACTTGGTCAGTTCAATGCTGCAAACCCCATCAGCCTATCTCATTTTGTCACAAAGATATAAATTTTTGAAATTTGAAAAATCAAAAAAATGAAGTTTTTCTTGTGTCTTTATTCAATTTAGACGCTCGTAACTTTTGATTGGAGCATGATAGAAGAGTGGGGTTAGCGCCATTGGAAAGATCGAAGTTTTTTCTTCCAGAAACACTACTAATAATGGTAGTAGAAGAGGGAAACTTTTTTAGTAATTACCAAATTTTTTAAAAATCATCAACTTTTTGACACGATTTTTTCAAATATTTGGTGCGGTACACCCACCCTAGTTCACCTACAAAAATTATCAATCGCATAGAAAAATTCTAGAGAAAGTGGGCTACACGTTGCCGCAAAGCGCAACCTCCTACCTATCTTGGTTGTTGAATAGCGCACGGTTGAAAATGCCAAGCAAAATTCAAAAAGAAAAAATTTTTGATGTGCATAACTCTGCCCCTTCAATCCCAATGGTAGGCAAACCTACTTACATCGACTCAGTAAGTGTTGCACTACTACTGGTTGAAGGGTGTCCATATTGAGACGGGACACCCTGTATACAATTATTCATTCTTAAAATGATGGTAGAACCCTCTTTCCTTCCATCGATTCTTGTAATTGAAAAAAAGGTAAAGTAAAAATCTCGTAATGGTAAGTGTAGAAACATTTTTCGAGGATCTAAATAAAAATTGTTTTCTTTTTAAACTGGGGCTCAAGCCCCTCCCAAAAGTTACGCCCAGTCTCCGCCTATGGAAGAGGGCGAGCACAAACAAAAATTATGCCAGCACATGGAAGCACAAACCGATCAAAATCTATTGACCCCACTCTCGCCTTTTCTCTTGAATGGGCGGGGCAAAATTTCTTACGCCCCGCCCATCGAAGGGAGGTGACAAACGAGAATACTTGTAAGGTAACACCTTTGGCGTGACTTTGAAGTCGTAGGGTCACTATAATGGCCAACCCCTCATACTGTTTCAACAAAATGGCCGACGTTGAAGACTTTCTAAATATACCTATGCGCGTAACTCGTTTTGAAGCTCTACATTTTTTTCCCGATTAGCTTTTTAGAACTGTTTATTGTTTGTTTTCTCGTACTGTACTTTATTTTCTGTTTGCATAACTTATCATTGGTGCAACTTTTTGATGGAATTGTGGAAACGAAATAGCAACTTTTTCCTCGAAAATGAGTGGTTTTTGTCTTCTAACAGACCTCTGGAGGAGGCGTTGCTCGTCACTGTGAGCAACTGTCTGTGTCGTCGATGGAAAATTTATAGAACTAACTACGAAATTTGCTACTATTTTCAAATAACTAATGATGTTTCAACCCCTACGTATCTCTCTGGAGATTCTTTGTCGTCTATTACGACGCCTTTGCAGTACTCGAACATAAATTAATTATGTAGGTACTTGAAGTTTTACATCACGATGGCGAATAATTTTTTAATCGAGGTGTCAGCTCTAAGTACATGAGCAGGGTTCTCACTTCCAATGATATTCTCAGAGTATCGAGATAGTTTTCTGTCTGAACACCTATTAGTGCTTGTTAGAGTTGAAAAAATGATATTGTTGCGAGAGTTGAGAAAAATCTGGAGACAGGTGCTAGGATCGGAGAATATGTTCGGTTATAAGAGCACAGTAGCCAATCAGCTCTACTTGTTTTATTGTTTCAGCGGTAAAATCTACTTTACCGATGAAATCCACCAATATGTGAAGTATGTTTGGTACGCGTGCAACTTATGTGTGATTTTAATCGCTTACTCGATCGGTTCGGCATATTTGTGGTTCGATCCGAAGACCGATTTGATAATGATGATGAACGTGGTCAGTTTCTTAGGCCTCTGTAACATGTTGATTTTTGGCTACCCTTTGACAGCGTTTTTGTTCGGCGACAATATCGAAGCGATGATCGAATGTGTTGATATTTTTACAACCGCCGCCAAAGTCGACCAGCAGCAAAAAGTCATGAATGAAGCGAAAAAGGTCTCGTTCATCGCCAACAGTTTTTTTTTCGCATTCGTCACGGTGTTCGTTTTTGCGTGTACTCTCGACGTCCTACTGTTTCCCGAGGAAGAAAAGTTCAAGAATCATTGGTACTACGGGTTCCCTTTACCATTGATCGAGGAATATGGCAGTTTCGAGTTGTTTTGCTTTGTCAATTTGGCGGGTTGTGCACTCGTGTTTGGAATGCTGGTCTTGGCAACTTCGACGATGGTATCCTTGGTGTTTCATTGGCTTGCGGTATGTCGTATCGAATTGATCAGTTTGTGCGATGATTTTTACGCCAGAACGGGCGATCTAAACAAGCACGTCGATGATACCAAGAAACCGACGGAAAATTGGGATCGAGATTTTCTCGATATTGTGACACGTGGCGTCGAACGATTTCAAAAAATCGTAACGTAAGCATGACACTCGACGAATCTATTCTTATAGTCCAAGAGCTGAATTTGGTGAAATAAACGTAATTTGCCACCAATTTACACCGTCAGCTTTTTTGGACGGAAGTTCATGAATATTGTAAACTTTCGAGCTTTCGCTGTGCTTGACCACGCTCACCCTCGGAATTATAGACTGGTGGTTTTCAAAATAAGGGTACATGCACTAACTTTTGGGACTGGTTTTAGCTACCGGCCATAGGTAGTATGGAACCGAGATTGGAGGCTAGTACCAACGTATAGCCTAGCGCACGGGGAGTTTCTTGCACTTTTAAATTTCCCCAAAAATTCATTTTTTCAAAGTTTGACTGAAATCGTTGTCACTGCCGCCCCTTCAAAAGTAAAGATAGGCAAAAAGTGTATACCACAATTTTTTTCCCAATTTTTTTTCTATAATCCTAGGTACTTAAACTAACAATTTCAATGAAATTTGAAAATAATAAAATTTTGGGGAAATTTAAAATCATAGTAGCCCCTTCAAAAATGAAGATAGGCAAAAAGTGTATACCACAATTTTTTTTGTAAATGTTTCATTTTATCATCTTTGATACTTGAATAAATGATTTTTTCAAAATTTTTCAAAAATTTTCATGTGTAAGTGGTTGCATACGATGAACATATAAGGGATGTGAGACCAGACGCAAGCAACTTCCCGCGTGCTAGGCTATACGTTGGTATTAGTCTCAGAGGCGTGACTAACGGGGGGGGTGCGTAACCCCCCAGACGATTCCAAAGTTGAGAAAAGTTGGGAAAATCAGGAAAAAGTGGGAAAATTGGGAAAAGTTGGGACTTGTCCCAACTTTTCCGCAGTTTGAATTTTGGAAAGTCGAAAAAATTTAAGAAAATCACAATCCCTAATCAAATTTTAGGAAAACTGGGTACAATTGAGATTTTCAACTTTTTTCCAAATTGTCCCAACTTTTTTGAAGTTTGGATTTGGGAAAGCTGAAAAAATTGAGAATATCACAATCCCTAATTTGGACTTGGAAAATTGTGTGAAGTTGGGATTCCCAACTTTTTCCCAACTTATTCCAATTCTCTCAAGTTTAGATTCAAAAAAGTTAAAATTCCCAAGTTTTTGAAAAGTTGTACTTGGGAACGTTGAAAAAACTTGAGAATATCGAAAAAGTTGATTGCAAATTGTGTAAAATAGCTAAAATTTCGTTTAAAAAAACATTTAAAATCACAAATTTTTTATATGGAAGTAATAGAAATTTTTCAAAGAATAATCCATTGAAAAAATAATTATTTTTGTTTTAAAAATCACTAACTTTTCAAATTTTAGCCCTCGCTTCGCTCGGGCATATACCAACACCTAAGCAAACCAATGTAATTACTTAAGAAGTATGAGTTGAGGACTTCACCTATTAATTTGAAAAATGAAAAAATTTCAGCTTTTGTATATACTTTTTCTTCAAAAATTTTCGCCCTCGCTACTTACAATGATATGAACACTCTCATCTTCTATCTCAGACAATATTGAATACTTTTTGAAGGGGAAAAAAATTTCCTTCTCATTTATTATTGGTTTTACAGGCCTCAGACAGAAATCAGCTTTTAAATGGCTGTCCCCTATTTTCACGCTTAGTCACTAAAGCCACCCTTTTTCGCCAAATGATCACTATTGAACCCCTTTGTTTTTTTTCAAGACACGCTTTTCAAAAATCTTTAAGAAGGAATTCAGAATAGTGGTTCTTTTGCTTATTTTATCATACATTTTTCAAAAAAAAAATAATTGCCCTCGCTTCGCTCGGGTTAAATATTACGTTCCATATCTTGCAAATTGTTTTTCTATTTGTTGTGATGTCAGTGACCACGATGTTGAAAATAGAAAGCAGGAATAGAGAGGAATTCGAAAGTATTGGTCACATTTTGGAAAATCTCAATGAGAGAAGTGTGTTGAATTTTCAATTTTTGAAAGTCTATTTTCGCTAAAAAATTTGCCCTCGCTTCGCTCGGGCTCAACACATTATTAAATCTGTATAAATCTTAACAAAATAATTATCAATACATATGTTACCTAGTCTAACCTAGATTTTTTTATTTACTGAAACAAGGTAAAAATTGCAATGGCTTGCGTGCAATTTATGAAAAGTTCCCTTTTTTTGAAAATGTAACTAGCAAATCTTTTATTTTCACCCCTTCAGACTTTTGCCTAAGTTTCGTCTCTGTCCATATCACTGCCTCTCAAGGCTGCATTCAAGTTGAAATTTGAAATTTTGTCAAGTGTGTTTATTTGTTTTTTTTTCACAACACCTGGGCAGCCACGATAAAAATTACCTAGTTGGGAATTTTTTTTGGGAAGTAGGAAAAATAGTTGGGAATTCCTCGGAAAATAGTTGGGAAAATTTGAGCTTCAACCCCCCCCCCCCCAGAAATATTGCTTCGTCATGCCTCTGATTAGTCTTCAATCCCGGTTTCACTACCTTTGGCCGGCTAAACCTTTTCAAGTAGATTTCAGTAGGTGCTGCAGTTCTGCTCTTGGACTATTATAGGTATTCTGTTTATTATCAATTTCTGATTTGTGTGTTAAATTCTTACAGTTTGATTAACTATTTGAGAGGATTCGTCGAAGTGGTTGGTTCGGTCTACACGTTTTCGACTTTCTTTCAAGCTGTTGCTACGCTTTCCTTCTGCTTATCTGTAAGTCCCTGGATACTAAATGACTTGTTGGTCGTGTGTGCCTTTACAGATACGACGGATATACAGCATAGGCGTGACTGCCGGGTGTGCATTGACACACCCATACTTTTCCAAGATTTTTAAATTTTTTTCTCTCCAGGGACAATTTTTTTTGTAAAATTTGCAGATGTGTCCTGGTAGCAATAATTATTATTTTTAAAGAAAATTTTCAATAGGCACTGAAAACTATTTTGAGAAAAAATTCAGAAAAGTACATTTTAAATTAAACATAGAAAAATGTGAGAAAAGTTTAAACTGAAAAAATTCTGGTGTTGGAAATAATAGTGAAAAAAATTAAGAGTTGAAAATAATTTTAAGAAAATTGGAGTTGAAATTTGAAAAAAATTCAGAATGGAAAGAAATTTTTGAGAAAAAGTGGGATTCAACTCGTACATGCCCCGGAAAAAAATGGGGATCTATTCGTCCATTCTTTCACATTCACCTACAGCCTAATTTCTTGAGAAATTATTATTTTTTTGGAAAACCTTGCAATTTTTATGATAATATGAAAATGTCATAAAATTTTCTGATTTCTTTTTTAGAAAATTGTCCAAGATTTGAGACATTCCTCTGATTTTGGAAAATCGTTCAGGCAGTTGAAAAAAGTTGCTCGACTTTTGGAAAATTATGCGAAGTATTGAATACTTTCCCAGTTTTTGCAAAGTCATCGCAAGTTATGGAAAAATCATTCGAAATTGAGTACACAATCTCGGAGAATTTAAATAACACTGAATGCACTAATTTACATTCTTCTAATGGGATATTTTTTGTCATGTTGTGAGAAAGGCCCTCAAGTTACCTTTTTCGATAAAAAATCACTTGCTTAATTTGTATTTCAAAAATTCGCCAAAATTTGAAAAATGAATTTCAGCATCTGAAATTTTGCATATGAGGTTCTTTTATGATGTAGGTACCTTTTTCGATTTATTTTTATTTGGGCTCAAAATTTTACCTGGAGTTAAGTACCTAAAATTTCTGGAGCTGAAGTTCATTTTCTTGAATTTTGGATAATTTTTGAAATTTCAAAATTACCTCATCGCCCTCGCCCTGCAGAAGATGAAAATTTGATCTGAAAATTTGGTAGGTATATATGCCCTATTTTTGACCTCTCGGATCGATAGGGAGCGGTTTCAAGACGTTTTGGAGCCTCCGGAAAATTTTGGAATTTTCCAGCACTGATGAAAAGCCCATTAAAATAATCCATGAACTTTAGCACTTTCATACATTTTGAAGTATATGTGCGTACCTAATAAAATTTTAAACTTTGTTTTTGCGACACGAAGAAAACTGCTGATTTCTTGGTAAAAATTTTTAGACATAGATATTGTTTTTGATTTTATTGGAGGACCCAAAGTTTTGGCTCACTCTACTCAGAAGGTCCAGTCACGCCTATGATATACAGCACGACATAGAACTCTTGTCCATTTGAAACACAATTTTTTATTTTTCAATCCATAACTCTGCTCCGTTGCTAGATTAAAAAAAAATTACAGAACGTGAAATGTTCGGTTTTTAATTCTCTACAATTTTTATTTCATACTTTTTTTGATATATCTACTTTTTGATAACTGAACCGGTTTCAAAAAAACATACCTACCGCATTTTAATTCCGTCATTGTGCAGACTTTATTTCAATAAAAAAACCGAACCCTCATTTCTTGACACAAACCGGTTTCTCAATTTGTGGACATCCTATAGGAAGGACTAGAAGTTTGATCATCAATCTTCAATGTCCTCGTCGCCAGGAATACATTGCCTTTTGAACCGTATTGGTATCTCTTTTCAGATCTGTGAGTGAGATGTTGAGAAGTGTTTCAAGTGGACAAGATTTCTGTGTCATACTGTAGGTCTGGTAAACTATGGTGGGTCAATAAAAGTATGCTCTGGTTTCCGGCTAAGTCATGACCGACTATATTTTACAGGCCAACATATTCGATCTGGCAACGTTGATTTGACAGTTCTAAGAGGCTGAAATTAACATTGGTTTATATGGGAGCTTAGTGGTTTTTCGCTTTCATCTTTTCATATAGGCATTTTACGAAAATTTTTATGAAAAATTCTTAAAGATAATTGAAGTATCTTTCTAATGGTATATTTACTTTTGGATTTTTCTTCATCATTAAGCGTATAATCAAGGAAATCGCTTGAGAAATCTGCCGAACTTCTCAGATTAACGCTAATTACAGCTGTAATTTTTTTTCAAACTATAGAAAATTATATATCGTTGGAAAGAGCATGAAAAATGCTACAATTTATTCATTTGAAGTTTTACTCCAGTTATTTTCGTATGCGAAATAATTAGAGTTGAACTTTTGAATTACATAATTTTGAAAACCATGACAGCTGGAGAAAAACTTCCAATGAATGAAATGTAGCATTTTTTATGCTCTTTCCAACGATATATTGTTTTCTATAGTTTGAAAAAAAATTGAAGCTGTAATTAGCGTTTTTCTGAGAAGTTCGAAGAATTTTCCACACGATTTCCTTGTTTATATACTCATGATGAAGGGAAATCCAAAAGTAAATATACCATAAGAAAGATAATTCAATTCTCTTTAAGAATTTTTCATAAAAATTTTTATGAACTGCTTCTACGAAAAAATATAAGCGAAAAACTGCAAAGCTCCCATATAAACCAATGTTAATTCAGCCTCTTAGCCATTGTTGCCAAATATTAGCATGATGGCCTGTAAAATATAGTCGGTCATGGCTAAGTTTATAAGAAAAGTTCATTTGAGTTGGAAATCCGTATCCAATGTTGGTTAGAGGGGGTGCCATCGATGCTCGTGCACTAGGTCCAGATTTCTTTTAAAGGCCCGTACAATTTAGACCAGGCCAACTTTTACGATCCGCTATCGAAAAACATGCGCTAACGAGAAAAAAAACAGTAGATAATTATGATTGGAATGGGTGTTCAAGTTTTCAAAAATTAATGAATTTTGCCCCAATCTCATCGATAAGTAACGAAAGAATCAATTTCAAATTTTTATCAACTCATTGTTTTAAGGAAAATTAATTTTTTTTTCCATTTGAATTCTGTAATCAATTAAAGTCCTAATTTTTTTGAGAAGGCCCGAAGGGAGAGAATTTCCAACTGATATTGTGTGAAAATTTTTTAAAGTAAAATTGTGTTCGAGAGAGGGTCTTTCAATTTTTTAAAAACACCGAAAAATAGTGATTTTTACAAAAATTATGAAAGTTTTTTTTTACGGGAAGAGATTTCAAATCATAGATGTACCAATATTTGAAAAATTTTTCAATTCAAGTTTCTAAATTTTTACATGCCTTAAAATTGCGATATTTTTTCAAGATTTTAGCCTCCCTTTCTTTTTGTTTCATCATTTTGATCGGAGAATACCTGTGAAAATGTGTGATGTTGTCGAAAATGATATTCCCTCCTCATTTTGAGCTAGGGAATCAACCTTGAAATGAACCACTCCTATGAATTTGGCCAAAATTCTAGGTAAATATTTTTCCGACTTTTTTTCCAATATTTTTTATACTTACGGTTCGATGTAGGTAGGAGTAGATATAAAACAAATTTAATATAGTCTGAACCAAAAGAGTTTGCCAAAATGGCCGATTTATAGTAGGCGGTGCGGGGTGATGAAGAGGTAGCTATTCACACTGTGCGGTCAATAAAATTTCGTGATTTTTTGAATAGCCAATGGATACTTGAAAACAATAACCTACTCTCCCCTACTCAATGTGGCTTCCATCCATCACGTTCCACAATCCATCAACTCACATATATCAACTCTCGCATTCAAACAGCTTTTGAAAACAAACATCATCTCCTCGCCATTTTCTTTGACGTAAATAAAGCATTCGACACAATCTGGAAACATAAAATAATCTCAACTCTACACTCTTGGAACATCAGAGGCAACATGCTCTACTTCATCCACAACTTTCTAAGTAATAGAGAATTTGCTGTCAGAATTTCAAATACCCTATCCCAATACTACCCACTCACAAATGGAGTTCCTCAAGGTGCTGTACTTAGTCCTACCTTATTCAACATAGGAATTAATGATCTCTCCTCCATAATTCCCACCTTTATTTCAGAAGTCATCTTTGCAGATGACCTAGGTATTTTAATTGAATGTGCAGATCCTAGTGTAGGAGAAAGACTTCTTCAAAAAGCAGCAAACAACATCCACAATTGGTCATTATTAAACGGATTAAAAATGTCCTCCACTAAATCTGTCGCAATTCACTTTTGTAGAACATATAAATGTCCCAAATCTCTCAATGTTAACATCAATTCAATCCCCATCCCATTATCTGACTCTGTTAAATACCTTGGCATGATTTTAGATAATAAACTCTCCTGGAGACAACATATCCTTAAATTAAAACAAAACTGTTTTTCAAAAATTAACCTCTTAAAAAAACTCTCTCATACTCAATATGGCTCAGATAGACTTACTCTACTCAAATTATATAGAACACTTATTCGTTCTACCCTTGACTATGGATCTTCCATTTACACTTCTGCAAATTCATCTACATTAAATAATCTCAACACAATTCATAATTCCAGTATCAGACTAGCTCTAGGCGCTTTTCGAACCACCCCCACTGTAAGTCTACTTTGTGAAGCTTCTGAACCCCCTTTACACATAAGAAGACAAGAAATTATCGCTTTATCCGCTTTAAATATATTTTCCACACCTAACTTTCATTTCAAATCTCAACCAAAACTCCCTTTAAACTTACTTACTCCAAACATATCCACTTTAATTCAATCTATAATAGAAAAAGATACACTCATCTTACATTACCCAATAAATCTTACCCCACCTTGGCTAAACTATAACTTGAACATAGATCTCTCATTAACAGAATTCTCAAAATCAGAAACAAATTCTCTCATATTTGGTACTCACTTTGCAGAACTTCATACAAAATTCTCTAACCTACAAACTCTATATACAGATGGATCTAAAAACTCTAACTCTACTGCCTGTGCTGTGATTCATAAAAACAATCAAATCTTAACTCCCCTCCCACCACAATTTTCCATTCTATCAGCAGAACTTTACGCTATTAAAGTTGCCCTCACTTACATTATTGATTTTTCACTAAGTGATTCAGTGATATTCTCAGACTCTCTCTCTGCTCTACACTCAATTCAACAATACCCCTCCAAAAAACAACATCCTATTGCTCAAGAAATCCTACAAATCCTTACCACCACACCCAAAAAAATTGTCTTGTGTTGGATACCCTCACATCGAAATATTTCTGGCAATGATATGGCTGACACTTATGCTAAACATGCTCTTCAACTATCCCCCATTCAAAATATTCCAATACCCTTAACTGATCTAAAGAACACTATCAAATCAAATACTCTTTCCTCTTTCCAACAATTTTGGAACCAAATTCCCTCTACTAACAAACTCAAAACCATCAAAGATGACACACTCCCCAGAAATTCCTTCAATAACATTTCTCGAAGAGCTGACATCATCTTCACTAGACTACGTACAGGGCACACTCTCCTAACTCACGCATACCTTCTTAAAAAAGACCCACCTCCCATTTGTAATTTATGCAATACTCAAATCACCACTCTTCACATTCTCACTCAATGTCCCAAATTTCAAAAAGAAAGGCTCACACTAACAAATTCTAATACCCCCACAGAAATTCTGAAAGACACCTCCCAACATATTCAAAAAATTTTAACATTCCTCTCCAATACAAATCTAAAATCCCTACTCTGACGTAACCCCCTTTCCCACACGCCTCTAGCCTTAGTTGCTGTATATGGCGTTATATATAAAAAAAAATAAATATTTTTGCTCTGTTTTGTTTGTTATTGCTCGCAAGGTCTTGTTGTTTTTGGCAAACTCTTTTGGTTTGAACTATAGTAAGTATATACGAGTAGTTGGGTAATTGTAATCACATATGAATATTCGTATAGGAAGAGCTGACATTAGTTCTGAAAATCAAATATTTTATGGTTGATATGATTACGACTGAACTTATATTTTTATTCTACTGGATTGGACAGAATGTGGATAACATGGTATGATCGAGTATAGCAGATAAATTGATCAGTTTTGATTATAGAAATACTGCAATGCAAGGATACAAATTGATCGGTTTTAAATTTTGCTAATACAGATGGCGGATATATCCCTGGCAGTATATTCTACTCCTTGGTATCGATCGGTGAATATACGAAAATACATTTATATATTTCTGTGTCAAATTCAGTCGATGAAGGGTTTCGCCATGATCAAGGTGTACGGACTGTTGTTGAAGAATTTTTCGCGGTATTTGCACGCGGTGTTGTCGTACACAAATATTCTGCGGAAACTGACCCAGAAATGAACAAATCAAATCAATTTGGTGTAAGAAAACAAGAAACTGACGCACCTGTACCTACCGTGTGACGATTAGGTAAATCAGAGCCACAGAAAAAAATTAGTCCTTAAAAATGGTCGTGTTCTTCGCGTTGCGTTGGATGTTTCTTCGCTTTAAATTGTGTTTTAATTTTTTAAATATTTGATAGTTTTAGCTCGGAAATTTCAAATTAAGTAAAGATATGTTCTTGAATTGTAAAATCACGTTGCACAAATAGAATTTATTCTTGAATGGTAAAATCATGTTGCACAAATTAACCAACTATTTTAGCGCTAGTGTCGATTTTTATTGATAAGTTAACAAAACTATGGTAAAATAAGTAAGTGATGAAAAGTAAAAATTTGATGAAAGGACTGAAGAATGGTAATGTCTCTCAAATTATTACTCATGTGTATGCATTGACGAATGGTATACCTATCTAATACCTACATTAGTAGATGTAATTTATTACAAAGTTAATATTTATTAGTACCCTGGTATTGCAAATGTTATCTGATTAAAAAAATTCAAAAATGAAAAAATCTGACAATTTCTGAAATATTCTTTAAAAATCTTGAGAAAAATATTACTAAATCTAAGGATTGTTCATAAAAAAAATAACATAAGCACACCTAATACAAAATAAAATCAAAAATTCTTGAAAATGTTTTGAACATTTTTTTAAAATATTGGAACAATTTTTTTTATTTACCTCGTTTCCATACTTCTCAGATCAAACAGTATTTCTAATTTTTTCCACATAAATTTTTTTCATATTTTTCTCAAAAAAAAAACAGTAAATTTTTTTCTAAATTTTGAATTTCTTCTTCCAAAAAATATGTTCAGAAGTAGTTTTTAAAAATCAATAAAACATTGCAGATATTCATTGTAGGTATTGCAAAAACTCTAAACATTAAAATTAGATATCATCAAAATTTGACTAACTCAATGTCATATTGTAGTAGCCGCATGGCATAGGTTAGGTAGTTAGGTAGTTGAAATCTTAAGGTACAGGTTTAAATCCCCCCCATAGGCTTAAGGAATTTTAGTATAAAAGTTTGGTTTAGATGTGTTGTGGATCATGGAAAAATTACAAAAATTATTTAAAAAAAATAGCAATCCAGGACTTCTAACAATTTTTTTTTAATTTATTGAATGTGGTTAAATTAGATTTGAAAAGCATGGTAATTTGCTAATCCTACAATATCAATGCTTTTTAGCCAACAAGTAATATGTTGGCAACATTTTTATTTTTGCCAAACATTTGCTGTTGTGGCAAAACTATGGCAAAACAAATGCAGCGCTCTGATTGGTTGAAATTTTGCCATAGTTTTGCCATTCTTTTGCCAATAGTTCACCTATTGGCAATTGCCATTTTGGCAAAATATTTTGCCATCTTGCGTTGATCGGGATATAGTTAGAAATGATTTGATATTAGATTTTTTTGGTGTAATTTTTTTAATTAAGGGAAAGGAAAAGTTATGTACTGCATTTAAAACTTGGGGAATTTCCATATGAGACGCAGCCAGGGATATCCCCGACCATATGTCGGAAAATTTTTTTTTCGTTTTTTTGGCTCTTTAAGTAGTACAGACTTGTACCTTTCGAATACCGCAAACCGCATTAAAAAAGGTTGAGAAATGAATTTTCTATGATTTTTCAAAGTTTGTCAAAAAATGATTTTCAAAAATCAAAGTTTTGAGAAAAACGCAAAACAAAATTTGGAACTGTTTTCAATGAATAAAAAAAATTATGTTCTGTAAACGACTTTCTCATCGGAAATGGTTTATTTACGTCCTCTTACATCACTGTAGGTCATTGACGCCTTCCAGAAGTTGCCGGCATCGAAAATCGAAACCATACCATATGTCGGGAATCATCTTTTTTCAAGAAATAATGACATTTTTGGTACGAAATTTGTTTTTTTAATAATCGTACACCACTGTAGTTCATTAAAACGAACCTGAAATCACATGTATTGAGAAATGAAATCATAGTGCAAGTCAAACAACTTTACAAACCAAACGGTGAAAATCATACTTTGAAAATTACTGTTCAACAAATATCCGGATAATCAAAATGAAGAGTTTCAACATGAAAAAATTGAATTTTCGATTTCGATAATCGATTTTTCAATTTCGATTTTTCGATTTCGATAATCGATTTTTCAATTTAGATTTTTCGATTTCGATAATCGATTTTTCAATTTTGATAATCGATTCTTCAATTTCGATTTTTCGATTTCGATAATCGATTCTTCAATTTTGATTTTTTGATTTCGATAATCGATTTTTCAATTTCGATTTTTCGATTTCGATAATCGACCTTTAAATTTTGTGAGGGTTCGTGAAAGAATTCGGGAACTCTCGGAAAAGTTCAACCGTTTTCGGGATGTTTTCGGAGCTGTTCGGCAATTTCCGTGTGATATCCGGATAATCCAAATAGTATTTGGTATTTGGATATCCGGATATTTGTTGAACACTACTACGTTTCAATAATAATGAAAGTTGTAAATTTTAACATATTTTTATAAAATTCCGACATATGGTATGGTTTCAATTTCTCAGAGGCCTTCAGCAAAATTCGTTTTCTAACCAAGAAGATGACACTTTTGGGACCTGAACCTATTCTCATATGAAAGTAGAGGGTTCATAATATACAAATTGATAAAAAAAAATTCCATATTTTTGGTTATTTTTTCTTAATTTGCGTTTTTCTCGAAATTTACTTTTCCGACATATGGTCGGGTATCCCTGGCTGCGTCTTATATTATGATTTTTGAGTGCAATATCTTAAATTTCTTATTATAATTTCAAGATCGAGAGGAATGGATTTGGATAAGGTAATTGAGGGTTCATAAGAAATAGTTTTGTATGCACGAGATATGTTAATGCAGTATATCCCTTGAATTCTTTTGAAAATTTTTATTAGGTAGGAGCGAGTGAAAGTGAAAAGGTGATGCCAAAATGCAGAAAAACAATATTTGAACAAAAAATTGACAACTGCATTAAACATTATTTTTCTTGCCCAAGTTTTTTGGCCCCGATTATTTTGGCAAATTTTTAATAATTTATAGATTATTTTTAAAGATTTGGCAGCTAAAATTTTAAAATGTGGTTTTAAAGTTAGTTTACTGTCCAAGGTTACATCAAGATATTTAAATTGTAAAACATGTTATGAGGGGGGTTCACCCGCGTGGAACCATATTTTTTCTCGTTCAATCCAAAATTTCTCCAATGGTTTCAAAGATAATGGCAAAGGTTTTCATATTTTTGAAAAGCTCACAAAATAATCTTTTTTTTACATTAACCATTTTTGAAATTGAACGAATATTAACGCCGCAAAACCACTTTGAAATTGAAACATCTACTTCGAAAAATCTAAAAATTCCACTTTGGAGGACCTGATTTCCGGGTAACTACTGAAATGGGGTCAATATCGCATAACATCCATCTTCAATACATTTGACTTCTTTTAAGCCCGAAACGAACTCTATTTTTCGATTTTCTGAAAATTTATTCACAAAAAAAATTTGAGGTAAGGGTCGAAATTTCACAACTTTGGGAACCCTATGGCTTTGTGTGAGAGTCGTTTGCCAAATTTTTTACCTACTACGTTGTTATCGGATCATGATTTATCCACGCAAAGGCCTTATGTCAACAGTTTTTTTTGATAATGAAAGGTTTTTCGACTGACTAAGAAATAATTCCGGTTTCGAAGGCGTGTATCCTTACCAATTAAGTAAATTATTGTCGTGGTTGAAAGAAATTTTTTAGTAATAATTGGCAAAATTATCAGTACATCGGTACTTTTCTAAACGCACGGTACTGTTTTGTTGCTGAAGCCTCACCAGAACTGGGTCGATTTGAAAATGGTGTTGATTTTGTTGTGAGAATTAATTAATATTTGGAGGCAATTGCTAGGATCGCAAAATATGTTCGGTTATATTAATCAACTCTACCTATAATACTATTGCGTCTGCGGTGAAATATATTTTAGCGTTGAAGTTCACCTCGAAATACAAAACGTTTGATCAGCTTTAGCTCGTTCGAAGTATGTATTAATTTCTTGCGTGATCGGTTTCGTGTATTTATGATTCGATGCGAAAAACGATTTTATGATGATGATACAAGCCGTCAACTTAACCGGAGCTTCTTGTCCTCAACGAGGAAAAAAATACCTACGACTAAATTTACGCGGAATATGCATCAGGCACGAAAACAAAAAATTGTGCAAACGACTGAATCTTTCCTATTTGACTCATGTGAGTTTTCCTTCACCATGCAACTCGGATTTTATTCGAGTCCATATCATTTTCAATTTTTTTTACTCAGAATTTTTCCAAATTCGATATTTTTTCTCAACTCTGAAAATTCTTCCTCGAATTTTTTCCAACTTTTAGGATTTTTTATCAAAATTTTAATTTTCAACTCCAATAGAATTTTTCCTTGTAAAATTTCTTCCTCAATTTTTTTCAGCTCCAAGATTTTTTCAAAAAATTTTCATTTGCTGAAATTTTTACGTTTATTAAAAATTGTTTTCAACTGTCAGCTCTTTTGATATTTTTTTATCTTGAGTTTCTGAAGATTTTAAAGCCGAAAAAATAAAATACCAAAATAAAAACAATTTTAAGAAGAAATTTTAAAGTTGTGAAAAATTTTCATTATAAATAAAGTTGAAATTTGAAATTTGAAAGAAGAATTGAGAAACCCCATTAATAATTGAAAACAATCTTTGGATGAAATTTCACAATAGAGTAAGAAAGATTTAAAGAAAAAATTTTTGGAGTTGAGAAAATTTTTCATTCAACTAGAAAACATTCTATGAATTTGAAAAATATCTTGAAAAGAAAAACCGAAGGCAAAAAATTTTGAGATGAATTTTAGATCTGAGAAATTTTTTTAAGAAGAAATTTCAGACTTGAGAAAACATTTTATTAGAGTGGAAAAATATGTATGTCGAGAAAAATTTTTTTAATTCTGGGAAAAAAGAAAAACTTTTATTACAGTTGAAAAAATTTGAATATACTGGATATGGACTTGAAAAAAAATTGAGTTAGGTATATATTATGTAGTTAGTCTTGCATTAGTCAAATAGAAAAGATTTCGTCGTTCGCACCATTTTTTATTTTTGTGCCTGCTGCAAATTCTGAGTGAATTTGGTCATGGGTGAAAACTATGTGAAAAATCAATATGGTTTCGGATCTGGTGCAAGTATCCTCAATTTTTCGTTAATAAAAAATATAAGCAACCCAGCTGGCAAAGCGCTACCCCTTTTGAGGGAACGCTACCATCTACGCTACTGTAGCGCAGATGGTAGCACGCGAACTGCTTTTACAGTAGCGCTACCCTCTACGCTACTATGCATGCTACCAAAACGCTACCTAGAGCGCTACCAAAATGCTACCAAAACGCTACCACAACGCTACTGTATACCCCAGTTTTATTGAAAAAGAAAAAAAAATGTTAGCTCTGGGTCCATCGTATACCTGTAGGGTGGTTTTCGCCTATTTAAAATCTGCAAGAGCAAGATTTTTTTTTGTTACACTACACAGTCCTGAGCGGTCACCCATCCAACCTAAAACCGGGCCCGACGTTGCTTAACTTCTTCACACCGTATCACCTGAGAACCTGCAACCTGTTACCACGTTATAATACTGAATGAGAGCCTTTTTAAAAAATATTGGCGGTTCAAACAGAGGAACAATTTTCAATAGGCATTTATTTTTAAATAGGTATAAATTCTCCAAAAAAAAAAGTTCTAAGTTAAAATTAATTTTTCATCATGTGAACGGGCGGTACAATTTAAAAAAAAAAATTTTCAGCTAAATCATATTTACCTAATTAGTTTTAAAATTTTAGATTAAAATAAAAAAATCATGAAAAAAACTTTCTCAATTGTAAAAAATTACAAAACATTTTCAAAATTTTTCAGCTCACACAGGTTGAATCAATTATTATTTTCTGAATATTACACCCATTAATAAAATTTTCGATCAATTAATAATTTTTAAATATTGTGCTAAGTTACAGGGCGGATTAATTTTTTTCAAAAATATCCATGGTGGATTCAATTATTTTTGAACACCCCTCCCATTCATTAAAAATTCAAACAATCTTATTAAATTTAAACCCAAGTCGAATTATTGTTTTTGAATTCCCCACACATTAATTAAAGATTCGATCAATTAATAATTTTTAAAAATTTCGGCTCTCAATTTAAAAAATTGATTCGACCTCTTTAATTAAAACAAAATTATTAATTGATTGAATTGTTAATTAATGGCAGGAGGCACTCAAAAATAATATTTTGACTTATTCAGGTTCAAATTGTATGCAAATTAGAAAAAAATTGAATTCTGTAATTTAAAAATTTTCTAAAACTCAAGGATCAAATTTTTAATTATTGGAAGACCATTCAAAAAAAATTGATTCGATACTATGTATTATTTATTTTTAAAAAGTTGATTGGTTATGCAGGTTAAAAAAAATTGAAATGTTTTGTTATTTTCATAATTAAAATTTTTTTTTAACTTGGACTTGTGTAATTTTGTATCAAATTGTTGATTAATGAGAGGAGGTATTCAAAAAAATGATTAGATTTGACCTGGGGTATTTTTGAAAAAATTTGACCTGTGTAATTTAAAAAACTCATTAATTGATTGAATTTTCAATTAACGGATAGGGACATTTAAAAACATCGATTTGACCTGTGCAAGCAGAAAAAATTGTAAGTAATGTAACTCAAATTAAATATAATTGATCCAACTTTTAGTTAATGGAAGGGGGGTTTAAAAAAACGATTTTACCTGTGTAGGTAATTTTAAAAAATTATAATTGATCAACTAAATTACAAGTCGAATCAACTTTTTCATGTCCCTTCCCACTTTGCTCTGTTTCTGCTCCAAGTAGCGTGAATGGTAGCGTTGATGGTAGCGCTACAGAAGCGCTACCAGTGGTGCTACTTTCAATGTGAACAGTAGCGCAGATAGTAGCGCTACAGTAGCGCTACTGTAGCGTATCATTTGTAGCGAGTAGTAGCGTACGCTACTGTTTGCTACGATAGTGCTCCTAGTTTCTTTACCAGCACAATGAAACACATTCGTGTATTAACACATAAAATTTGCAATTGTGTTAGTATGGTAGCGCATGCTACCCTACGCTACGGTAGCGCTACGAAATTTTGCCAGCTGGGAATGATTTAATCTATAAGCTTTGAGCCTTGAGCCGTAAGTCAACGATTTTTCAGCCATTTAGGGTAAGTTTGATTTTAGATCTGTTAAGAAAATTTAATTTTAAGTTTTAAGCCTCAAGTTTAAGCTTTATTGATTGACTTACCGCCCCTGTGCGAAGTGAAGAGCAGTGGGAAACGTGTGGCGTCGCGTCATTGTTTTGCTAGACGGACGTATGGTCGAGCTCAAGGTCAAGGTGAAGTTATCCCCCCCATGGGGGTTTTCAATCCGTGGATTTATTAGCTATTCGCGAGCTAGTTTCTTGCTTCAAGTGGTAGTGGTATTCCCAGTTTGCTATTTGTTCGCGTTAAAAGCTCCATCACGAGGTGAAAAAATGTCCAAATTGTTGCAAGAATTGAGAAAAATTTGGAGACAGTTGCAAGGGACAGAGAATATGTTCGGTTATAACAGCACAGTAGCTAATCAGATCTACTTGTTTTATTGTTTCATCAGTAAAATATATTTCACCGATGAAATCCACAAACAAGTAAAGTATGTTTGGTACGCGAGTAACGCGTGTATGATTTTAATGGCGTACGCGATCGGTTTGGGCTATTTGTGGTTCGATACGAAGGATGATTTGCTGCTGATGATGAACGTTGTAAATTTTGTAAGCCTTTGTAACGTGACAGTGTTTGGCCTCCCCTTAATGTCGTACCGATTTGGTGACAGTATCGAAAAGATGATTAAACTAGTTGATATCTTGGCAACCTCCACTGATGTCGACCAACAGCAGAAAGTCATCAGTGAGGCGAAAAAAGCCTCTTTACTGACCATCTTTCTTATCATTTTATTCGATATCGTGTACATTTTTGTTTGTTTTTTCGACGTGATTTTGTTTTTCGAAGAAAAAAAAGTTAAGAATCATTTGTACTACGGTTTACCTTTACCATTGATTGAAACATATGGTAGCTTCGAATTGTTTTGCTTTGTCAATTTGGTAGTTTCTACTTTCGGTCTGTCCATAATTATCTTGAAGGGTTCATCGATGTTCGCTCTCGTATTGTATTGGGATACGGTTTATCGTAACGAATCGATTAGTTTGTGCCTTGATTTGTACACCGGAATGTGTAATTTAAACAAGTACGTCGATGATACCAAGAAACCGACAGAAAGTTGGGATCGAGCTTTTTCTGGAATTGTGACACGTGGCATTGGAAGGTTTCAAAATATCGTTTCGTAAGCATTGCATTTTGGTCGATCTGTTCGTGGGGTATTTCATTACCAAGAAACCGACAGAAAGTTGGGATCGAGCTTTTTCTGGAATTGTGACACGTGGCATTGGAAGGTTTCAAAATATCGTTTCGTAAGCATTGCATTTTGGTCGATCTGTTCGTGGGGTATTTCATTTCGATTTCTGATTTCATTGATTTTTTTTTCTAGTTTGATTAATAATTTGAGAGGATTCGTCGAAGTGATTGGTTCGTGTTCCACGATTACGTGTTTCTTCTACGGCGTAATAGTGCTTTACTTTTGTGAATCGGTAAGCTTCTTAGTGTACTTGTGCCTACAAAGCAATAAGTATTGCAAGTTGCCGGCAACAAAGTAACTTGCAATCGATGCAATCGGTCAACGAAACCGAATTAACAAATCTTGATTAAGCCTGTGTAATCACTTATCAGTTATCTGTTTTCCCCGCCAGAATTCTAAATTTTAATTTCAATTAAAAAATCTGTAATTACCATTTTTGTGATTGAAAAAGGAAAAAGATACTTGAAAAAAAAATTAAAAAACGCACTGACAGGAGAAATATACATACCTACCTATTTAAAAAATGAGAATTTTTTTAAACTTGAAAAAAATTTTCAATTTCTTTGCTTCTATTTTCTTTAAAAGCTGTATCCAATTTTTTAAAATTTTCATCAGTAATTTCTTTTTAATTATTGAAATTTTTTCAAAAGTGGAGTTGAAAGAAATTTTGAAAAACATTTAGTTGAAAATTTCTTTAAAAATTCAAAGTTGGAAAAAACTTTGATAAATTTTCAATAATTGAATAAATTGAAGTTGGAAACATTTTTAACATTGACTACAACTTTTTACTACTTTATTTAAAATTTAAATATTCTTTGATCAAGTATTTAAATTTTTTTCAACTTCCTTATTTTTCAAAATTTCTTTCAACTCAATAATGATTGGAAGAAATGTTTAAAAATATGAATAGAATAAATTTGCATTTAAATCGTTGAAATCCCATTTCCGTTAAAATGATTCAGGAGCTAAAGTGTTTGAAGTTGTCATGAATGTAGGGTTGGTTAGAAAATCATGTTGTGCTGTTGCGTTGCCAGCAACTTGCAAATTGCTTTGTATGTATTTATATGTATAGGGTGGAGCAAGTAAAAAGTTTAAGTTTGGTACCTCTATTATTTGCTGACCTATTGTTGGAAAAAAGATCACAAATACCTACATAGTTAGTAAAAGGAAAGAATGCCATTTTAATATCTATATAGTTTTTGTGTTAACAATATATATATAGGTATTAGAGTATAAAACGATACAATAAAATGTACTCGTAATTGTATTGTATTGAAACACGAGTATACTCGTGTACTTGTATTGAGGAATACTTGTTTTGTTTAAACAATACTGGTTCTGAATGTATAAGTAACGAGTATACTCGCGAGTATAATCGTATCGTGCTGATTATAAGGATATTCGCGATGCAACGTTCGCGAGGTTCGCTAGTATCGGGTGTTGAAAAGGTGATGCTGTAGTGATAAACCACCACCCCTCCAGTCTGAATTAATCAGCTGATGCCAAAACGTAACCGAATGTTACCATCGAATCCTCTTCTCCGGTTGGTTAAAACTCGACCAGGAGCACCGTTTTGTTAGTTGCATGGAAGTCCACCAGATGTCAGCCACTATGCTTTGCATCGCGAATTAGGGTACCAAGAGTAGGCAAAAATCATTGACTGGGTAACGTAATAACATAGGCGACGATTCCAAACAAAAGTAATCATGTTTTTTTGCAAATGATATGATACGATTACAGTGATATTTATAAAAAAGACGAGTACAAAACGATGTACTTGTATTTTCTAATTCACGATACGATATAGTCATACTCACCGAGTATATACTCGTATCGTTTTATACTCTAGTAGGTATATGCGATGAAGTGGTCAGACAAAAAGATAGCATTTTGTGTGAAGATTTTTTTGGAGACATGTATGATAGTCACGGTGCAACAACAATTTAAAACTCATTTCAGTTTGAGGAAAGGGGATGTTGTTCCCTCTTATCCCACTCTCAGGCAATAGAAAATGCTTCACACTGGAGTGAGAACATCTGCACACATTTGTTAAGATTAGGCATAGTGATCTATACTTCACAATACAAATGATACAAAATTCTATTCTTATAAGATTTAATTTGTGTAAGAGTCTTTGACTATAGAATACATGGACTGAGCTAGCAATGGAAATGGAGTCGTCAAACATCCTACTGGGAAAGAACGCTTCTGATTGGTTGTTTTATTATCATACAAGATGTGAAAAACCATAAACGAGTAATTTTCAAGTAAATTGAATCAGTGGCATATACTACCACAATGAACGTGTGAGTGAGTCTAACGTTCGTCTCATCGTTGTGGTTTATGCATGTGCAGGTTGAGGGGAAGAAGATGGTATGATTACCCAATCAGAAGCGTTCTTTCCCAATAGGATGTCTGACGACTTTGTTGATACTGTTTGTATTCAACTAGCTCGGTCCATGTTTATAAAGTCAATGGTAAGAGTCAAAACCAAAGAATTTTAAAAGCAGGAAAAAATTCTCACATGAGATGTTGGCCTTTTTAAAGGACTCACAAAATCTATTGTTATTTTTTCGCAGGTAAATCCCATCTCCATCTTTCTGGGTTTGTTAATAGGTAGAATATGAGATACTGAGCCTCTAAATACCATACCTATAGAAATTTCTAAAAAGTTGCTGCACAGTCCCAGGGTTAAAGAATGGTATGGTGTCAGCTCACATGGCATAATTGGAATTCATTTCTTTGAAGAATATGGAAAAACTGTAACTACATATCAATAGTGCCCACTGCATCAAAATGTTGGAAAAAAAACTGAGCCCACTTTAAATTGAAGGTGGATTTTGAAAAAGATTTACAGGGTGGGGCAGTAACAACACAACCAAAGGTTTAAATCGCCGCAATGGTAATTGGTAACCCAAATGACCCAGCACATATGATTCCACTGAAAATGGTAACACTGGTCCTTCCTATAGTACGTACAACAAAAGAATTTACATTTCCCCTACTCGACTCGTAACGCGGAAACCAACGACGCGCGTTGATTTCAAATTTTGTCCAATGACAACTCAACGTTCTTAAATTTTGTGGTGGGAGAATGTAGGGGAAAACTACATTCTTTCGTTGTACCAACTATAAAACACATGCAACCCTTGCCATGAAAATCTGAATTAAATTTTGGTTTGAATTAAGATCATGCCGCTTATCAGTAGCACGATCAATGTCACTACATGGTCTGAGCTGGGTATGGAACTAGTTGGAACCACCACCAAAAAAAAACTAATAGAACCGCTTTTTTCAAATTTTCAAATTAGAACCAGCACCAATTGGAACCATTTGAAAATTTTATAGAACCATTCCCAATAATGACCACCAGATTGATGAATCGGTTCTTAATTCAAATTTGTAAATAAATACAAATATTATTCAATTTCAAATGATTTTAACTTCAATTTTAAAGTTTAATGTCCAATAAAACAAAAAATGAGTTTCTAAATTTCAATTGTAGACCTCATTTTGATTTCAAAATTTAAATTCAATCGGAACCAGAACCAGAACCAGAACCACATGCACATGCACATGAAGTGAAAAATATGAAACAAGCCCAGAACCACAACCTAAGAAAAAATTGATTACCAAACCACTTCAGGACTAGAACCAGTAATGAAACTATTTAAACCAAATGGAACCATTTCAAAAACCAAAACTGGAACCATTTCATCTTGAAGGTTGAAGAGAAGCACCACCACAACCAATAAAAAATTCACAATTGGTTCCATACCCTGGGTCTGAGGCATCAGCACATAACAAAACAGTGTTACCAACCTGGAGCGTTTTACTTGACCCACCCTGTACACGTAGTATTCAGTGATTTTCATGTGATGTAAATTTAAAGTAAAGTTTAGTAGTTATTAATAATTATTCATACAGGAAGAGTTGCAATTGGTTCTAAAAATCAAATATTTAACGGCATACATCCCTACTGTTGTAATGGTGTTTCTGTTTTACTGGGTTGGACAAAATTTGGATGACATGGTACGATCCAATTTAGAGACATGAATTGTTTGTTTTCAAAATGTGTTGGCGAAATTGAGATCACTATCCTTTCAGATAGTGTTTTACCTCAGGAATTGGCACCTATCCATTTTGTGTCAAATGATAATTTTAGCCCCCCCCCCCACACCGCTGGTGATTTGTCGTTAAGGTTAGGAGACGAAATAACCCCAAAAATGGATAATAGGTACCATTAAAACCATTTTGCCTTTTTTTTTTTTTTTGCATAGGTGATGGCTGATGGCACTGAAAATCGACTAAGGAAGCTTGAAAACGTGATTTTTTAGATGCCACAGCCACACTAAATACTGGAACGCAATTTGATGATTTAAGATGATTTCAAAATCTACTGTACAAAAATTTTGGGTCGAAACATGTTCTGCCAAATTTTGCGATTGAATAGTGAGCAGAATATGAAACGAACAATGCTTTACACTTAGAACACTGATAGACGCTAGTAAAATCTTCAAGAAAAAAGAACGGTCTCCAAAGATACCACAGTTTTTCGCGGTTTTCTCAAAATTTACTTTTTGTGACAGAACGCGTTTTTGGCGGCATATTTTACTCCTTGGTATCGATCAGTGAAGGTACGAAAGGATATTTATGTGTTCTTATGTCAAACTCGATCAGTGAAGAATTTCGCCATCGTAAAAGTGTACGGACTTCTGTACAAAAATTTTTCCCGATATTGGCACAGCGTCGTGTCCTACACGAATATTCTGCGGACACTTACCCATAAATGAATAATCCATTTATGTGGTCAAATTCGTTTGAAACGGAAAATAAATTTTCATGAACGTTGTGTTTTATTTTTGAAGTCAATTTAATAAACAAAACTCATCTCGAAGGTCAATTCCAGCAGTGTCAGTTCCCTTATCTGATAGTTTCAGTAGGCACATCTTCACTTATGATATCTAAAATTTCCATTTTAATTGTAAAACCATACCTATAACACAATATAATTTATAATTTCACCTATTTACTGGCTAGACTTGAATTTTTTTTTCAAAAGTTGAATTTGCGGTAGGGAAAACCCTGTAATTACGCATCAGAACGATTTGATAAAAATTTCTTCGCTTGATCTCATTTTTCCTTTTTTTCAATTACACATAAAATCTTACCTACGGTATTCAAAAAGTTTTGAAAAATTGAAAAAAATTGACGAATTGTTGCCCAAAATGAAATAAACGTACGTGTAGATATTTTGATCCAAAAAATGTCATCACATGGTTTGTATTTTTCATCTGTGTCCCATTTTTCAAAGAACTTGGGTAATTTTTTTGATATTTTCTGAAAAAAATTGAAGAAAATATGCTGATTTCAAAAAGTATAGTTTTCGACGATAATTTTCCACTATGGCTTTATTTCCAATGTACCTACCTGTCGAAAAAATCGAAATTTTCAGGGGAGTTTGAGTAGTAAAAAGTCGAGAATTTCGCATATAAATGTGCCAAAAGTCGAGAAATTATGAAAACGAAAAATATAAATTTCGTATACCTCAACTTGAGATTTTTAGTTGGAAATGGAAAAAAATTGGGGGAAAAATTTCGCTGATTTGTTTTTGAAATTCAAATTTTTTAAATTTTCAGACCTCGTTTAATTCATTTTTTTCAATGATTTTTCATGACGAAAAACGTGAATTTCGAGATCTCGAATATAATAAATTTTGTGGATTTTTTTCCGGTCAATATACACCATTTGAGATGTTTAGGAGCCCAAACCGCAAGAGGCCAAATTCACCCCTTATCCGGCCAAACCCCTTATGTAAACAATAAATTTAAAAAAGAAAGAAATTCATGAAAACTGAATAAAAAAATTTGGAAGGTTAACATTCTAACTGAAACGAAATCAAAAAGTTGCAGGGCTGTCAGTACGCCGTGATCTCTTTTTTTTTGGGGGGGGGGGGCGATTTTTTTTGAAATGTTTGTAAAAAGTGGTGAAAAGAGTTCAAGTTTGAACCAACGAAAATTGTCAATAAAAGTACGTCTTCAAAATATGATGTATTGATGTATCATTCATTGAATCGTAGAAAATTTTATGTTTACTTTTTGCTCATAACATAACATTGTGTTTCGAACTGGAAATTATGGCTTCGTGTGAGTCATTAGCCAAATTTGTACTACGTCGTTATCAGCTCATTATTTATCGACCCAAAGGCATAATGTCAACAATTTTTCTGACAATGAAAGGTGTTTCGACCTTCTAAGAAATAATTCCACTTTTGAAGGCGCACACCCCTACCAATTCAGTAAATTATTGTTGTAGAGCGAAATTTTTGTAATATTGGCAAATCGTCAATACATCGGTCCTTTTCTGCACGAACGGTACTGTTTTGTTGCCAAAAAAAATCACCAGAACTGGATCGATTTGAAAATGGTGCTGATTTTGTTACGAGAATTAGTGAAAATCTGCCGGCAGTTGCTAGGATTGCAAAATTTGTTCGGTTATAAGGGCACAGTGGCCAATCAACTCCACCTGTACTATTGTTTCTGCAGTAAAATATATTTTAGCGATGAAATTCACCCTCAAATACGATACATTTGGACCAGATTTAGCTCCTTCGAGGTATTAATCTCTTTCGCGATCGGTCTCGTGTGTTATGGTTCGATACGAAAAACGATTTGATGATGACAATACAAGTCGTCAACTTTATCGGAGCTTCCAGCATGGCTGTTTTTGCATTGCCTTTGGTTTCGTATATTTTGTGGAGGCAATGATCGTGCAAATCGATGATATTTTGGCTTTAGATAATTTCTAGCGACAGAGACGAATCATGGCAGATGCGAGGAGATCCTCTGTGTTAATCATCGGTTCCATTTTCATACCCGGAACCGTGTATTTTTTCGTTTGTTTTTTCGACGTGATTTTATTTTTCGACGAAGCGAAGGTGAAAAATTGTGTGTATTGGAGAGGTTGATAGGATTCGTCAACCCCTACTTTCAAATTAATAAATTTATTAATTTGAAAATATGTGATTTTTCCAACTATTCAAAAACTGGCAATTTTTGAATTTTTGAACATTTTGTGACGATCAAAGAGGTCAAGATGATGGACATTTTCAAAATATTTACCTACTACATACAAACCAGAGGAATAAAAAAGTGTCAAGAGAAGAACATCGTTTGAAAATTGATACATAATATCATTATTTTAAAATGAATAAATGGTTGTTAAAATATCCTGCCTTTTCTCTATTTTTTTCAATTTAGAAACTTTCAATTTATTTTTTCTCTTTTTTCAAAATTTTGGAATTTTTTCGTTTGTAAAATTTTTAATCTAATTTTTTTTCACCCGATAAAAAAATTGTCTAATTAGGAAATATTTACCTCCCCCCCCCCCTGTGAAAAGCTTGAAATTTGTTGTTTTGACGTCCTGATTTCTCATTATGGAATTTTGTTAGATACCTATGGGTGTTCCATGAATTGTCTGCCAAACAGATTTTTTCGGATATAACCGAGTACAACTGAAAAAAAATTTGGGATGAACATGTTGCTTATTTTGAAAATTGAAGGGGCAAATGCTGCTTCTAAAAAATCACGTCAATTTTTTTTCAAATGTGGGAATGGATATTACTTTGAAAACTGAACAAATGTTTATTTTATGACTTTTTGCCTATCTTTAAAATTAAAGGGGCCACAAAAAAATTGTTCAAAAAAAATTCTGAAAAAATGACCTGATCAAGGGAATGGATAATAAGTTGAAAACTGAAGAAATTTTGTTCTGTAGATTTTTGGCCTAATATCGAAAATGAAGGGGCACAGATCACTCAAAATAAATGGGCTTCAAAAAATTTTCAAATTTTCTCAATTTTTAATGACCCTTAGCCCCTTTATTTTTGATGTTAGGCAAAAAGTCTACAGAACAAAATTTCTTTACTTTTTAACGTACTGTCCATTCTTTGGATCAGTTAATTTTTCAGAATTTTTTTGAACAATTTTTTTCGTAACCCTTCAATTTTAAAGATAGGCAAAAAGTCATAAAGTAAAAATTTGTTCAGTTTTCAAAGTGCTATCCATTCCCACAGTTGAAAAAAATTTTTATAGTGTTTTTTATAAAAGTAGCATTTGCCCCTTCAATTTTTAAAATAGGCAACATGTTCATTCCAAGTTTTTTTGTAGTGGTACCCAGTTATATCCAAAAAAATATATTTGGCAGACGATTCATGGAACACCCTGTATGTATTATCGAGGTCATGGATTTCGAAAATCAGATTACTGTAAATGAATTCCAAACTTTGATACTTCAATTTTATGAATGAATTCAATAATTGATCGTGGTACATATTTTTATAAAAATAAAAAATTTCAATTTATGGAAATTCGCCTTTATTACCTACTATGATACTAATTCGCATTTACTTTTTGTTCTGTTTTAGGTGAGTACATTCAAAATGTATTGCAATATTCGTGGTTCAATTTCAGCTCGTATAGCTCGATTAATATCCAGCAAGTGTGTACTCTTTTCATTCATTTTAAAAATAATTACTCATAAAAATCTTGAATCACTTATAAATTTTAAAGTTACTCTACGTAGAATATCAACAGTAGACAGTATAGCATGAATCAACCGCGAGAAATTCCTCAAAACCAGAGGATACACTTTCCACGTGAACAAATTTTCCGATTTTTGAGTTTGGCATAGAAATATTTGGACGTTTTTTCGAACCTTGACCGAATAATACCATGGACTGCTGTAGACTGAAGATTATATTGCGGATACCTAATTTTTTGGGAAAAGTAGCATCGTTAATATTTTCATTGAAGGATTTCTTGGGAAAATATTGGAATTACATTTTTCTATGTAACTTTTGACCCTTAAAGTCGATTTTCTGGGAAAAGAAAGGGTTCTACGAAAAAAATGAATGGAACATAAATCGTAGAGCATCAAATTTCCTAGCTGTGAAGTCAAATTAGTTTTTTCTTAGGAGGCTTAGTTATTGAGATATTTTCAATTCAAAAAAAAAGTTGAACTTTGAACTTTGAGCTGAAATATCTTGAAAGCTAAGCCTCCTAAGAAAAAACTAATTGAACTCTACTGATAGGAAATTTTACGCTCTACAATTTATGTTCTATTAATTTTTTTCGTAGAACCCTCCCTTTTCTCAGAAAATTGACTTGAAATGTCAGAAGTTATCAAAAAAAGTAGAAAAACCGTTTAACGAAAAATTCAAATTGTAAAGATCCTCGGGTGATGGAATTTTTTCACTATTTTTCTCGTGATCAGCGCGAAAAATACTATAAAAATCACCCATCAAACCTCAAACAGTATTTCAAAAGTTTAAAAATGTCCACCTGTGTTTTGGACGTTTCTTTCTTATAATTAGCTTACAAACAACTATTAGACTGACAAAAGACGATTAATGAATTGAGTGGTATGGCCGTGGTTCATTATAATTATAGGCTCTTAATACTAACGGCTTATTCTATATTCATGCGAAAAGTCACATAGACCTTTGGCGTACCATTTCCTAGTCACATAGTAAGTACTTAATTATATCGTTCCTCAATCACATATGCTTATTTCCTGGGAATTTATAGATACTTATCCTACGACATGCCATCGATCTTCATTTTTAGCTAACGACACGTGTTACTTTTGAGCTGTAAATTATGGCTTTGTGTGAAAATTGTTAGCAGTGTTATTATCATACCATTGATAGGATCGGAGACCAAATAGGTACCTATCAACATTTTGCTGAGTAAATAAAGCTGGAACTTTTCTGGTTTATCTAATACCAATTACCAACATAGTCACCTTTGTTAAGTACGTTTTGCTCGAGCGCGATCATCCGAAGTGAAAAATGAAGAAAATTTGGAGACAGTTTCGAGGATCGGAGAATATATTCGGTTATAAGAGCACAGTAGCCAATCAGCTCTACCTATTTTATTGTTTCACCGGTAAAATCTACTTCACCGATAAAATCTCTAAAAAAGCAAGATATCTTTGGTATCTGTTCAGCTCGTGCGAAATTTTAATCTCGTACATTATCGGTTTAGTTTATTTGTGGTTCGATTCCAAGTCCGATTTGATGATGCTGTTACACGTAGTTATTTTCATCGCAACTGTGAACTCCGTCGCTGTGGGGTTAACTTCGGTTTCGTACTTTTTCAACGATACTATAGAGGCCATGATCAAGCACGTTGATAGCATCCTGACAGCGGATGATTTCGATCGACAGAGGCAAGTCATTGATGATGCGAAAAAAGCTTCGTTATCGATCGTAGGTCCTTTTCTTTTGTTCGCGATGATTTATTCTTTCATCTGTTTTTTCGACGTTATGCTTTTTTTTGACGAAACAAAGGTGAAAAATCACTTTTATTACATGTCTCCGGTACCTCTGATCGACCAATATGGCTCATTTGAATTATTTTGTCTGTGTAATCTTGGCTTTTGGACCCTTGTTTTTGTTTGTCTTCTGGTTGAAGTGTCATCTATGTTGATTATCATATTATATTGGCATACTGTTTGTTGTAACGAGCTGATTAGTATATGTAACTGTATCGATGATGGCGCAGATCGAGTGTTCGGAATGTGCGTTGAAGAAGTTGCTGGAAAATCGCCTTCGGGAAGTTCGAATCGAACTTTTGCAAGTATTATGAAATCTGCTATGAAACGGTTTCAAAATGTTATCATGTAAGCATTAACAGTGGTCGATGATAACGTAGGTATTATCTGGTGGTGAGCCACCGTTTGCTTTTTTTTGGGGGGGGGGGGGGACATTGAAGGTGAGGAATTGTGAAACAACCTCAAAAGAACGCGGTAAAAATTTCAGGTCCCTCACTCGAACCCCATCACTTGAATTAAGTTCAAAATTGTGGAATATTCAAAAAATTGAAATGAAAAATTTTAAAATTTCTTTTCTTTTATGTTGATTGATAATTAAACTTTCAACCCGACTATAGGATGCCCACAAATTGAGAAACCGGTTTGAGTCAAAAAATGGGGGTCCGGTTTTTTTAATTGAAATAAAGTCTACGCACTGGCGGGATTAAAATGTGATATGTTTTTTTGAAACCGGTTCAGCGGTTTCGAACCAGTTGTCAATAATGTCCAAAAAAGTGGAGATATGAAAAAAAGATTAAAATAAAAGTTGTAGAGAAGTAAAAAATGAATTTTTTTTGTTTCATAACTTTTTTTCCACCTTGAAATGAAAAGAAGTTGTCGTAGAAAAGGTTTCTTTATAATTTTTTGTTTTTCAAGTCATAACTCTTCTCCATCGCTAGATGGAAAAAAAATTTACAGAACGTAAAATACTCAATTTTCAATTCTCTGCAACTTTTATTTGACACTTTTTTTGATATCTCCAATTTTTTGAAACTGTTAGTTTCTTTAGATGATTTTTTTTTTCAAAGTCGATAACCGGTTATCGAAAAGTGGAGATATCGAAAAAAGTTTGAAACAAGAGTTGTAGAGAATTAAAGTCTGAAAATTTTACGTTCTGTACTTTTTTCTTCATCTTGCAATGTAAAGAAGTTATGGTATAAAGGACTCGACTCGAGTATAATTTTTTCTTTTTAAGTCACAAAGTTGAAAAAAAAAATTTAACGTAAAATATTCAATTTTTAATTCTCTACAACTCTTGTTTCAAACTTTTTTCGATATCCCCACTTTTTGATAACCGGTTATTGACTTCGAAAAAAAAACATCTAAAGAAACTAACGGTTTCAAAAAATTGGAGATATCAAAAAAAGTGTGAAATAAAAATTGTAGAGAATTAAAAACTGAATATTTCAAGTTCTGTAATTTTTTTTCCATCTAGCGACGGAGAAGAGTTATGAATTGACAAACAAAAAATTTTAATTAAACCTTTTCTATGACAACTTCTTTCCATTCCAAGATTGAAAAAAGTTATGAAACAAAAAATGTTCATTTTTTACTTCTATACAACTTTTATTTCAAACTTTTTTTCATATCTCCAATTTTCGGATATTACTGACAACTGGTTCGCAACCGCTGAACCGGTTTCAAAAAAACATATAACATTGTAATCGCGCCAGTGCGTCGACTTTATTTCAATAAAAAAACCTGGACCCTCATTTTTTGACTCAAACCGGTTTCTCAGTTTGTGGGCATCCTATAGGGGTCGGGCTGAAAGTTTGATTATCAATCTCCAATGTCCTCGACGCCAGGAACACATTGCCGTTTGAACCGTCTTGATATCTCTTTTCACTTCTGAGATATTGAGATATGTTTCAATTTACCAAGACTTTTGTGTCATACTATATTTATTTCAACTCTGAAATTTCTTCTTAAAAATGTTTTTAAGGTCTAACATTTCTCTCAAACTTTTTTCAACTCTGGTATTCTTTCTCAAAATTATTTTCAGCTCTTAAAATTTTTTCAATCGCAATATCATTTTTTCTCTAATACCTACTTCAAAATTTCTTCAAAAACTTATCTTGCCTCTAAAATGTTTTCAATTTTTTTCAGTATTAAAATTTAAAAAAAATTCCTATTCCATTGAAAAATTTTATCTCAAAGTTGTTTTCAATTCTTAAAGTTTTTTCTAGAAATTTAATCAATATTTCAACTTCGATTCTTATAAAATTTTTCCCAATTTTAAAATTACTTCTGAAAATTTTTATTCAACTTTGGTTGTTTGTTTGTTTTCGGCTCTGAAATTTTTTCTCCAAATATAATGTATTTTCCAACAAGAGACTCAAGATAGAAAAATTTTATGGGAATTTAAAGTTTCTAAAAATTTTGAGATCGAAGAATAGAATTTTAGAGCTAGCAGTTGAGACAAAATGTCAAAAATATGAAAATATTGAAGCTGAAAACATTTTAGTGAATGGAAAAATCGTCAAAAAAATTGCGAAGCTGAAAAAATGTTAATGAAGAAATTTAAGAGTTGAGAAAAATTTTTATTGAAGTTGTGAATTGGACATGTTGAGAAAAAAATCTTAGTCGAAAAAAATCGAGAAAAAATTCAAAAGTGTTGAAAAATATATCGAGAACAATTTTTAGTGTTGAAAAATATATAGGTATCGTGGGAAAAAGTATTGGAGTTGAAAAAAATTGATCTGAGAAAAAATTTTCAGGGAGCAATTTCAGAGTTGAGAAAACATGTCGGCGCAGTTGAGAAAAGAATTTGAGTTGAAACATTTCTGAGAAAATGGAAAAATTATTATAAAGTAAATTTTAAAATATTACGGACTTGGAGAAAATATCGAGTTGCATGGTAATTGAAGACTCGAATGAGTCAATAGAAGAGATTCGGCCGTTCTTACAATTTGTTAGGTTTGATTTTTTTAAATGTATTGAAAATTTCAAAATTTTGAACGCCATTCGCGAGATGGAAGTTCAAGTGAGAAACATGTAATTTTCATTGCGTACTTTCGAGGTAATTTCTAAGCTTTTTTAAAATCTTCACCTCCAATCCCCCACTATTAAAAAAACCAAACAAATGGCCCTGCTGCTATACCTACGTACTTACTGAATCGATTTGACATTAATTTGACAATTTTTTTATAGCTTGATTAAGCGGATGAAGGGATTCGTTGAAATCATCGGTTCCTTACTAACTGTGTCGGTATTCTTCATCGGAGTTGTTATGTTGCATATCTGCTTTGTTGTAAAATCTTATGACTTTATCTTTCAAGGTAAAAGAACAATACCTGCTCGTCTTATTTATTTTTATTTTTATTTTTATTTTTTACTAACCAGAATGATCTGGCGTTGGTTCTGAAACTGAGATTTCTATCTGGCTACCTGTGCTCAGCCTCGGCAGTATTTTTATTTTATTTTATCGGACAGAATTTCGAAACTTTGGTAATGCCCTAGCAAATAGAAATTTCACGAATCTGGAGCTGATTTAATTACGTACTAAGACCATGTTTTTTCGATTTTTATTTCAAATCAGATATCGGAGGTATCATCGACCATTTATCGTACTCCTTGGTATCAATCGGTTGAAGTACGAAAAGACATTCATGTGTTCTTGTGTCAAACTCAATCGGTGAAGAATTTCGCAATTATAAAGTTATACGGACTTCTGTACAGAAATTTTTCACGATATTTGCACGCGGTGGCGTCCTATACCAATATTCTGCGTAAACTTACCATCAAATGAATTGTAACATCGTCACTATTTTTAATGCTGGAATACACTACATTTTTTATTCGTCTAAATTGTCGAGTCATTTAGGGAGTTGACCCCCAAAAATTAAATCCTGATTTTTTTCGCGTTTTACGTTCCTAATGGTCCACTACACAACATACTAAAATGGACACCCCATAACCCTCCGCTACCCCCAGGGGAGGGGTAAATGTCTGCTGAAAACCGACTTTTCGTGAATATCTCCTCAAATAAGCCTCAAAATTGAAAAATAGTTATGAACAATCTTGTTCTACGTGTAATTTCCTATCAGAAGGTTTTTTGTTTTTTCAAAAAAACTCACTTCCCCGACTACAAAAAAAAGGTAAAAGCACCTATTTTTCAACAATCTACAGCATTTTTTTGAAAAAATCTAAACTTTTGTGAATATCTCCTGAAATAAGCCTCAAAATGGAAAAATGGTTATGAACAATCATGTTCTACGTGTAATTTCCGATCAGAACGGTTCGTTTTTTTTCGAAAACACTCACTTCTTTGCTCAAAAATTAAGGGTGAAAAACGACTATTTTTCCAATATTTACAGTATTTTTGGAAATGATGGAAATGCGAAGTTGAAAGTACCCAAAATTATACCAATGAAGAGTAATTTTTTTGTACATGCTGGTAGGGTATTCCAAAAAAAGGTCACCGCAAGAATTTCAACCCCTACCGTTCATTATAAGAGAGACTTCCATAATTTTGGGTACTTTCAACTTCGTATTTCCATCATTTCCAAAAATACTGTAAATATTTGAAAAATAGGCGTTTTTCACCCTTAATTTTCGAGCAAAGAAGTGGGTGTTTTCGAAAAAAAAACGAACCGTTCTGATAGGAAATTACACGTAGAACATGATTGTTCATAACCATTTTTCCATTTTGAGGCTTATTTGAGGAGATATTCACGAAAACCCGATTTTCAGCAGACATTTACCCCTCCCTTGGGGGTAGCAGAGGGTTGTGGGGTGTGCATTTTAGTATGTTGTGTAATGGACCATTACGAACGTAAAACGCGAAAAAAAATCAGGATTTAATTATTTTTTTGGGGGGGGGGTGGTACATTTTTTCTCTCATTTTCTTGGACTAAAAATAATAATATGGATTAAGTTTTTGAATGCTGCTGTTAATTTTATTTTTTATTAAAAAATATATTTGAAAACGAATCCAAGAGCCTTTGTTTCATTGACTTTTTTTTCACGAATGGAGCTCGAATTTTCAATTTTCGTACTTCTGCATTATTTTTTATTCTAACATGAAAATAGGCTAAATACTGATTCAAAAAAATATTAGCACGATCCCTCCTGTTTGTAAAACCGGAACTGCCGAACATTGCAAAATTTTTCGAACAAGTGATCTCATGGCTATACGGCCCTTATTCGGATAATTTTTTCTTTTCATTTTCCGTATGAATTATAGGAATGAGATCAGGAACAGTAGGTATGTAAATTAGGGTGAGTCGAAAAACCAAAAATTTCGATTTTTGAAAAAATACCTCGCGCAAATGTTGTAGGCTGGAGAGACTACAAAAATAAAAAATAAAAATTCAAAATCGATTCATACCTTCCGATCGTGTAAGAGACTTAATACTTCAAAAATTACCAAAAATTCAAAATTTCAAAAATTTCGAAAAAATTAAAAATTAATTAAAATTAATTTTAGAGCTTACTTACTAATTTAGTGACTATATCTAGACCAAAAAAGCACAATTTTTTTACGGAAAAAATTTAAAAAAGCTATAAAATATGGATTTTTTTCAAAAAATTGTGCTTTTTGGGTTCGATAGTCAGTAAATAAGCTCTAAAACTTATTGTAATACGTTTTAATATTTTTTGAAATTTTTTGAAATTTTTGGCAATTTCCGAAGAATTGAAGGCTCTGCGCGATCGGAAGATATGAATCAATTTTGAATTATTATTTACATTTTTCTAGTCTCCCTAGCCAACAACTTTTGCTCGAGGTATTTTTTCAAAAATTAAAAATTTTGGGTTTTCGACCCTCCCCCCAGCCCCCAATTAGGCTAGAAGGTCAAAATTGGAGTCGATTGGTACCTCTGATGTAGTGTCTTTTCATGTTATCATCGTTGGCACGCCTGCAGCTCAAACCAAATGACCCCGAGGGCCAAAATTTTGAACACGGTGTCAGTACAGGTCACTGAAATGTCTTCAAATATTGAACTCAAGACCAGGCAATAGGCCATTTCTAGTAGAGGCCTTAAAACCGACTCAAAGGAGGGGAAAATCTGAAATTTTCATTATTCTACTTTTGGTAGTGGTTCGCCTTGAAAATATAGTAACTAAAAAAATAATTTGTATTGCTGACCTGGGTTAATTATTTACTATTCAAGGGGCGTTTTTGCCTTGAAAATATTCGCTCTGCAAAAATATATCTTCACAATAATGGTAGATATACTTTCTATTTATCTTGGACTTTAATAAATTTAAAAGTTCGAAAATTATTGTTGATGATTGGATTAATTATTGAACGCTGATATATTCGATGTTTACTTTTAGCTCACGATGCGTGATACTTTTAGCTGTAAATTATGGCTTCGTGTAAAAGTTGTTTGTTAGTTGTAATACCATTTATAGGATTGGAGACGAAATAGGTACCTATCGACGTTTTGCTGAACGAAAAAAAAAAAGCTCCAACTCTTATAGCCTACTGAATACCTGCCTATTCACTTTTGTTGAGTACGTTTTGCTCGACACCCGAAGTGAAAGATGGTGAAAAATTGGAGACAGTTTGGTTATAAGAGCACAGTAGCCAATCAGCTCTTCTTGTTTTACTGCTTCAGTGGTAAAATCTACTTTACCGATAAAATTTCCAAAAAAGTAAGATATCTTTGGTATCTGTTCAGCTCGTGCGAAATTTCAATCTCATACATAGTCGGCTTAGTTTATTTGTGGTTCGATTCGAAGTCCGATTTGATGATGATGTTTCACGTAGCAAATTTCGTCGGAGCTATTAATTTGGTTGCTGTAGGGTTAACTTCGGTTTCGTACTTTTTCAACGATAATATGGAAGCCATGATCGAGCACGTCGATAGAATCCTGACAGCGGATAATTTCGATCGACAGAGGCAGGTGATTGATGATGCGAAAAAAGCCACGTTATCGATAATCGGCCCCTTTCTTTCATTCGCGACGATTTATTTTTTTATTTGTTTTTTCGACGTTCTGCTTTTTTTCGATGAAACAAAGGTGAAAAATCACTTGTATTACGCTTCTCCGGTACCTCTGATCGACCAATATGGCTCATTTGAATTATTTTGTTTGTGTAATCTTGGTTTTTGGACCCTTGTTATTGTTTGGCTTGTGTTGGAAGTGTCGTCTATGTTGATTATCATATTGTATTGGCATGTTGTCTGTTGTAACGAACTGATTAGCATAAGTAACTATATCGATGGTGGTGAAGATCGAGTATTCGAGATGTGCGACGAACAATTTGCCGGAAAATCTAATTTGGATAGTTCGAATCGAACTTTTGCAAATGTTATGAAATGTGCTGTACAACGGTTTCAAAATGTTATCATGTAAGCATTATCAGTTTCCGAAAATAAGGTACTATCTTGGGCGAGCTGTCATTTTTTGATTTTTTTTTTTGGAAAATTGAAGGAGAGGATTGAAAAAAAGTTGAGAAATGGGTTTAAAATAATGTAATGAAAATTACAGGCCTCTCACTTCAACCCCATCACTTGAATGAAGTTCAAAATTTTAGGATTTTCAAAAAATTGAAAAGAAAAATTTCAAAATTTATTTTTTTGTTGTTGATGGATGTTTTTTTTTAACCCACTACTAGATTTACACGAAATATGCATTAGGCACAAAAATAAAAAAAATAGTTCTAACGACTGAATCTTTCCTGCTGGACTCATGGGAGTCTTAACTTACCATGCTACTCGATTTTTTTCTGATTCCATATTATTTTCAAAATTTTCTTTACTCATAAAATTTTTCTCTTTTTCTAGAATGAAAAAAAAAATTCTCAATATATTTTTCAACTGCAATGAAATTAAATTTACTCTGAAATTTCCTCTTAAAAATGATTTTTCAGGTCCAACATTTCTCTCAAACTTTTTTCAACTCTTGTATTTTCTCTCAAAATAATTTTCAGCTTTTAAAATTTTTTCAACTTCAACTAAAACTTTTCTCACTTCTAAAATTTTTCTCAATTTTTTTCAATTCTTAGAAATTTTTCTACCAGCTTTTTCAAATTTCAACTTCAATTCTGATAAAATAATTTCTCAACTTTAAAATTTCTTCTGAATTTTTTTTTTCAATTTTGGTTGTTTGTTTTTTCGGATCTGAAATTTTTTCTCCAAATATATAAATTATTTTCCAACAAGAAACACGATGAAAAGATTTTTTGGGAATCTAAAGTTTTTAAAAATTTTGAGATCGAAGAATGGAATTTTAGAGTTGGCAGTTGAGGATACAAAATTTCAACAAATAGAACATAATGTTGAGGAAGGAATTCATGAGTTGAGAAAAATTTTTATTGAAGTTGTAAATTGAAAATTTTGAGAAAAAAAATCTTGTAAGAGTCGAAAAAAATCGAGAAAAAGTTCAAAAGTTGAACAATATATTGAGACAAATTTTTCGAGTTGAAACATATACCTATATCTTGGGAAAAAATATTGGAGTTGAAAAAAATTTGCCCTGGGAAAAAATTTTTAAGGGGAAATTTCAGAGTTGAGAAAACATGTCAGTGGAGTTGAAAAAAGAATTTGAGTTGAAAAAATTCTGGGAAAATCGAAAATTGCTTTAGTACATATAATGTATAAAATTTGATAATATTATGGACATAGGGAAAAATCGAGGTGTATGGTAATTGAAGACTCGCACGAGTTGATAGAAGAGTTTCGGTCGTTCTTACAATTTGTTAAGTAACTATTTTGTATTTTGTTTTTTTTTTCAATTTATTGAAAAATGAGGTTCAAAATTTTAAAATTAAAAAAAAGTTGGATGAAAAGTTTTCGGATTTTTTTGGCTTGTAGGTGGTTGTTATACTTATTATTAATTGCACAGTAAAAAAATGCAAATTTTTCCTGAGTTTTTCTGGGGCGTTTATACGTATGATTTTTTGTATAATGGCCTTTAACGCCATTTTAGAGAATATTTCGAAAATGAACAAAAAAGAATGATTAGAAATCTCCTGATTCAGTTTTTTTTTTAAATTCCGCTGAGGACATTAAACCCACAATGAATCTTGCACATTGATGTTGTTTCACGACAATTTGAGAACACCTGAAAAATTATTGAATGGCCAGGGTTAGTCTAACGTGCTTCTGGAGCAAAAATATAACACAAAATATTGATCTGAACAAAAAATAATGATTTTTGTGTTTTATTTTTTGCTTCAGAAGCATGTTAGACTACCCCTTGACCTTTCAATCATTTTTCAGGTGTTCTCAAATTGTCGTGAAATAACATCATTGTACAAGATATTGTTGTTTAATGTCTCCAGCGGAATTAGAAAAAAACGAAATCAGACGTGGTTAAATATGCTTACAGAGTGAAAATATAACACTGAATATCGATCAAACCATTTCTAATAATTTTTTGTTCATTTTCAAAATATCTCTTAAAATAGCGGTTTTTTTGCCATACCTACAAAAAATCATCTTAACACCTTCAAACCATCGTAAAAAATTGATAATTTTCAAATTCTTCAATCGTATGTCAATATTAATACAACCATCTATCAGCAAAAAGATGAAAAAATTTCATTTTTTTTAATTTTTTGAAAATTTCAAAATTTTGAGCTCCTTTTGGGTGGGGGGGGGGGGGGGTCAAGCGAAGACTGAAGAAACGTGCAATTTTTATAATGTTCTTTTGAAGTGATTTCTACGCTTTTCTTAACCATTCACCTAAATTTTCTAAAAAAAAAAAATCAAACAAACAAATGATCCAACTATATTATACCTAACTTACTGATTCGATTTGGCATTTATTTGACGATTTTTTTTTCTAGCTTGATTAACCGGATGAAAGGATTCGTTGAAATCATCGGTTCATTACTGACTATATCGGTTTTCTGTTTCGGAGTTGTTATGCTGTATATCTGCTTATTTGTAAGATCTTTATGAGTTTTTCTTTCAAGATAAAAGAGCAATACTTGTCTTATTTTTCTTTTAAATCTACTAGAATGATCTGGCATTGGCCCTGAAACTGAAATTTTTGTCCGGCTACCTGTGCACAGCCACCGCGGTATTTTTATTTTATTGGATCGGACAGAATTTCGAAACATTGGTAATGCCCTAGCAAATAGAAAACTCACGAAGCTGGCATAGATTTTTTTAATCGCCTACTAAAGGGCTGTTTTTTTTATTTTTGTTTCAAATCAGATATCGGAGGTATCACTGGCCATTTATCGTACTCCTTGGTATGAATCGGTTAAAGTACGAAAAGACATTTATGTGTTCTTGTGTCAAACTCAGTCTGTGAAGAATTTCGCAATTATAAAATTGTACGGGCTTCTGTACAGGAATTTTTCACGTTATTTGCACGCAGTGGCGTCCTATACCAATATTCTGCGTAAACTTACCATCAAATAAATTGTGACGGCGACGCTATTTTTAGTTGTGTGATAAATTATTCAATCGCCTATAATGCCTAATAATAATAATATTATGGATTAAGTTTTTGTATGGCGCTGTTCATTTAAATTTTTGATTGAAAAATATAGGTAGGCTATTTGAAAACGAATTCAAGAAGCCCTATTTTCATCAATGAGCTCAAATTTTCAATTTTCATATTTCCTCTTGATTTTGAAAACCGATTCAAAAAAATAGTAGCACCAATATGCTCAGTTTAACAGTTCTCCTGATGGGTGTTGGGTATTGAATACCAAAAATCATAAAACAAAAATGGAATGAAATTCGGAAATCTAACATTAAAAATTAAAATATAAATATCTGATACCAAAAATCAAAAAATAAAAATGGAATGAAATTTGGAAATCTAACATTAAAAATTAAAATATAAATATCTGATACCAAAAATCAAATATGTAAGTGGTACTCAGGGTGTTAGTTTTACACTTTCTTTGCGAAAGTTTGGAGAGATCGGACCGCCGGAAAATTATGCCTAAACCCTGTGCCTCAAAACGACGTGGTAAAAATTCCACCCCCTGACGTCATGTTACTCTTTTCTACCGGAATCTAAAAACCATGTTCAAAAATGATTTAGTATGAATGTTTTTACCCAAAAACATTAAGTATTAGCATCAATTTTTCATCGGGGTCCTTGAATAATATTATTTTTTTAAAATGTTTTTTCAACATTTAGTGAAAAAATGAAAAAAAAAAACAATTTGGAAAAAACTTTTCTCTGAACTAATATTGAACGAATACTGTATTATAATATTAGCGTCAATTTTCCACGCTTTTTCCTTAATTGGTTAAATCAAAATATTCATACTCTCATCACTTTGTGGACAATTTTTCATTTTTCCTCATTTTTTTACATTTTTTGTGGAATATTGAGAAAACCCGAAAAAGTTTATATTTTTTAAGAACCCCCTGAAACATATAGGATTATGATTAAAAATATGTGTCAATGGTATTTCTGGGTAACTAAAGAAAAAGACATCCGTACTAAAACCATTTTTGAAAAAAATCATTTAGCCAACCTCCTCGTAGTATCTCCTGGGTAACGCTAGTAGACTGAATGAGGTTCAGAATCAACTAGTTGAACTGCTCAGCTCACGTCAAAATTTTGGGAAAAGGAAAGAAAAAAATGTTTTCATTGCAAGTCTAAATTCTAAATTCGTATCTATTCGCGAAATTCCGAAAATCAGTACCTAAAAACGTAAGTTTATTGTAATCCGTGTTGCAACAAAGCTGTCTACATTCAGCTTCAAGGTAGGTAGTTGGTTTGTTTATGGTTGCACATGTGCAGATAGAGCTACATAGCATGGAAGAGTAAGGGGAAGGTTATGTTCATAGCAGGTGGTTGGGTGGTTGAAAGCTGGCTTTAGAACGTTTTCATTATGATTCTTTTCAATGTTTGGAGCTTTATAACTCCTTCAGTTTTGACTAAAATCAAAATATGAACATAGCTTATTTAATTTGAAATTTTATAAGATATAAAACAAGTTATATTCATTTTTTAATAAAATTGAAAATTGAAAGAGTTACAAAGAATTAAAACTGAAAAAAAATCAATCATTTCTTATTTCACAGAAGAAAAATGATAAGAGGTGTGGATAACCGGTAGTTTTGACTACGGGAGGAAAAAAGTAACTGTGAAAAAATAACGGGAGAATAACCGTGATTCTCAAAAACTACCGGAGGTTTTTTGAGTACATTTGGCTATACTGATTGATGAATACTTGAGAAATCATTTCTTTTTCTTATAGATTTACATTTTTCACGGTTTTAGACTCGATTTTCGCTTTTTTCAATAACCGGAGGGTTGTAAAAATAACCAGTTAATCATTGAACCACCACCTAAATAAAAAACTACCGAAATTTCGGTTATTTCACAAAAACTACTGGTTATTTTCCTCCGGTTATTCTCCGCCCACATCTCTAAAAAATGAATGAAGTTATTAGTACATACAGGGTGGCTCAGTTAAGGTGTGAAATATTGATACCTCATATTCTACTTATCAATGCGAACAAAAAATGTCGTATTCAACATGGGCCCAAAATGCTTTTTTTCTGAGATATTGCCGAGTAAAGAACTGGAAATTCGGCAATGTTGGGCATCATGACGCCTGTAAAATGTTGTGTTTAATGAGACGAGCGTCGGGGTTACTTACGCGAAAGTTAATTACAGCGTTGCCACAAAATAAATTATGCTGAAATACCCTCCATTTTTTTTGATTTTTTAGAAAAAAATTTTAGACAAATTTTTTCTTAAAATAATGAGGAATCATGAGAAATTATTCAATTCAATTTTTATTGTAATTTTGTGGGATGGTCGAAATTTGATAAATTGATTTGATTACTCAGCATCCAATAAATAAATTTAAAAAAAAAAACAGAAATTTGGGTTAATAGGTGTTAAATAAGTAGTACTAGGTATCCCTAAAAGTGAATAAAATTTCAAAAAATGATTTCTTGTTCTTGTTCAAGCATTTTTCTAGTACAGAATCACCTTTTTTGCTTTAAAACACTTACAGTAGCGTGCAAATTAAGTAGGACAAGCAATTTTGCGCGTATCAAGTCATAACTTTAAACCCTCGTAACTCCGGCAAAAATGAACGGTTTTGGCTCGTATTGGTCTCATTCGATTTGTTGGACTGTCTACTACAAAATAAGACCAGAACGATCCCGGTAGCTTATTCCAGTCCGAAGTTATTTGCGATTAAGTAAAAAAGGGGGAAAAAATTGGAGGTTCGCGGAAATTCAAATAACTTTGAGCGAAAATAAGATCAAGATTTCGTTTTGGTACGGTTTTGTAGTAGACAGTCTAAGGAATCGAATAAGACCAAAACGAGCCAAAACCGTTCATTTTCATCAGACGGAGAGCGGTTACAACTTTTGGTAATGTATGGACAACGCGTTTATATGTAAATTTACATATAAACGCGTTGTCCATACATTACCAAAAGTTGTAACCGCTCTCCGTCTGATGAAAATGAACGGTTTTTGCTCGTTTTGGTCTTATTCGATTCCTTAGACTGTCTACTACAAAACCGTACCAAAACGAAATCTTGATCTTATTTTCGCTCAAAGTTATTTGAATTTCCGCGAACCTCCAATTTTTTCCCCCTTTTTTACTTAATCGCAAATAACTTCGGACTGGAATAAGCTACCGGGATCGTTCTGGTCTTATTTTGTAGTAGACAGTCCAACAAATCGAATGAGACCAATACGAGCCAAAACCGTTCATTTTTGCCGGAGTTACGAGGGTTTAAAGTTATGACTTGATACGCGCAAATTTGCTTGTCCTACTTAATTTGCACGCTACTGTACTTATGAACCAAATGAAAAAAAATTAGCATACGTTTCTATGGACCTCCTTTCACTTTTTCCACCACCTACCCCCAAAAATTTTCACTGCTAGAGCAAAAATTGCCAATTTTGGGTGAAATCTGGGCCCCTTTTAAAGGTGAATAACTCAGCAATGAAGCGTTTATGACCCATCATGTATATAACATTTTTTACTCCAAATGATAAGTAGAATATTTGGTTTTAATATTTCACACCTTAACTGAGCCACCCTGTATATTATGCAAAAACGGAGATAGAGTGATTTTCGATGAATTTTGAAGTTTATTGCCAGAACGAAATGAGGGAAATAACTCAAAATTGTCAAAAATCATTTATCTTTTGAGTTGCATACAATATTTTATGTTTTATAGAGGGAATAAAACGTGAATTTAAGCACTGTAGCGATTCGCAAGAGGGAATAAAGTAGCGTTTCATTCCATCTATAATGTAAATTTTTTTATTCAATTCATGTATGTGCATGGACTAAATTTTATCACACTGTTTTCAGTGACAAAAGTGAACCATTATTGTCGACTTGTACAGCGGGAATAAAGTTATCTAAAGGGGGAATAAAATAGTATCATTATTCCCTGATAAAACAACTTTGAAATGGTGTTGTAAATGTTTTGAATTTATTTAAGTGAATCGAATAAAATAGCTTACAAAACTCTGGAATAAGGTGCGTAAAATTATTCCTTTGTTGTGTTTTGTGTAATATACCATCACAAATTATGATTTACATAGCATTAGCAACCCAGTATGCAAAAAAAGCAGACAAATGGGCAGAAAAGAGCAGAAATTCTTATTTGTCTGCTCTTTTGGACACCCGTTGCGCGATGAAGGAACTTTTTTTGACTACCTGTTGCTCGTTAAACGACTCCTTTTCACCCCCCGTTGCGCATTGGGAGCAGACAAGAGCAGACAAGAGCAGAAAAGAAAGCAGAAATTCTCAGTAGAAAGGAGCAGAAAGGAGCAGAATTTGTTTGCTTTTTTTGCATACCGGGAACGTTGTAAAAAATCCAATTTTATTATTTTCCCCCAAAAAGCTAGTTATGAGCCTAATAGACTGATTCACTATTGGATTGAGCTTATTTATCTCAGTGTTTGAGGCTGTATTACATATGATGGATCCATAATCGATTATTAGCTGTAGGTGACTAGTGTAAATCCATAATAATGATTTTCTATCAGACCCCCAGTTTGAGTGGCTCAGTTTTTTCATCAGATTTATGGCTTTGATTGATCTCCTTTTGATGTGGTTAAGATGAGTCTTCCATCTAATTTTAACATCAAGATGAAGTCCTAGAAATTTGTGAGATTTTTGGAGTTTGAGATTATATTTCCATTAAATTAATCTGAAGGTCTATGTTTGGAATGGCACTGCTTTTTCTATGGAAATTCAATACAACAGTTTTTTCAGCTGAAAAGATAAGTCCTTTTTCAGCAGTCCAAATTTGTAGGCGGTTTATTATTTGTTGAAGTGTGTGCTGAATTACGGGGAGAGATTTGCCTCTCAGGTATATGGCAAGGTAGACTGCAAATAAAGAGTACTGCACTAGTTTTTTAATTTTAGAGTTGATATGGTTGAGGCCAAGGATAAAGATAAAAGGTCTCGTAGCTTCTTAAAGACTACCTTTATTTTATGTGTACTTTAACTGCTCTGTATTTCATATGCGCGTAACTTGTCGTTGGTGCATTATTTTAATGGATCTGAGAAAACAAAATGGCTGCTTTTTTTATACTAATAAATGGTTACTTACTATTTCGTCTTCTAAGTAACCTCTGAAGTGGGTGTCTCTCGCCAGAGCTGGCGTACGCCTTTGCTGATGCGTCATTTATAGAGCAAGCAATAATGTTTAGAACATCAAATATATCTCCAAAATCAACTTTACCGTCTATTATGACACCTCCGCTATTTATCGTAAATTATTTACATCTACATACCTACTTCGAGTTTTATATCGCGACAATGAAGAATTCTGCAGCCAATGTAGATATCCTGTATTCTCAGTTTGTTATTCGTACCTGTTACTAAAAGCTCCATCGTAAAGTGAAGAAATGGCCATACTGTTGAGAGAATTGAGAAAAATTTGGAGACAGTTGCACGGATCGGAAAATATATTCGGTTATAAAAGCACTTTATCCAATCAGATCTATTTGTTTTATTGTTTCATCGGTAAAATATATTTTACCGATGAAATCCATAAACAAGTAAAGTACGTTTGGTACGCGAGTAACTCGTGTGTGATTTTAATCGCGTACGCGGTCGGTTTGGCCTATTTGTGGTTCGATCCGAAGAACGATTTGTTGATGATGATGAACGTTGCAAATTTTGTGGGGCTCGCGAACGCAGCAGTTTTTGGTTTCCCTTTGATGTCGTATTGGTTTGGTGACAGCATCGAAGAGATGATTAAACGCGTGGATGATATTTATACAACCTCCTCCGATGTCGACCAACAGCAAAAAGTTACCAAAAAGGCGAAAAAAGGCTTCTTATCGACCTTCGTTTTAATCAGTTTATTCGATGTGGTGTACATTACTATTTGTTTTTTTGACGTGGTTCTGTTTTTCGAAGAAAAAAAAGTCAAGAATCATTTGTATTACGGATTACCTTTACCACTGATTGAAACATATGGTAGCTTCGAGTTGTTTTGCTTTGTCAATTTGGTTTTTACTTTTGTGCTGGCCGCAATTTTTTTAGAAACTTCGTCGATACTCGCTCTCGTATTGTACTGGGATACAATTTGGCGTAACGAGTCGATTAGTTTGTGCGATGATTTTTACTCTGAAATTTGTAATTTAAACAAGCACGTCGATGACACCAAGGTACCGACGGAAAGTTGGAATCGAGCTTTTACTGGAATTGTAACACGTGGCATTGAAAGGTTTCAAAATATTGTTTCGTAAGAAATAAGCATTGCATTTGATCATTCTGTACTTGGGTATTTCATTTTAATTTCTTATTCCAGCGATTGTTTTTTTTTTTTTAGCTTGATTAATACGTTGAGAGGATTTGTTGAAGTAGTTGGTTCGTTTTGCACAATTTCGTGTTTCTTCTACGGCATAATCGTGCTTTTCTTTTGTGTATCGGTAAGTTTTTTGCAATACTTGGTAGGGTGGGCCGAAAAATCAAAAATTTTGATTTTTGAAAAGTTACCCCCTGCAAAAGTTGTTGGCTGGATAGACTGGAAAAGTAAAATTAAAAAAATTCAAAATCGATTCATATCTTCCGATCGCGCAAGAGCCTTCAATTCTTCGAAAATTGCCAAAAATTCAATATTTTCAGAAATTGAAAATCAAAATTTATTAAAATCAATTTTAGAGCTTATTTAGGGATTATTTAAAGCGAAAAGCACAACTTTTTTGAAAAAATTCATGTTTCATAGTTTTTTCAAATTTTTGATATTTCTTCACCTTTGAAGAAAAATTTTAAAAAGTTATAAAACACTGATTTTTTCAAAACAAATGTACTTTTCGGTCTAAACAATCACTAAATAAGCTCTAAAATTAATTTTGATTAATTTTAAATTTTTTCTAAATTTTTAAAATGTCGAATTTTTGGCAATTTTTGAAGAGTTGAAGGCTCTTGCGCGATCGGAAGTCATGAATCGATTTTGAAATTTGTTATTTTACTTTTCTAGTCTATCCAGCCAACAACTTTTGGAGGGGTAACTTTTCAAAAATCAAAATTTTTGGTTTTTCGGCCCAACCTAGTACTTAGTGTCAGTGGCGAAGCCAAGAATTTCTCGTGGGGAGGGAGGAGTCAATCCTTTCATAATTTTTTGAGAAATTTCGAGTTCAACCCCTGCTCTGTTCCCATAAAATTTCCTTTTACTATAAAAACACTAAATTCATAATTTGAATCATTTTCATAACTATAAAAGAGTTGCACAGGTGTTTTAAAGTTCTTATGCGATTTGAATAGAATATTTTGGTAAAAGACTTCGATGAAAATGTAATTTTGGAACAAACAACTTCCATGCTAATTATTTTGACCTTAAAACCAAAAATAATAACAAATTCGGAAGATTTTTAGGAGGAGAGAGAAAAAAGGGAACCTTTTGTCGCGCAGTCATCTCAGTTAATTCATATACGTAATTGCAATTTCATTCATATCTGAGCGAAGCTTTGAAAAATTGGATTTTTAATACTTAAAAACAAATTTTCGCGTAAATTTTTGACCTCACGGGGGCTCCTGACCCGCTGGACCCCTCCTGGCACGCCACTGCTTAGTGTTTTTTGTGTGATGCATTCCAAAATGAACTTTAATAGTTAGGTATGTAATTATTCATATAGGAAGAGTTGCAGTTGGTTCTGAAGATCAAGTATTTAATGATGTACCTGGATACTGTTATAATAGTATTTCTATTTTATTGGGTTGGACAAAATTTGGATAACATGGTATGATCCACTTCAGCAAATATTGCGAATAAAAATCCTGCAACGAAGTGATTTCAACTAATTGATTTAAACTTTTGCTACTGCAGATAACGAACGTATCCCTGGCGGTATATTCTACTCCTTGGTATCGATCGGTGAAAATACGAAAAGACGTTCACGTATTTCTATGCCAAATTCAGTCGTTGAAGAATTTTGCCATCATAAAAGTGTACGGGCTTTTGTACAGAAATTTTTCCCGATATTTGCACGCCGTCGTGTCCTACACGAATATTCTGCGGAAGCTAACCCATAAATGAATAATCTATTTGTCTGGTCAAATTTGTTTCAAACGAAAAATTTGCAAAGTTTTGATGAGCGAACTGAACATTGCGTTTGCTTTCTGAATTCTTCATCTGAAAAGTGAAATCCGGCAAAGTCATTGTACCTTTTGGATACTTTCAGTTGGCACATCTTCATTTATGGTTATTTGTTATGGTATCTAAAATTTGAACTTTAATTTGTAAAACCATATTACACAATATACTTAGACTTACCCAAATACCTAATTTATAATGTCACCTGTTTGCTGGGTAGATTTGACTTCTATCAAAACTGTAATTCATGTTCTAGAACTGATTAAATTTTGAAGTCGATCCGTACATTGAAAGTTGAGTTTTTAGAGTTCAAAGTTTATTAAGTTTTTCGAAAATATCTCAAGAGTGTGCATCATAGAGGAAAACAGAGGTCAAACTGATCATCAGTTTTCCAGCTATACATACAACTTTGTTCCTGATGAATTTTTCTTGAAAGCTCGTCGTTTACGAGAAAAATGATTACAAAGTTTAAAGGCTTGTGATTGGTCAATTTTAATGACCCGATTTCTCTCGTTTAACTGAACAGATATAAATTTTTATATGTAGTAGGTCAAGTAGGTGTATATCATGTAAGAGAAGAGCTGATCAGTTTTTGATGCAATTCTGTGCATAGAAAACTGATCTTTGGAGCATTAAAGATCATTTTTGGGACATTTCTTTCTGACACGATAACTGACGCTGGAGTTGACCAATTTATATGAAATTTCTATGGTGATTAGAACGTGTGGGTATAGGAGAAGAGTTGATTAAATTTTGAAGGAATTTATTTCTACAAAATTCTCGAGGATGGTTACAGTGTTACCAATTCTCAAACTCACAATTGTATTTCTAAGCAAATGAAAACTGAAAAGAGAAAGGAGTGGGGGTAAATCATTTTTTGATCCCGAACGTCCTCCAAACGGGATACGTTTAAATTTTTCTCGCTATGAACCATGTGGCTTAAAAGCTGTTTTTTGGTCCAAACTTCGGGATAATCGGAGTGTGATTGAATTTCAAAAAAAAAAATAATAATAATAAGCAACTTCCATTATAATATAGAATAGAAGATGGGTACCTACCTATATACCGTTATACACAGGTGTTCCTGGCGACGAAAACATTGAAAATCGATAATCAAACCTCCAGTCCTACCTATGGAGTGTCCACAAATTGAGAAACAGGTTTGGGTCGATCAAACTGTGGTACTTTTTTTGAAAGCGGTTCAGCACTTTCGAAACCAGTTGTCAATAATAACCAAAAAAGTGGAGAAACGGAAAAAAGGTTGAAACAAAAGTTGTAGAGAAATAAAAAACAATTATTTTTCATTCCATAACTTTTTTCTCATCTTGTAATGGAAAGAAGTTGTTGTAAAAAAGGTTTGAGTATATTTTCACGCCGCGCCGCGCCGTAACTCGTTTCCTTTTCTAGATGAAAAAAAAAATACAGGACGTGAAATATTTAGTTTTTAAATCTCTACAACTTTTATTTCAAACTTTTTTTGATATCTCCACTTTTTGATAACTGGTAATCGACTTGGGGGGGAAAAAACTCAAGAAACTTGGAAAAATTCAAAATTGAGTCGATCTTGCACCGGTTTCAAAAAAAAAGGAGATATCAAAAAAAAGTTTGAAATAAAATTTGTAGAGAATTAAAAACTGAATATTTCACGTTCTGTAACTTTTTTTCCATCTAGCAATGGAGAAGAGTTATGGCTTAAAAAAGAGAAAATTATTCTCGAGTCCTTTGTACCACAACTTCTTTCCATTGCAAAATGGAAAAGAAAATTCAGAACATAAAATGTTCAGTTTTCAATTTTCTGCAACTTTTAGTTTATACTTTTTTTGATATATCTACTTTTTGACATTTTGACAACTGGTTATCAACTCGCAAAGAAAAAATTATACTCCAACCTTTTGTATAACAACTTCTTTTCATTGCAAGATGGAAAAAAAGTTGTAGAACAAAACATAATTGTTTTTTAACTCTCTACAACTCAGGGTATGGAATCAAATGAGGACAGTTTTTCCAAACCGTGATAACTTCAAAAAAGTCATTTCGAGTAAATAAAAAAAAACTGTACCACGGAGAAAGTTTTGTTTTTTGAAATCTGTCACAAAAGTAAATATATTGCGGCTATCATTACGAAATACGTCCAATAAGTGGCATACCGAAATATTCATCTCTGGCGTTACAGGAACAGAATGAAAATGAACAAAGTTGAAGTTATCACGGTTTGGAAAAACGATTTTTACTTATTGCTCTCTCACAGCCACGTAAACATCGAGGAATTTTTTTTTTTGCTTTTTTTTGCCTCTGTTGTACATAAACTAAGTACATGAACACATTACAACCATTAAAAAAATTTCATCACTCAACACTTCCTTATTATACTAAAAAAATTAAATTTTGTTGTAATGTTTTTATTTAAAAAAATATATTTAAGTGGCATCAGGGCTGGCAGAACGAACTAAGAATGGGAAAGAAGAACGAAGAACACAGTCATTTTTTTAAAAGAACGAAAGAACAAACATTGAAAAATTGCCGAAAAGAACAAATGGGAACGAACAACGAATATTTAATTTGGCTAAAGAACAAGAACAAAGAACACTACATTCTTGATTGTTCTTTGTTCTTCCCCCCCCCCCCCATTTTCCTTCAATATCATGGTAAAATCAACTCAAAATTATATATTTAATGGTCACTTCTCCCTCTTTATGGATTATAAGCGCACCCTATGTCTTGTGTGATTGTGCCTATGCATTGTGTCTGTGTGTTTTTGATGAATTTGTGCTCTGTGCGTATTTCTTTTCAAATTTTGTTCAAAATTTTGCATGATTTTCAACTGAGAACAAAGAACGGGAATGGGAATGGAGAACGTGATTGAGGCAAAGAACAAAGAACAGAAGAACGAACAAACGTCATTTACTGTAATTACAAAGAACAGATGAAAATAAGACAGAAGATTTATTTTAGGAGCGAAAGAACAAGGAACCACAAAAAAATCACAGTGTTCTTCCAGCCCTGAGTGGCATTCTGAATGATACCATACAGTCTGTCGGAAAAATTATTTGGCTCATTTTATAGAGTATTCTTTCACCTTTCAAATGTTGAAAAAATCTCGGAAAAGGGTTGAAACCTCTTCCTGAAAATGATTTTAATGTTTGAGCTTTCACATATCTAAAAAATTGAAAAACTTCCAACGTTTTTTTGTACTATTCTTCGGTTTTATGTATAATTACTGAAGTTATCACGTTTTGGAAAAACGATTTACAACACTCAAAATGGTTTTTGTCATAGAACGTGGAAGGTAAGATGGTTAGATAAATTCTACTAACGCCATTTGGTGGCGGACCATTTCAAGTACCCAAATCCGCCAAAAAGGCAAAAATGCCAAAAATGAAGTTATCACGGTTTGGAAAAACGGTCCTCAATTGGAAATTTTTTATTGGTGGTGGTGGTGCTTCTTTTCAACCTTCAAGATAAAATAGTTCCAGTTTTGGTTTAAATGGTTTCATTTCGTAGTGTCCACTGGTTCTGTTTCTGGTTCGGTAATCAGTTTTTTTTTTTTTAGGTTGTGGTTCTGGGCTTGTTTCACGTTTTTCACTTCTTGTGGTTGTGGATCTGGTTCTGGTTCCGATTAAATTTAAATTTAGAAATCAAAATTAGGTCTACAATTGAAATTTATAAACTCATTCTTTGTTTTATTGAACATTGAACTTGAAAATTGAAGTTAAAATCATTCGAAATTGAATAGGTAATATTTGTATTTATTTTCAAATTTGAATTAAGAACCGATTCATCAAATGGTGGTGGTTTGTGGTTGTTCTACTCTTGTAAGAATATTCATTTGATATGGTTCTTGTATTGGTGGTACTTCTTCAAAATTGTGCTTGTGGTTCTGGTTAGTTTCAAAATTACTCCTCTCTGGTGGTCTTTATTGGGAATGGCTCCATAAAATTTTCAAATGGTTCCAATTGGTGCTGGTTCTAATTTGAAAATTTGAAAAAAGGCGGTTCTACTGTTTTTTTTTTTTTTTTTTTTGTGGTGGTTCAAACTGGTTCCATACCCTGCGTACAACTTTCGTTTCAAACATTTTTTCATATCTCAGCTTTTTTGGATATTATTGACAACTGGTTCGAAACTGCTGAACCAGTTTCAAAAAAACATACCACATTGTTATTCGGGACTGACATCCGTCCAGGTAGCGCTAGTGTGCGCTCGTTTGAAAACGGTGTAGAAGAAATCGTCACCATAAGGTTTGTACAGGGACGTTTTGTTTTTACAAAATTTCTCGAAAACGAGACATTTGTGTAATTTTTTGTTTGAATAGCATTTGAAGATAATTTAATTTACTTTAAATTCAGTTCTTACAAAAAATTACGCATCTGCCACCGTTCTGGAGAAATTTGTAAAATAATAGAACGTTCCCATATAAACGCTATGTAAAAATTATTTTCTACACCGTTTTCAAGTTGGCCCCTCTTCACTCCACTAACGCCGCTACGTCCATTTTACGTTTCCGTGTCAGTCCCGAATCGTATCAGTGTGTATAGACTTCATTTCTATAAAAAAAAAAAAACGGATCCCCATTTTTCGATCCAAACCGGTTTCTTAATTTGTGGACACCTTATAGAAAAGACTAGAAGTTTGATTATCGAACTTCAATATATCTTCGTCGCCAGCAGTTTCCAGAATTTTTTTTCATCAAGGTACACAATCTGGGAGCATTAGATCAAAAATCGGGGCTGGGGCCAAAACCACCCCTTATCCGGCTATACCCTTTAGTTTTTTTTTAGTTTTATTTTGGTTATGCTCATTTTGAGAATAAATAGTTTCGGTGTTCCTTATAATACTAGGTATATGTATTACGTACACAAATAAATATTTTTTGAATTTTTTTACATTTTCGGGGCTAAATAATGAATTGAAATAAAAAAAAAAAAGGTTACTTTTTTGAACTTTTTTGGTTACTTTTTCGACTAGATGCCTGCATTAGTCAATCTGTTCGTGTGTAATTTTTTTTATCGATTTCTTATTCCAGCGATTGCTTTTTTCCAGCTTGATTAATACCTTGAGAGGATTCGTCGAAGTGGTTGCTTCGTTTTTAACGATTACGTGCTTTTTCTACGGTATAATCGTGCTTTACTTTTGCTTATCGGTAAGCTTTTTAGTACTTGGACGTTTTTGTGTGATGTAGCTTCGAAATAAAATTTGGCTATTTTTAAACATAATTATCCATATAGGAAGAGTTGCAATTGGTTCTGAAAATCAAATATGTAATGGCATTTACGTTTACCGCTGTAGTGGTGTTCCTGTTTTACTCGGGTGGACAAAATTTGGATGACATGGTATGATCCACTTTAAAGATATGAATATTCTGCGTTTTTTTTTTATTTGGCTAAATTGAGGTTATTAAGGGTAAGGTGTCTGATCGATCACCTTTTTAAAAACCGTCTCTAAATTTGACCCGTGAGGGCTAAAAACTTGCAAAATGACTTGAAAATGCATTGAAGTTTCTAGTTTAAGTGGCCAAATGGTTGGGGCTAAAACATGTTTTTTAATATTGTTAATGATTTTTTTTCAGTTAAATAACTCGAAACTTGAATTTCAAATTTTGAATCCCTTATTTCTACCACTCCAAAAAGTACGCCCAGTAATGTTCGAAATTAATTTATTATGTTGTTTTCGTATTTATTTTTCACAGGCAAATGAATGAAACCAAAATCATAATTCTTAAGTCAAAACTCGCAATGATATTTACAAAAAACAAAAATGAGAAAAATCTTGCGATATGCTATTAAATGTACAAGTCGTCTACATATATTAGGCAACCCAAAAAGAAATTGTAAAATTTTGTGTCCTTTTTTTCATTTTACGTATAAACGAATCATTGTCATGAATTTTTAGAAATTTCAACTTGAATTATAGTCCAGAAAAAATGTACCAAACCTCCAAAAATTCAATCCTGATTTTTTTCGAGTTTTACGTTCGTAATGGTTCACTTCATAACATACTAAAATGGACACCCCATAATCCTCCGCTACCTCCAAGGGAGGGGTAAATGTCTGCTGAAACCCGATTTTTCGCGAATATCTCCACAAATAAGCCTCAAAATTGAAAAATAGTTATGAACAATCTTGTTTTACGTGTAATTTCCTATCAGAAGAGTTTTTTTCAAAAACATTCAATTCCTTGATCAAAAATTAAGGGTAAAAAACACCGATTTTTCAAAAATTTACAGAATTTTTTGAAAAAATTGAAACTTTTGTGATATCTCCTCAAATAAGCATCGAAATGGATTCGCACGGAAGCCTTTTTTTGTGCGATTGAGACCTGACTATTCGTATTTCCATCACTTCCAAAAATACTGTAAATATAGGAAAAATATGCGTTTTCCACCCTTAAGTTTTGGGCACAGAATTGGGCGTTTTCGAAAAAAAACGTACCTGACTGATAGGAAATTACACGTAGAACATGATTGTTCATAACCATTTTTCCATTTTGAGGCTTATTTGAGGAGATATTCACGAAAAACTGGTTTTTAGCAGACATATACCGGTATTTATCTTAAAAAATTCTATGACATGTTCAGTTTTTCCCTTCCCTGTCTCCTGCCTCCATAAATACCATTTTGATTTCTTTTTGCTGAAATGGCACAGGAAATGAACTCAGAACGTGGTTAACGCCCTAAGGACTTTTTGCCAGCGGGTCAGAATCTGTGAAAATTTTAACTCCAGCCTATTCAAAAATTTTCCCCACCAGTAAAATTTTTTAATTTAAATTTTCTAACTTGATTTTTTCTCAGTTATTTCAAAAATTTTCCTCCAATTTATTTCAGCTGTGAATTTGAAAAAATTAATCTTCATGTTTTTCAAAATAAAATGTCTTTTATCTCAATAATTAGTAGAATTCAAAATTGGACGCAATTTAAAAAAAATTAGAATTGAAGACATTGAAAAAATTTGAACTTCAAATCACTGTGGGCTTGGATCGTTAAAATTTCATTTTTGGCAAAAATTATTAGTGTGTCAGTGATAATTTTTTGGTAAAACATTTATCGCGTTGGAAATGAGTTAGGTATTTGGAGAGTATGTAGATTCTGTTAGATCATGTTATATTTCTACTGCTTATTTTTGTTTTGAATCAGATATCGGAAATATCGCTGGCTGTATATCTTACACCTTGGTTTCAATCGATAAAAGTGCGGAAGAACGTTCACGTGTTCTTATGTCAAACGCGATCGGTGAAAAATTTCACAATCATAAAGGTGTACGGGCTTCTGTACAGGAATTTTTCTCGATATTTGCACGCGGTGGTGTCGTATACCAATATTCTGCGTAAACTGACCATCAAATGAGCATGGCATGGCAACGTTTCAATTTTTTATTCCTTTGATGTGTAGTCAGCTTCCTTGGAATCCTTTCATGAATTTGTGCATAAATATCATATTGAACGCGCAGAATTTTGTAACATGCATAATCACATTATTTGAATTAAAAGTTTAACCGAATTACATTTTGTATGTATGTACTTACCCACTCATTTTCCAGAATAGATATATTTCGTGGTTTTTATTTTTTCCAAGTGCATTTGAGTAGTTGCTGTATTGAAATAAGTATTGTAGGTAACATCGATTACTTAACACGTTTTCATCGATCGTTATTATGTACTTACTTCTAAATAATTTTTTTGAAAAAGATCCTAAATTTTCAACCACTCGCTGCTAAAAAGATATTTAAAATTTGCATTTACAAATCTGAAATTCGGGGTTGGATTTTTGGCAAATTCAACAAAAAAAAACCAAACAATAAAAATTATTTGTGATCCACTTTTATAGAAATAATTACGAGAAATTGCCAAGTTGCAGACATCATAGGAGGTCACTTTTTTAGGGTGTTTGTCACTTTTTTCGATTTTGGTCACTAAAAGTCACTTTTTTTCCCCCCAAAGTCCCTTTTTTTCGTATTTTCAAGCAAAAATTCAAATTTTCACCTAAAAATTGCTATTTTTCAAAATTCTTGAAGAAAAAAATTTAAAGTTGATAGGTAATGATTTTTCAAAAAAAATTGACACCTGGAATGAAATTATTCACACCGCCGCCGTTTCAGTTGATTTATCTTTGAAATGTTTGCAGAAAACTACAAAAAAATTAGCCCCAAAAAAAAACTGTAAAAAAATTACCCCAGAAAAATCGAATTTTTGGTCATTTTTTGGTCACTTTTCGGTCACTTTTTTCTCGAAAAAGCCACTAAAAGTTCCTTTTTTTCTTCGAAATTTCGCTATGATACTTGAGTTTGGATTTAAATGTTAACTTAATTTGATCCACTCGATCATCATCTAAATATATAACTGATTTCAAAATATCGTAGTTAGTAAGAAAATTTTTCTGCCTCATTCTCTTGTATTTTAGGTTTGATTTTCGAAAATCAAAGATCGACTGAAATAAATTGACACAAGTTTTGTTACCTACGTACAGTGGTGGCATCTTGAATTTTTTCCGAGTGTAGCAAAAATCCTACCAAAAAAGGTCAGAAATTTAAAAAAAACTTCTTAAAAAATCGTTCGACTGTTTTCGGTCTAAAATTTAGCGCTAATTTCAATTTCTCTATCACATTAAATTTAAGACTAAAAAAAACAGTGATCAAAACGAAAAAAAGAAAAGTATTTTTCACGCTGATCACGAGAAAAATAATTTAAAAATTCCAGCACGTCAGGATTTTTCTTAATATTGGAATTTTTGTTAAAAATTTGATTTACATTTTTTAAAGTGAATTTTGACTCTTAATAGTCAGGTCTCAATCGTACATCCGCGCGCTATTCCTGTTAAAATTGATTTTATGATTGATTCTTGTTCCAGACACTAAAAAAAAGAAATTAAGCCCGTATGCCCTTTTTTCTCCCTCCCCCTTTCCCCAGGCTCCACCCCCCAACATTTCAAACGTATGTATCGCCCTATCTATGGGTCGTAATGAAAAAATTTTCAAACAAAAGTTGTTCCTCAGCACCTAATGTACATTTTAATTTCTCATCAAAATCTATTTTGGAGCAACTCCTGCCCCCCAAATTTAGAAACAAAACATGTTTTTGAGAAAACCTCAAAATCACGTTTTCTTCATTTTAAACGAAAAGTTTTGGAGATACGACAAAATTTGTAATCACAAAAAGTATTCAGAATTGAATTTCCTTTCCAATGAGCTCTATCACAACCATTTTCACGAACTTTTCCCGACAGAATGGACTTCTCCCCCTTCCTCGTTTTCACAAAAGTTGGACCCACGAACAAAATTTGGTCCAAAATAAATTCTGATAATAAATGAAATTATGCATTAGATATCGGAAAACAAAAATCATTCAATTTTTTTTCGTGGATCCAAGTTTTGAGAAAAGGGGGAGGGGGAGAGATCCACCCTGTTGGAAAAAGTTGGTGAAAATGGTCGTGATAAAGCTCATCGGAAAGGAAATTCAATTCTGAATACTTTTTGTGGTTACAAATTTTGCCGTATCTCTGAAACTTTTCGCTTAAAATGAAGAAAGCGTGATTTTGAAGTTTTCTGAAAACTGTTTTATTTTCAAATTTGGGGGACAGGAGTTGCTCCAAAATGGATTTTGATGAGAAATTAAAATGTACATTGGGTGCTGAGGAACAACTTTTGTTTGAAAATTTTTTCATTACGACCCATTGATAAGGCAATACACGCGTTTGAAATGTTGGGGGGTGGACCCTGGGGAAAGGGAGAAGGGGAAAAAAGAGCATACGGGCTTAATTTCTTTGTTTCAGTGTCCTGAACAAGAATCAATCATAAAATCAATTTTAACAGGGATTTCGCGCGGAAGCCTTTTTTTGTACGATTGAGACCTGACAATAAAATTGATTTTCTGGGAAAAGAAAGGGTCCTACGAAAAAAATGATTGAGACATAAATTGTAGAGCGTAAAATTTCCTTTCTGTAAAGTTCAATTAGTTTTTTCTTAGAATTCTTAAATTTTGAGATATTTTCAATTTTAAAAAAAGTTTAACTTTGAATTAAAACACCTCGAAAGCTAAGCCTCTTAAGACAGCGATAATTGAACTCTACGAAAGAAAATTTAACGAGACATTTTTCCCATTGGTAGCTAAGTACATACTAGGTACATATTTAAAAATTTATTGGCAAAATCGTGTCAAAATGTGGAGTGCTCGATAAATACCTAATTATTGAAAAATATGTTCCTAGACATGCTAAAAAGTAAAATTATGACCACGGGCGAACTTCAACATTGACCGAATTTATATTTATTCACAGTCTAGTCTTTAAAAATGTCAAATCGACATCCTCATTTAAATTAAATTGCGCTGTACTTGCAAAAAACAAAACACGATGGGTACCTACCGGTATTCGCTCTGCTGGTGATTTTTCCTCCCGATTCGACCTAAGTACTCGTCGTTAGATACGTAAATAATTTTAATGTCGTATTGTTCTCCTCGTATTGGTCCTTTTTGCGTAATTTTTTTCACCATTACATTACCATCAAATAAAATAATTACATTCCGAATGATTCAAATCCGACCGAGTTATTTTGTCGGTTCTGTTCCTGTTTACCAATTGCCAATTGGAAGTGGTTTGTTCGCTAAAAGAGCATATTGCAAGAGAACCAAGAGAGAGATCGAGCAGATTAACATCGTTCGTTGTATCCTTCTATCGAACAAATTAATCTGGTCACGGTTCGAAGTGCTGGTGAATTTTTACACCGGTTGTGTCGGCCAAACGGTATTTTGCATAATTACGTACACTCGAGTGAGTGTGTGCCTCTGTGCGCCAAAGTGCGCGTAATACCTTGGTAATTGCGTTTACTGCGGATGACCACTATGTGGCTGCGTTATTATTACGTCATAACTGCTTTTAATGCATTGTCGCCGGTGGCATTTTGATTGAGAGTGTTTTTCCAACGTTTCCTGTTCGATCGTCGATGACCATATTGGTAGTGGGCATCTTTCTCCAAAGCACAGAGCAACGACCTGAGAGTCTTCTTATTTAATGTTTTCGAAGAAAGAGCGAAGAATTGTTGAAAGTATCTGTCTTCACTGGGTATCAAAATCTAATGAGATCAAGACATGGTCGATTTTTGAATCTTCTCTTGGGGGACGATAAAATTATATTTTATAAGTCAGAAATTTATGAAATTTTTATGAAAATTTTTTGGGGGGATTTTCTCACAAGAAAGCCAAAATACGACTAGTTTCTAATTATTTTTGCCAAAAATGAGACTGATTTTGACGATCTAAGTTTAAATTGTAATAACAATAAGTGTAGGTATTTTAAAATTAAATTTTTGCAAAATTTTTCCAATTCTTATTTTTAATTTTTTTTTTTCAATTTCATATGTATTTTTAAAAATTCTTTCGATTACCTACTCACTAAGTTTGAAACAATTTTAGAAAAACATGAAGTTTAAAATTTTTTAAATCCAAAATCGGAAAAATTCGAGGAAAAATTTTTAAATTTTTGGAAAAATGTTTCCAGTTGAAAGAAATTTTAATAAATGAGAAGTTGAAAAAAATTGAGAAAATTCAGATCAAAGTAGGTAAGTATATTGAACATTTTTCCAATTTTGGTATCTTCAAATTTTTTCAACTCTAAATTTTTTCAAATTTTTCAATTTTAATTTTTTTTCAAACTTGTTGGTATCCAATTTTGAACTTTTTCAAATTGTGATCTTTCTTAAATCTAAACTTTAGCCAGAATTTTCCAATTCTGATTTTTAAAAATTTTAAAAACTGTACATGAGAAAAGGGACTTGAATGTACTGAGAAAAAAGTTACATCTAAGTTCCTTTTCTCATATAAAGTTTTTTGACTTACTGCGTTTTGGAATGTCAGTCTTCATACATAATTGTAATTTTAAAAAAATTTTCAATACATAGTTTGAAAATAAATTTTCCTTCCTCCTTCAAAAATTTTTTTTGGAAAACGTGAAGTTGAAAATTTTTTAAATTGAACTACGAAAAAAATTGAAGAAAAATTTTTTAAATTATTGGGAAAAAGTTTCCAGTTGGAAGAAATTTCAAATGAATGTGTCACAACAAAAAAGGAATAACTCAGCATTGCCCTTTTTGATGCGACAAGCGATTCGTATTCTCTGTGAAGTTTTCTCTATCCAATGAGCCCCCCCCCCCACCTTCCAACATGTTTTCCTCGAAGAGTTATGGCGTTTTTAAAATGTGAAGTTCGAAATTTCGGTACCTACATTACATGTTTGATTTTCGAGAATTTGCGTAATGTTTAATTTTTTCACCGTGCAGATGATTGTAAAATTTTAAAATTTTAATGAAGTGTTTTTTTAGTTAATTTTTCGTCATAAATTTGAAAAAATAATAAAATTCGTCCAAAATGTATTTTTAGCATTTTTTTGTAACCAAGAAAATGAAAAAAAAGTTTTCGTTTTTCAAAGTGCGATGTATCCGCTCCCTGAAGAGATAATTTGGATTTTTTTCCACGAAAATGTTCTTTTTTTCATTCTCTTCAACTTTTGTATGAAGATTTTTTTTTTATTTTCTCTTCCGGAAAAATTATACGTCATCAAACGTAGAAGGGTCGAAATGAAATTTTGTCACAACAAAAAGGACATATAACTCAACTTTTTGTTTTCAATGTAGAAAAAAATGGAAAAGATATCAAGTAATGGGCGAGCTGTTTTCTTGTAGCAAAAAGATGAAATTTCAAGGTAAAATTTTTTCCCCAGCAGCTCGATTCCTTAATTTTGTATTAAAAAAAGTATACTCAAACTTCAATCGCGATTTCCCAAAAACGCCATTTTTTCTATATGTCCTTTTTTCTGTGACACGTTCAAATATGAAGTTGAAAAAAAATTGTGTAAAAATTTTGAGAAAATTGAAATCAAAAAAATTTACGAGTGGAAAAAATGTTAGTATTGAAAATTTTTCCAACCTTGATTTCTTCAGATTCAACTTCATATTTTTAAAAATTACTTCCAACGTTCCAACTCGAATTTTTTTCCAGTAGTTTTAAAATTTTTCCTCAATTTTTTCCAACTTTGAATTTCTCAAAAATTTTCAACTTTATATTTTTCAGAATTTCTTTTGACTCAATAAATAAATAGAAGAAATTATAAAAAATAATAAAAACAGAAAAGTTGAAATGTTGAAAGAATCAAAGTTGGAAACGTTTTGAGAAAATTTAAATTAAAAAAATTTTTCAGTTGGAAGATTTTAAAAAATTGGATGACATTTTTAATAAATTTAGAATTGAGACATTGAAAAAATTTAGTTGAAAAAATTTGAACTGGACTTGATCGTCGAAGTCCAATTTAAAAGTTTGGATGATGAAAAATTGAAAAAAGACAGTTTTTGAAACAATCTTTCAAAATACAGAGTATATTTTATGCAATTGAAGACAAACGTTGATACCTGAATTTTTTTTTGAAAAATTACGTTGGAAAATCCAAAAAATGACCATTTTTACAACTCACAAGCTATTTTTGGTTGCTGGATTAGGGAAATCCCCTATCTTCATTTTTTCAATTTTTTATTGAAATACTTTTTTTTAGCTCTGGGATGATCTCTGGGAAGTGATTACCCCAAATCACACTCTTAAAATCGCTCTTAGATCCAGAATTAATTCTAGCTTCGAAATGTAAATTTTCACCATTTTTTATGTCCATTCTACGAATTATTCGTTATTATACGACAAGGCTGAAACACTTTACCATTGAAATAAGCTTGATAAGCGAATTTTTTCAAATAAACTACTATACTCTTCGCAAACGCGAACATTATTTGATTATCAAGCTTTACACGGTTCGAGTAATTCGGCCTCGACGCGACTTGCATTCTCTCGTCAACCGGAAGTGGCCTCATAGGTAAACGATGAACATTTAATTAGAGAAGTGTAAGTAACCAGTAAGTGGTTCGCTTATTCAGCGCCGGTACATCGAGCAGTTTTTTTCATCTATTTCAAAAAAAAGCATCGCCTCGATCCATGGATTTAATTCGGCATCGTTGTTATAGAAAGGTGAAAGCACCGTCGACAAAAGGAGCGCCAACACGGTGCTAGATCACGACGCGATTAAGACTCTCATTTCCCTCTTTCCTTGTGTGGCTGGCCCGCGCCTGGGATGATTAACGTACGACGGCGATACGCGATTATCGAGTTATTTTTCCGCGAGATAGTTGAAATGTGATTCGGAGTAGGTCAGGTGCTGTGCGCGACTATCCTTGGCGAAGGTCACGAAGGGCTGGGTTTTTGATGAGATCACTGGACGATGAACGGTTGCGGTAGTATAGGTAAGTATTAATTAACGGGCCGAGCATTAGGAGCGTGTAATGATAAGCTCGTCGAGTTTATGGATTCTATCGTGTATTGGAAGAGCGACTGGTGTTTGTAGGTAGCTGGGTACGCGGTTATTGGATCAGGGTTTCCGAATTAGGCCAGGGAAGTCTTGGCAAATGTAAGCGCCCTGGATGAGTTTGGTAGAGCGTGAGGTGCAGTTGGCGAGGTTGAGCTGAGTTCCTTGTTTGATGGATGGCGAGAGACATTTGGAGGTTTATTTGAGAGATTTCGGATTATATTACACATCTGGAAAGGTCAGGGAATTTTGAAAATCTGGAAAATTCAGAGAAAACCCAGTGAATTCAGAAATTTTTGCTAGAAATTATCTGAGAAGTGTTTCTCCTCTTTTCATCATTATGTAAGTTTTTAAATTAAAACAGATGTATACACTTTCGCGTTATTATCAGAGATGATTACTCGGCGCCGTCTAAGCAGCATAAAATTTTTATTTGTATTTGAAAAATTGTGAAATTTTTACTTGCTTTTAAGAACATGGTGAATTTTTTTTCTATTTGATTTTTTTTTCGTGAAAAACTGTTTTCTATAAGATATTGTGAACTCTATTCCATAATTTGAATTGTGCATAATAAATTTAAACATTCTTTCCTATTTCCCAAAAAATTTGAAATTGAGTATTATTTCTACAAAAATCAAGTATTTTTCTCCAAAACAGAATTTTTTTCAAAAAATTGAAACTTTTTCTTCAAGAAATTAAAGATTGTTCCCCATAAAATTGAGGATTTTTCCCCAAAAATTTGAAGAACATTCGCCCCAAAATTGAGGATTATTCCCCAAAAAACGTCTTTCAAAAAAAATTATTTTCTCCAAAAAATTGAAGATTATTCCCCCAAAAATATTTCTCCAAAAAGTCAAGAATTTTCTCCAAAATATCGAGGATTTCCCCAAAAACATTGAGGATTTTTTCCAAAATATTGAAGATTTTCTCTTAATATTTGAGAGGCTTTTCTCCAAAAAATTTCGAGTTTGAGGATTTTTCTCCATTCAAAGATTATTCCCCTAAAAATGTTTCTCCAAAGATTTGATAATTTTTCTCCAGAAAATTGAGGCTGTTTTTCAAAAATTGAGGATTCTCCAAAAAATTGTGAATTATCCCCAAAAATTGAAGATATCCCAAAAATTGAGGATAGTTCCCCAAAAAATTGAGGATTGTTAGCCAAAAAAATTGAGTACTATCCAAAAAAGTGAAGATTTTTCTCCAAAAATTGAGGATTCTTCCTAAAAAAAATTGAGGATGTTCATCTCAAAAATAAAAGATTTTCACCAAAAAATTGAGAATTTTCTCCAAAATAGCGAAGACTTTCTCCAAAATATTGAGATTTTCTTCCTAAAGAGGGGTTTCTCCAAAAAATTGAGGATTAATCCCCAAAAAATGTTTCTCCAAAAATTTGAGGATTTCCCTCTAATATCAACGATTGAGGGTGTTTATCCCAAAAATTGAAGATTTTCTCCAAAAAATTGAGGGGATTTTGTCCTAAAAGTTGGGGATTATCCCCTAAAAATTTTTTCTACAAGAAATGAGGATATTTCTCCAAAAAGTTTCGGATTTTTCTCCAAAAGATTGAGGATTTTCTACTAAAAATTAAGGATTATTCCCTAAAAATATTTCTCCAAAAATTGACGTTTTTCTTCAAAAATTGAGAATTTCTCCAGAGATGGAAGATTTTTCAAGAAATTGAAGATTTTTCTCCAAAAAAATTGAGGAGGTTTCTCCTAAAAGTTGGGGATTATTCCCTAAAAATGTTTTCTCCAAAAAATGAGGATGTTTCTCCAAAAAGTTTAGGATTTTTCTCCAAAAAACTGAAGATTTTTCTCCAAAATATGGATGGCTTTTACTAAAATATTCAGAGGACTTTTTTTCCAAAGAGGGGTTTCTCCGTTTTCTCCAAAAAATTGAGGAATAATCCCCCTAAAATGTTTCTCTAAAAATTTGGGGATTTCCCCCCAAATATTGAGCATTTTTTACAAAAAATTGAGGATCTTTTTCCAAAAAATTGAAGATTTTCTCCAAAATAGCAGCGGTTTTTCTTGAAAATTGAGGGGTCTTGCCCTAAAAATTGAGGATTAATCCCTAAAAAATGTTCCTAAAAAATTGACGATTTTTTTCAAGAGATTAAAGATTTCTCAAGAAATTGAGGATGTTATCCCAAAAATTGAAGATATTCTCCAAAAAATTTAGGAGGGGGTGGTTCTGAAAATTGAGGTTTATTTCCTAAAAATGTTTCTCCAAAAATTAAGGATTTCTCAAAAGATTGAAGATTTTTCAAGAAATTGAAGATTTTTCTCCAAAAAAATTGAGGAGGTTTCTCCTAAAAGTTGGGGATTATCCCCTAAAAATTTTTTCTTCAAAAAATGAGGATATTTCTTCAAAAAGTTTAGGATTTTTCTCCAAAAATTGAGGATTTCTCAAGAGATTGAAGATTTTTCTCCAAAAAATTGAGGGGTTTTCTCCTAACAGTTGGGGATTATCCCCTAAAAATTTTTTCTACAAAAAATGAGGATATTTCTCCAAAAAGTTTAGGTTTTTTCTCCAAAAAACTGTAGATTTTTCTCCAAAATATCAAGGATATTTTACTAAAAATTGAGGATCATTCCCCATAAATATTTCTCCAAAAATTGACGGTTTTCTCCAAAAATTGAGGATTTTCATTGAAGATTTTTCAAGAAATTGATGATTTTTCTCCAAAATATCGAGGATTTTCTCCAAAAAATTGAAGGGGTTTCTCCTAAAAGTTGAGGATTATTCCCTAAAAAATTTTTCTCCAAAAAATGAGGATGTTTCTTGAAAAATTTTAGGATTTTTCTCCAAAAAACTGAAGATTTTTCTCCAAAATATCAAGGATTTTCTCCGAAATATTGAATATTTTCTCTTAAAAATTGAGAGGGTTTTCTCTAAAAAATTGAGACTGGTTTCTCCAAAAAAATGTGCTGACTTTCTTCAAAAATTGAGAATTTTCCTCCAAAACTTCAATTACAATTTATTCAGTATCTACAAAAGGTTAAATTCATTGCCATGTTCTTCGACGCAGACACCTATACCTTACCTTTGTACACATTCGCGTAAAACCGTGGTAACCATGGAAGTCTCGCTTTAAGCACCGACCATACGTGGATTCCGTTATCGCTGGCTAAAAACAACGTCCTAGAACAGCACGCCATTCTCGTTTCATTCGCGGCGCGAAGAATCCGTTATAGTAATACCTACGTACGAGCTTTAAAAACATTAATAACTCGCCGTATGCGCATGTTACAGCCGGTGAATCGTGAAAGACAAGATTATGTAGTTTTATCGGCAATGCTGTTAAAAAAAGAGTACAGGCAGCAAGTAGAGAAGAAAAGAGGGCAATTCGACTCATACGAGAGCAAACTACATAGATTGCAGAGGGAAAAAAACACTTTCCTCGGTTCTAATGTGGAACTTTTAATGCAGTATATCGAATTCATATACTGACTCGGAGCGAATACAATAAAATTATGGCTAATCGTGCCGAATATTTTATTAGTAATTTTATGCACGATATGTAATTTTTCACCGTGATGTGGAGACGATACGATACGAGCATTTTAAAAAATCGGTATAATTTTTACATTTTTTTTTCGCCTGGTTGCTCGACGCCGATAGGCCATTTTCTCCAATTTCAACGCCATTATCAGCTCCAAGGTTATTGGCTTTTTAGTTCTTCGACCTCGGCTCGGTCATCGAAATGGATCGTGATTTTGGTGTCTGCTCGGTGTGGCAGACCTAATCGGATAATTTCCTGCAGACGTGATCGCCCTGATCGATTCCTTCGGTGGTTTAACTCCAATCCTCCATGACGACTTCCATATCGACATATTTCGTAATCTTTTAATATCCGCACGTCACGTATGAAAAAACATACTCGATTTCCTCGACGAGTCCTCGCAGCCCAAAGTGAGATCGAGGGTCCCAGGCAGAGGCCTTCCGACCGGGGGGGGGTGTCTCCCCCAAGCATTTTCCAAAAGTTGGGTGAAGTTGGCAAAAAGTTGGCAGAAAAGCCAGAGTGATAAAAATTGAGAAAAGTTGTGAAATATTTAAATTGAAAAAAAAAACAATTTTAAAATGGCAGTGTTGTAAATTTTTCATTAGAAAATTTCGTCGGTACCTATGTGAGATTTGTTAGATCAGTGACGTACCGATAGGGGGGGGCTAACTTCCTCCCCCTGAGGAAATTTTTTACTTGTGAATTGGGAAAATTGAACATTTCAACACATCAGTTGGGAAAATTGGACAGTTAGAATTAATTTTTTTGATGAAAAATAATAAATAAAATGCTTATTTAAAAAGTTGGAAATCAACAAAATTTTCACTTGTTCCAACCTTCCAACTCAAAATTGGTAATTTTCCCAACTCGAAAATGGTAATTTTCCCAATTCAAAATTGGTAATTTTCACAACTCAGAATTGGTTATTTTTCCAACTCAAAATTGGTCGTTCTCCCAAGTGATGAGTAAAAATGTCAGTTGGGACGATTGGTATTTATTTTTCAAATGAAAAATGAATAAATAAAATGGTTACCTATTTTAAAAGTCGAAAATCAACAAAATTTTCACTTATGAGTTGGGAAAATTAGTCATTTTCCCAACCTTTTCCAACTGAAAATTGATCATTTTCCCAGCGAAGAATTAAACCGTTGTAATAAATGTTTTTTTAGGAAAAAAATGATTAATTATCTTGCATTTTGAAAATTTTCACTCGTCAACCAAAAAAATTTTATATACTTACTTGTAATTTAAAAGAAATTTATTCGCATTTTTCTTCAAAGTTATTCCAAATAATTTCATTGTTCTTGTTCTCCTTAAAACTTATTTTTGATATTTGAAAATCCAATTTTGCAAAAGCTTCGGCCTCGCTACGCTCGGCCATGGTATATTTCTGCTTTAATCATTTCAAAGTAGAAGCAGTCGATTTTTCATTAAAGTTTATTCTTCCAAAACACTATTTTATTGCACATTCAATTTGAGATTTTCTAAAATTTTCGCCCTCGCTTCGCTCAGGCTAAATCCATTTTTTTTTTCATCTTGAAAAATCTAACTGTAAAGTTTTAAAATTATTTCATTTAAACAATTTTTCTAAACCTTGATTTTTAATGAAGTAACTTCACGTTTTGATTTCCAAACATGATTTCAAGTTTTTAATTTTTCTCAAAGTTGATTTTGATTTTTATAATAGGTATACTTTTAGGTTCAACGGTTCAAGTAAGATATAGATAAGCAAGGTCTCACCTAAAGAGGCAGGGAGCAAGTAAGTCCTCAGAACGATTTTTTTGAGGACTTCCTTTCAGAAATCATAATCCAAGTCTGAAATTACTCCCCAAAATCACGATCCAAATCACAATTCTTCAACCCATCCCTAAAATTACCTCCCAAATAAATTTTTTTCAAAAAATTTGGCCTCGCTGCGCTCGGTCTTACTGTATTTTTCTTTTCATAATTTTAAAATACTTAATTCAAATCCCACAAAAGTGATTTTTTTTCGTATTTTTCCTCAAAATTATTTCAACTATACTTTTATTACATTCTATCTTCTTAAAACTCATTTTCGATGTTTAAAAATCAAAATTTTCAAAAGCTTTGGCCTCGTTATGCCCGGCCTTATCATATTTCTTTTGTTAAAGTAAAAGCAGCCAATTTTTCATTTAAGTTTATTAATCCAAAATATTGTTTTATTGCACTTTAAAATTGAGGTTTTCTAAAATTTTCGCCCTCGCTTCGCTCGGGCCAATTTCATTTCTCTCATCGACTATTCATATTAAAGCTACGTTTAGTACAAAATATTTCTTATTAAATTTTTAATTTTTTTGAAATTTTTCACCCTTGCTTCACTCGAGACAAATAAGACAATTCCAAAGGGGCTTTCATTTACAATGAAATTGGTCAGGGAAAAAATTCGAGATTGTAACATTTTTTTGTTATTATTTTTGAATCTGTTTTTATATGTACCAAAAAAGTGGTAATTTCTATTCCTAAATAATTTTTTTCAATGACTATTGCTTCCGCAATGTTTTGAAAAAAATTAGCATTGGTAAAATTTTTTAAAAAATCAATTGGCAAATTTGGAAAAATTAGTTGGCAAATTTAAAAAAATTAGTTGGAAAATTTGAAGTTCTCACCCCCCCCCCCCCAGAGCATATCGCTTCGGAAGGCCTCTGGTCCCAGCTATCTTGTGTCGTCTGAAAAAGACATATCCGCCGTCTTCGATGCACGTCTGAGTCTCGCCTTCGAGCTAAGGACGCCCATGTCCGGCTTCTTGACGCACTGTCGCTGTCGTCTCTTTGACGTACCGTGACATCGTTCAACGTTTCATTGTGTTGGCGTCAGCGATGATCCTATGCTGCGTACACCGCAGGAAATGAGTGAAAATAAACGTAAATCTTTCATTCGGATGCCGACAGATTCGATACGCAACCGACTCGAGCGACGAATCGTAATTAAGAAATTATCCAATGAGGCTTACAACATTATTCGTTTGTATGCAGATTATGAGGACTTACGTTCGTAACTACGGACCGTAAAAGTAAACCATATGAACGTGAAATGGTCTAAGGTACATATGGGAATTAGAATGTATAAAATTTTGTACGCTTCGTTCGTCAAATCTTATATATGTAAGACTTACCTAAGCATTTAGTGTGGAATTTCCATGTAACCTGGTTACTTGGTTATACGGAGGAGGTATCTATTTTACATGTTTGAAAATCGAGGCATATGTGCTCGGCTTAGGCTATCGGCACGAATGAAGATCGTCGTAAAATATATTATTTTAAAACGTGTTACTAGTTTCCTCGGTCGATTATAACGAATAGAAGGGAAAAAAATCATAATCGAGGTGTTTTGTATCTTATTTATTATTATTCACGGAGTAGAGCAGTATCGCGGTTTATGACCCGTTAATATAGGTACATGAAGATGTAATACTCGTTGTTTTATGGCTCCGAGGCCCCGGTTCGCGGTTGGGCGCCGAAGCCCACGCGGAGTGGAAAGCGTTTTGATTTAATAGACGGTGTGAATATTTTTCCACAGGAAATTGAAATATTATAAATGGTCCAATTGATGACATTTGTTTCGTAACGTGGTGTATTGAAAATATATCTTTATCTAATGTCCTTGTTTTTTCTGTTCTTCTGTTTCAGGTGAGTTGTCGAATATTTCAATTGAATTGGGAAATTGGTCGGTGTAGATGTAGTTTGTTGGGAGTTTGATTCGTTCGTGGTAAGATGACCAATTTTTATACATAAAAATAAAAATATACCTAGATTGGTTCGAGATAGAAGTGAGGAAGAGGGGTGGTGTTGAATTAAATCAGCCTTGACATATGTAGACAGCATTGGAAAAACTTTTTTTCTGAATAGGAAATTGTTTCTTTTTGGGCTCGAACGAAAGAAAAAAGGGAAAAGATGTGCAAAAAAATTTAAGGTCGAAATTTTATTTCAGTCATCAAGAAAGAGAGAGAGAGAGAGAGAGTGCCTGAGCTTCCTGTCCTCCTCCCCTCCCCCCATTCAGAAAAACATCTCCAAAAATGAGGATATGACGACCAGCATTTTCGAAAAATTATCTTTCAATATTTTTGGAAAATAGTCCAATTTTTCTCAAGAAATAGACTAATTTTTGCAAATTTATATGTTATTTTTGAACAGGGATGGAAGAACAAGAAAATTTGTTGGTTCTTTTTTCTTTCATTCCTGAGTATGAACAAGTGTCTGTCTCTCTCGTTTTTCTGATCTTTATAAATCATCAGTTCTTTCGTTCTCAGTTCTCATGTTCTTTGTAAAATTTGTGTTCTTTTGTTCTTCCATTCCGTTCTCTTGTTCTTTTTTTCCTTCTATAAAGTGGTATAAATTATTCCTTTTGCGAGAAAAATTTCATTTTCAGTCAAAAAATTAAATTTTAATTTAAAATTAACACTCAAGAAAAAAAATACTCAAGTATTTGAATTTTTAAAATTCGAAATTGTAATAAAAATGGTTCATGTTATGAAAATGACAAAAAAAAAGTAAAAAAATGATTTCATTACAAGAACAAGAACATATCAAAAAAATTGAAAATTTTTCGTTCTTTCTTTTTTTTAAAAAAAAAGTTGTTCCCTGTGTCTGTTCTGTTCTTTAGTTTTTTTCTCTGTTGTTTGTTCTTTCTTTCAAATTTTTGGTGTTCTTTTGTTCTTTTGTTCCTGTTCTGTTCTGTTCTTCCATCCCTGTTTTTGAGGAGCATTCAATTTGATGATTAAAAGAGAGATTTTAATATTTACTGATTGCTGATTTGGTGCTTGATTGAAATTTTTTTATTCCAATTGTTGATTCATAGGTATAATAAAAACGATCAAAAAATCGTTTTCATTTATTTTACTGAAAAACATTCTAATTGGATTAATTTTTAGAATCAAATTTTGAAATTTTGTCTTCTGAAAAAATACCAAATTGCTGAATTTTAACAAAAATAATCATCAATTGATTGAATTTATGAATTCTTGAGGACTCGTAATTTTCAAAAAATTGCGAAAGAACAAAAAATTTTATTCACTTTCGTTGGAATTGAAAATTCTTAAAAATAATGCAATAAAATGCCCATATCTGCAAAAAGGGGGGGGGGGGTCAAAAATTTTCCCAGAATTTTTTTACATCAAGGGACACTATCTGGATGCGTTAGATCGAAAATCGAGGCTGGGACAAATTCACCTGTTACCTGGCTATACCCTTTCAATAAAATATCCGTGTTACTAAATTCACGAAATTTTCGCGAGTTTAGATCCTCGATGAATCGTAGTCGTCAATTTGCCAAAATTTCGAAAAAGTTGCCTAATTTTTTTAGAAAATTCATCATTCGTGAGCCAGGATGTAGAAACCACCACTAGGGGTCAAAATTTGGTTTTTGAGTTGACACTGATTTTGAGCTTTTCAGAAAGAATATAATCAAGGGAGAACCTCAACTCAAAATCCAATTTTTGACCCCTCAAAGTAATTACTATATTCAGGCTCACTTTTTTTTTTGAAATTTGTCATTTTTGAGGAAAATTAAAGGGAGAGAATCTCTTTTTCTTCTGTCTTCACAACTAGGTACATATGAAAAGTTACAAAAAAAACCTGACTAACCAAAAATGCCGTCGAAATTTGAAAATTTAATGACATTGGTGAAATTGTGAGTTCGGGTTGTTTTAATTCTAGTATTTATGATTCATTACCTTCGTGATTTTTGAAGAGTTGATCGAAATATTTTTCTGAAATGTGAACGAGAATGGCAGGCAATTAAATCCTATAATTTACAACTATTTTTTTTTTTTTGAAGAAAAAATTCTCTATTTTTCCATTTTAAGAAAAAATTTATTATTTTCCCATTCTGAAAAAAATCATCATTTTCTCGTTCTGAGAAAAAATTCATTATTTTCCCATTCTGAAAAAAATCATTATTTTTCCATTCTGATAAAAAATTCATTATTTTCCAATTCATACCTAATTTCCCTGGCATTTTGCAATGACGAAACTGCATTGCCAGTTGGGAAAATTTAATTTGAGTGTAAAAATGAGAATTCATAATTTTTTGAAAATAATTTTAGAATTTTTACGGTTTATATTGAGTACAAAATACGACTATATTGAATAAAACATGTCCGGATTTCTACAAAAAAATGTGAAAAGTACAAAATCTTGACAGAACTTAGTCAGCAAAAATAATTGTTTAAATCGAGAAATTATTAGATCCAGAAATGGAGTAAGTACGTAGAAATTACAAAAAAAGTACGAATTTTAAATTTATACTTTTAAATTCTATACGAATCTTGAATTTTCTACCTAACTTGAAAAATCTTCGATAATGCAAGAAATTTCCGAATTATTGCAGAGATAAAAGGTGTCTTGTCTAGTGTCTACTGCGTCCAAAAAGTACAAAAAATCGAAAAAAATTGAATTTTGTTGATTGAGTCCAAATATTTAAAAAAATACTAATTTTGGCTGAAATTTAGAAACGGCTCCGAAATTTTCTGTCCTAGTTTTATTGACATAATTCATCATTTTTATTTATTTATTTAATTGAAATAGTCTCCATAATCACAAAAATTCTTCTTTTTATTAACAGAAATGTTGAAAAAATTATTGCTTTTGATTGTACTTTTCTGCAAAAAATTTCCTCCTTCGCTTTGCTCGGGCTGGAAAATTTGACGTCTTAATATTTTTTGAAATTTTATGAGTTTTTTTTTTTTTGAAATTTCGAATGGTATCGTGAGAAAAGTGTAGAAATATTGTAGTTTGGAAGGAGCAGATTTTTCGAGTATGGGGAGGGTGAAACTAGAATTTTGTACTTTTTCTTCTTAAAAACGCAAAAATATGGTTCGTTTTTAATTTTTATTCAAATAGATTATACCTACTTCATTCTCAGAAGATGATAAAACATCTTCATTCCCTTCTCCGCATTCAGCCCTCTTCTCCTTATGACGTGAAGTGTTTTTACTTCCTTGAAATTCAAAAATAAAATCATATCTATTTTCGAAGTTATTTGAAAAATATTTTCGCTGTTTTAAAAAAAATCCTCATTTCCAGTTTATAGTGAGTTACGTATTCGCGTGTGAGTATAATCAATCGTTTTTTCCAATCAATATTAGATACGCTTCGATACTTATTTTTACCCTATTATGATGTATGATGATGAAATAATTCGCTTCCATCGCTTTTTAAAACTCGATATTACTTTCTCACTTCGTTGGTCGTACCAGAAATACATTTACTTCTGGATATTAATGAAAAATTATGGCTTCGGGTATAATTAGCTGCAGATTAACACGCCGGCAACATACCTAAGCCACATACCTAATACTCGTAACTTCGAACTAGGTATCAACGATGACCATAGCTTCAGTATTGAGTACCGATGATGTACATAGGTTCTAAATTACATAATAACACTCGTAAGTACTCGGATAACGTTTAATATCCGAAGCTTTGGGTATAATATTTCGCAAAAACACGATTTTCTGATACTCTCTCCCCTCCATATACCCACACACTGTACCATGAACAGTCAATGGATGAAAATTCGGACCATTGGTACTTCGGTTGATATATGGTCTCGCAATACACCGCCAAGTAACTCCAATCGGGACCATTATCACGTCCTCGTTAAATTTGTACGATGATGTACTTCTAATACTTTGTGTTTATTTGGCATCGAGTACTGCCCCGCACCGCAATAGGTACCTTCTCCTTCGCTGGCTGCTGTGTAATTACGTAATGGCGCAATACACGTGACAGCTGGTGTTTAGTTTTTACTTTTGTTATTGTAATTAATGAAGCGTTACCACCAGTTCGCGCAGAGTGACGGATGTGGTACGACGATGAATGGTGGTAATGCTCGAGTCATCGGCGTCGGAGTAGCACCCGCAAAATAACTCCTATTTTTACAAAATCTGATCGAAATGTGTATTCATATGTACTTTGGTGACGTCAGAACTGAACATTAGTCAGCTGTAGATTTTTATGGATGAGAACGTGAAATTTTTAGTATTTGTGATGTGAGCTGAAATAATTAGGATTAAAATGATAAAATTATTTCGAATTTTACAACATGGTGTTTAATGGCAAAAAAAAATACCTAGAAAAATCAGAAAATAACTAGAATTTGACCCTGTGGCAAAAAATCTGAAAAGTTGCAAGATTTTTAATAATTTGACTGTGAAAATAAAGCATTTTAAACAATTTCCTCTTGAATTTTTCAGTCGAAGGGTCGCCTTTGAATGTTTTTTCAATTTTAATTTTTCATAAAAATCCATTTTTCAAGTCAAAATCTTAAAATTTCGATTTTTCTGGCTAGAATTACTATTGTAGTTGCCTTCATGTTTGACTCCCTTCTTCAGAAAATTCTGACTACACCTTTTCCAGCAGACTTCTCTAGTAGATACATTTTTCAACTACCATGATTGGACGAGGCCAAATTCTTCAAGTTTGTTAAAAATTGGTCAATTTTGTCCTTACTTAGAACTTTTTCAGATTTTTTTCGGGTAATAAAGTATTCATGCTCAGCTCTTTTTCGATTTTCAAGCATTTTTGCCCTTCTGACATTTGGAATTTTGATAAATTTTTATATAACCGTCCACGAGAAAAGAGACTTTCAGCCATGAATTGATTGTTCGAAAAAAAAAAATTAAAAAAACGTTCGAAGTTTTGGCAGTGAAAATACGTGTTTCAAATGATTATGAAGAGGAAACATTTTGTTGTGTTTTTTGAAAGTTCGTTCTCAGACTAGAAAAGTACGCTTCTTTTTCCCAGAAAATAGACTTTTACTCAAAAATTCAAACTTGCAACGTTTATTTTGATATATTTATCTACATGTCGATACTTCTCAATTTTTTCAAAATTTCGTATTTTTACCTCTCCTTATTTCGCGTTGCCCCCGCAAGTGTATAAAGGAAAAATAACCCCAAAGTTGAATTCCTTGACCCAAAATATCTAGATTTTTTTTTTTTATTTACATGTAGAAATTTTCCAAATTTTCCAAAATTTTGTGTCCCCCCCCCCTGGGACATTAAAAAATAACCCCAAAATCGAATTCCTTGACCCAAAAAAACTAGATGTTGATACACATGTCGAAATTTTTCAATTTTTTACAAAATTTTGTATTGGTACTCCCTCTCCTGAAGCATTAGCACAAAAAAGGCCAAAAAATTGGATATTGGTACCCTCTCTCCTGAGGGGTATAAAAGAAAAATAATCTCAAAATCGAATTTCTTGACTCAAAAAAACTTTATTTTGATATACATGTCGAAATTTTTCAATTTTTTCAAAATTTTGTGCCCCCCCACCCAATAGAAGAAAAATAACCCCAAAATCTAACTCTTTGGCCCAGAATGCTAAACGATGAACAGCAATTTCATACCCATCCAGTTCACTCGTCCATTGTGTGTTGGGTCCCTTTTGAAATGCTACTTTCTGGGATAAAAGTTGATTTTTTTGAGCAAAGGAAAGCGTCCTCCGAAAAAATATTCGCGAAGGAAATTATAGAAAATTAAATTTGCTTTCTGCTATTAAGAGCTATTCACGAGAAGGCTTTGTTTTCGAACTATATGCATGATATTGAAAATTTTAACAAACTTTGAGCTACGTTGAAACTCACATAATTCGATCAATTTAACTGAAATTTTCATCATAGGATTCTTTAACCTTCCGTCATCTCTCCTGAAAATTTCCGCTCAAATGGTCAAGGGGTTTTTGAGAAATTCGGTTTTGAAGTTTACGCAACGAATTTTTAATGTACATGAAACGAGTTAAAAAAAATTCATGGAATGTTCCGGGGGGGCGGGTCCTGGGTGTTTTTTAAACGAATTTTAACCCAATTTCTACAAAAAAATTCATTTTTGTATTCAGAGGTTCCTTTTCTCGTTCACGGTCACATATGGACAAAAATATCACGAAATTCATCCAATAAGTATGTTTAAATTTTGTGTTTACCTATAATTTCCATTTTTTTTTTTTTTTTTTTTTTAGTTTTTACTCTCTGCATTTGTTTTGAATAATTTTTTCATCTAAATTTATAAATGATTTTTATGTTTTAATTTTTTTGCTTTAAATGTTGGTAAAAAAAATCCACGAAATTCGTTCCAAGAGCATTTTTTTGGCATTTGAAATTTTTTTTCTGAATTTTTTGTCATGGTTAGAAAACAATATTTAAAATTTTCCAGTTGAAAAAATATTGGAGATTAAGGAAGGGGATATATTTTTCCAAAAGCTGAGAGGAAAAGTTCTGTAAAATTCGTTTCAGGGGTCCTGCTAAAATCTTGCCTATTGATTTTGAGAATTTTTTAGACACCTTGAATGTTTTTATTTTGCTCGTCAATTCAAGTACATACAGTGAAGTACCATTTGTGGATTAGGGTTTTTTAATCACCCAAAAGACCTGGAAATTTTGAGTTTCAGGTAAAACTGAATGCGGCATCTGAAATCGTGAAGTTTTTACTACCAAAATACCTTTGTTTCAGATTTTTGTCATGAGTCCTTTGCTTGTGAGAATTTTTTCCCCAAACCTCCATTTTTTCGAATTTTTCAAGGGGACTCGTTTGTGGATCAAACTATTTGCAGAGGACTGTACTTAATTTTTCAAAAAAATCCTATGGGAAGTCACTTCCCTCTACACCAATATTACGAATTTCAAAAAAAAATATATGTAAGTATACTGACAGTGAATTTTTTCTAAAACATCCATTTTTCGCGTCAAAAAACGCCTTTAAAATCATTTTATTTTTTTCTGCTCTCTAATGAAAAAAAAACACCAATTAAAGATATGTAATGGGTAATCTGGTGGTTCATACACACGCCTATTTTTTTTTTTTACCCAACTCCTTGTTATGTGGCTTGATCCACAACCTTTACCTAATCAGTAATATCTCATCAGAACAAAATCGCCAAAAAAGTGCTTGAAATTCCCTATAAAACGAGTTCACCAAAAGGAGATATTTTTTGAGTAAATTTGAACCAAGAAAACTAGTCTGAAAATGGGAAGAGAAATCCAGAAGATGACAAAAATTTTCATTTTTCAGCTCCAGTATGGACATCATGTTACAAGAAAATATAAAATTCGACCCAAAAATTCATCCTCTCGTCGCATTCATCTCCTTAGCCCAACTTTTGGAAATTTCTCATCGTCTGCTCATCCACATCGCTTCATTCCAGAATCAGGTCGAACGAATAATCTCCGCTGGACCGTGACAAATCTCGTAGGATATTATTCAACCCCGTTACCATCAAATTTATTGGTATTACGGGCGTCTCAGCTCTAACCGAGTCATCGCTTAGGCATCGTAGATATTCGTGTGTATAATAGAAAACAGACCGAGAGCTACCAGAATAAAAACTGGTGGCAGCTCAGCAAACGGTAAATGAATCGAATGGTTCGTGGTATGAAATGGATTTCATTTGTATTACGGTTACCTTACCTTACCTTGTACGATGTCGTCTCTGAAGAACATTGTATTCGTGTACCAGTCTGGCTTGATATACTAGAAAACGTGATTCCAACCTGAACCCAGATTCGCCGGCTTCCTGTGTCTGGTGGCTTCAGTGGCCGGTAGCGAGGTGTAGCTATTGACCAGAGACGCAGACGTCTCGATATGCTTTTTAATACCAGGGAATGGTCGAGAGGCGAGGACGAAGACGAGGACATTCTCAGAGTTATTATTTTCAGTTTACGAAGAGCTGTGCGGTAATGAGCTGAATCGACGTCATTCGAGAATTATAAATGTTTGGAATTTTTGGGAGATATTTGGACGAGGCTCTTTATTTTTTTCTTGAATGAATTTTCCATCACGACCCAAAAAATAGGCAGAGAAGAGGTATTTTTATTACGATTCGGTTCCTAGAATCTGTATTTTTTGTATAAATTTATGATCCATAATAATTTTCGTATTTGGATCGTGCCTATTAGTCAGGTCTCAGTCGTACATCCGCGCGCTATTCCTGTTAAAATTGATTTTCTGATTGATTCTTGTTGTGGACACTACAAAGAAATTAAGCCCTTATGCCCTTTTTATCCCCTCCCCCTTTCCCCAGGGTCCGCCCTCGACATTTCAAACGTGTGTATCGCCTTATCTATGGGTCGTAATGAAAAAATTTTCGAAAAAAAATGTTCCTCAGCACCTAATGTGCATTTTCATTTCTCATCAAAATCCCTTTTGGAGCAACTCCTGCCCCCCCCCCAAATTTGGAAACAAAACATATGTTTTTGAGAAAACCTCAAAATCACGTTTTCTTCATTTTAAACAAATAGTTTTGGAGATACGACAAAATTTGTAATCACAAAAAGTATTCAGAATTGAATTTCCTTTCCAATGAGCTCTATCACGATCATTTTCATCAACTTTTTCCGACAGAGTGGACCTCTTTCCCTTCCTCGTTTTCACAAAAGTTGGACCCACAAACAAAATTCGCTCCAAAATAAATTCCGATAATGAATGAAATTATGCATTAGATATCGAAGAACAAAAATTGTTCAATTTTTTTTTGTGGGTCCAACTTTTGAGATAAGGGGGAGGGGGAGAGATCCACCCTGTCGGGAAAAGTGGGTGAAAAGTGTCGTGATAAAACTCATTGGAAAGAAAATTCAATTCGGAATACTTTTTGTGGTTACAAATTTTTCCGTATCTCTGAAACTTTTCGCTTGAAATGAAGAAAACGTGATTTTGAAGTTTTCTAAAAACTGTTTTATTTTCAAATTTGGGGGACAGGAGTTGCTCCAAAATGGATTTTGATGAGAAATGAAAATGTACATTAGGTTCTGAGGAACAACTTTTGTTTGAAAATTTTTTCATTACGACCCATAGATAAGGCAATACACGCGTTTGAAATGTTGGGGTTGGACCCTGGAGAGAGGGAGAAGGGGAAAAAAGGGCATACGAACTTAATTTCTTTGTTTTAGTGTCCAGAACAAGAATCAATCATAAAATCAATTTTAACAAGAATTTCGGGCGGAAGTCTTTTTTTGTACGATTGAGACCTGACTATATTGGCTCGTTTAATTGAAAATTGATGTCACAATTTTACTCGTCGAAGATAATTGAGGAAATAATTTTTTAATTTTACAAAAGAATTGTAAATTTTGAAATCAGATAGGTACCTAATTCGACTGGAATCCGTTTTGTTGCCACCATAGCTTAGATACCTTCTGTTACAGGAAATGGGCAAAGAGAGAGGAGGCATTTTTAAATCGTTGGAATGTTGTAACAAATACCTACTTATCTTTTTAATCGGTCATTTAGTTCGAATGACTATACTTATACTTTAAGTTTTACGAGATTTCGGTGTTTTTTTTTTACCTCAACTCCTCATAAATCTGATATTTTCTCATTTTTCTGTCTTAATTCGTATAGAAAAAATGTGGTCATATAATTTTTCTTCTCATAGGCCCACCCGATTACGCAATAATCGTCACAATGGCGACCTTCTAGAAAGTAATTTGTCGAGGAAAAATGGTATAGATATGTAAACCTACCGCGTGCTGCGGTTTACTAACGATAATTGTTTCTTAAATAGTGAGAGTTTTCGACGCAGAGTCGGGGAGTGTTCGTTATTGTAATTGTTCAGGGTAATTTACGAGTTCGAAGGTCGATTCGTTTGGATTTCGATGGCGTATGCGACTCATTCCGGGCAGGATGGAAAGATAATCGAATTTTTCGATTTCGGGAGACCGGAGTAATTTGACACCGCGTAAATGATGTCGTGATTCGTGTGTAAAGATTTTTATTTCGTGGAATTTTCCCCTTCCTTTTCTTCCTCTTCAGCAACTGAGAACGGATTCCAATTTTTTTCCCTCCGTCGTACAATAGATGAACAATTTTCAGTTTATGAGGAAGTAATGGTTCAATTTTTGTCTCAGTATGTGGTAGAATAATATCAAAATGATGTAAAAATTGTTCGAAAATTCAGTAGTAGGTAAACCTCATTAAAATAGTGCAAAAATTATTTAAAATCTTAGGATAGTTGATCAAAATTAAAAAGAAAAAAAAATTGTCGAGTATTCGTAAAAATCGTTGAAAATTATGATGCAAAAATTTTTCGAAGTGCAAATTTTTTTCAAATTTCAATGAAAAATATGTAAAATTGGCGTTAAACTTTGTAAAATATCACAAAAATTGATGGGCTGAGCAAAAATTGCTTGAAAATTAAAAAAAAAAATAGTCTGAAAAATATTTTCGAAAAAAAGTTTTTTCAATTCAATTTTTAAATTTTTTTTAGGGTATTTTAAATTTTCCCTTGAAGCAACTTCAGTGATTATGTTGCCATCAAAGAAGCCTTTCAAGTAAGTTTGTTGTTATTTTTAAACGATTTTTGTGGTGTTCCGAGCAATATCAGTAGCAATTTAGTAAATTTCACGTTATTTTAACCAATTTTTACACATTTTTATCAAGATTCAGACCACATTGAGTCACTTCCATAACATTTCAAACGATTTGCACTCTTCTGGACGATTTTTTCGACCTTTTGACAATTTTTGAACCAATGTATTACAATTTTTAAATACTGTAACCAATTTTATGATAATTTGAACGATTTCACTAATACTTTGAGAGAACTCGAGTCCATTTCGGTGATCTTTCATATTTTGAGCATTTTTTCGAAGCAGTTTGTCAATAATTTTGCGGCATTATTTGAGTAATTTTTGATGAAGTATCTGAAAATTTGTATTCAGCACTTTAATTAATTTTCTTGATATCTTGAACTATTTTTAATGATTTTACAACATTTTGAGAAGCCGTTGCAGGCTTGGACCTGAGCTGAGGGGGTTGCGAAACAGGAGGCATTACTCCCTCAGTAATGATGAAATTGAAATTTTTAGTCAGGAAAATAAGATCCCAATCGTAAAATTTTCCAAAGTAACTTGTTTTTTTGTGGGGGGGGGGGGGATTTTCATATTGAATTGGAAAAATTGCTATTTCAGTCGGAAAATTGGAAAATAGATCGATAAAAATTATCAATCTCATCCCCAAGCTGATTTTAATTCGTTCTTTTGAAACAATATAACTTATTTTCCAGTTTTCCAGTTCATTTCCATGACATTTTGGCCAATTTTAACAATTTTAAAAAAATCATTTGTAAGTAGAATAAATTGTTTTAATTTTGAACATATGGTATTTGACTCAATTCAAGCAATATTTTCAACCAGTATGAGGTCAATTCAATAATTTTTGCAGTATTTTCACTAATTTTTGAAGCAATTTCAATAATTTTTTGATACTTCAATCTCAATGAATTTTTTGTTGGTTTCAACGATTTAAACATTATTTTTAAATATTGAATGTTTAGTTCAAAAAAGTATTTTAATTTTTTACACCATTTTTATGCAGACGAATCCCATTGTGTACATTCTTTGTTGAGAAAGTAGAGAAAAAAAAACGTTTTTTTTTTTTTAAGTAGATTGAGAAGTAGGTAGCGAAAAAGTCGAGAATTTCGTTTCTAAATTCGCAAAAGGTTGGAAATTTTTTAGAAAGAATGAAAAATACAAAAAAAATTAGCCCTCCCTCCCAGAATTTAAAATTTGTACTTTGCTTATAAAAGACCCGAAAAACTTGGGAAAGAAGGGCCTGGAAAAACTGAGAAAGTCCAAGAAAATTATTTTTGAAAAAAATGGCATTTTTTTTATTTTGAACGGGAGCATGAAAAATAAGAATTGCAAGTTGTCAAAAAGTCGAGAAATACAATTTCTAAATTTTGTTAGATTGTAGACACCATCTCATTCCGAATCAGTGAAAAATTACTGATAAACAGCCAGCATTGCAGCAGAGGAAAAATCAGTTCTGCGATTTTACACGGATTATTATTCAAAGAATTTCTCAAATTTTTCAGTAAATTTTATAAATATCACTGAGCTTTTAGTGAATTTTCACTGATTTCCAGCGATTTTCTTTCACTGATTTTCAGTGATTTTCTTTCCCTAATTTCCAGTGATTTTCTTTCACTAATTTTCAGTGATTTTCTTTTACTGATTTTCAGTGATTTTCTTTTACTGATTCTTAGTGATTTTCTTTCACTGATTTTCAGTTATTTTCTTTTACTGATTTTCAGTGATTTTCTTTTACTGATTTTCAGTGATTTTCTTTTACTGATTTTCAGTGATTTTCTTTCACTGATTTTCACTGATTTTCTTTTACTGATTCTCAGTGATTTTCTTTTCACTGATTTTCAGTGATTTTTTCTTTCACTAATTTTCAGTGATTTTCTTTTACTGATTTTCATTCACTGTTTTTCAGTGATTTTCTTTCACTGATTTTCAGTAAATTTCTTTCGCTGATTTCCAGTGATTTTCTTTCACTGATTTGCTTTTAGTGAAAGAAATTTCATTGATTTATTACTGTGCTGCAATTCTGACCGTGTTTCAGTGATTTTTAATAAATTTCACTGATTCAAAAATCAGAGAGTATGTCTTGTGTTCGTGGTATTTCAAATCTTTTTCGTACTTTTTCACAAAACTACAAAAACGTAATTTTAATCACCTTTCGACGATTTTGAATTCGTTTGCTCAATATTTTCGTCACTTTTACCATCATTTTCTGCAATTTTTTCTTCTAGAAACTTTCCATTGACCTATCATCATTTCATCACCCTAGCTCTGCCAAAAAAAACCTCTCTGTGCTTCTATTCATCTCCAAATATCCTTAATTATTACTTCACCATCGTTCGCCATTGGAAAGTACACCAAGCTCACACGAGAATCATCCGAAAATTTCCATTTTCGGTGCACTCGTCAAACGCTCGAGATTCCTTTTAGCGAAACAATTATGCCCATTACCCTTGGAAACGATCATCCCAGGTCTCCGGTCCAGTCATGACCTCTACAATTACCAGGCTCTTTTTCACGACCAATTCGATCCGAAATATCGTCCATTAGAATTACGTATACTCATCTCACGAGTTTTTACGCGCGATTTTCCTCACCATCGCGAACGCACAGCCTCACCAGACCCATCAGCGTAACGTATCTGTACGTCTACAATGCAGCTTTTCGGACACGTTATCGCGTAGATTTCAATTATTATACTGGCCGATAATTGGCGGTTTATTCTCGCGCACAGGTATACCATGTAGCTTGCCGTAGATAACCGTTGCTAAATACGTGATTGTGTTGAACTTGGCCACGCTCGAATAAAACTGTTAACTCCTCCGATTCTCTGCCGATGGTGGTTTTTTTGTTTCGTCCGAACGTTCAACCGAAATTCCCATACATTATAATTCGGTATAGGTAGAAATATAGAGGTACTTCCTACATATACGTATGCAATGCCCCAGCCACTACACGTTTTCTAATAAGAGAATGAAATTTCTTCCTGTTGAAATTATCGTGAGTGTAAGTCGCACCGTGCGTAGGTCTTTTCTAATCCCGCCACGATACGTGTTTTTAATTAGTATCGGTTAATTAGCTCTCAGCTGGTGGACTAGGTATTCGTGGGTATGTTACAGTTGGTACCTGGGTGATTAGCGAAAAAATCCGCAGAGAGAGAGAAACTTACGCAATTGCGAGTTAGATGTGTCTGAATGAGAGAAAAACAGCAGACGCCACCGGCTCCTAATTATTTTTACCAAAAATGGGATTTCGACGATCCAAGTCCAAATTTTTACAAAGTTTAAATTTTTTCTACTTTAAATTTTTTCTACTTTAAATTTTTTCAATTTCTTTAGTTATAATTTTTTTTTCAAAGGGTATGGCCGGATAAGGGGTGAATTTATCCCTTTGGGCTCCTAAACACCTCAAGTAGTGTTTATTGACTGAAAAAAAATTTTCACAAAATTTTGGACCCCTACCCCCTCCCTATTGGAGTTATGGCCATTTTATTGCATTATTTTCAAGAATTTTTAATTTCAACGGAAGTGAAGGAAATTTTTTGTTCTTTGGCACAAAGTTACATCTCGTAGAGGTGTATTTATGATAATTTTTTCAACAATTTTTTTGCACTCCTTCACGTTTTTTCGGCTATTTGAAGTTTTCAATCGTAAAAAACGCCACATAAGCGAATAGCGACCACCCTGGAAAAATTACTAAAATATATGTTTTTTTATGTAGAATTTTTCTGTGTATTTAGTTTTGGCCATTTCTTTGAACTAAGGGCCAAAAATTGCGAAAAACTGTACAGAAATGTTGCCATTTTAGCAGATTTTTCAAATTTTGAGCATTTTAGGCAAAAATAAACGACTAAATGAAAAAACCAATCCCATATTCGTGTTCAGCAGGTCAAAATACCCCGATAAACACCCTTTTCGCGATAGTTTTGCTTAAAGTTTCAAAATTCACTTTTTTCACTGACTTCATGGCGAAAAAAGTGAGTTTTGAGGCTTCAAGTAAAACGATCGCGAAAAGGAAGTTGTCGGAGTATTTTAACTTGCTGAACACGAATATGGTATTGGTTTTTTCATTTGGTGATTTTTCCCCGGAAAATTCGCCATTTCTAAGTTTGGATAAGGTCTCTTGGGCTAGAAAATTACAATAGACAATCATTAAAGCAGTATTTGTGTTCTATGACCCAAAATTAGTCAGAAATCGGATTTAAAAAAAATCAAAAATCAAAAAAAAATTGAGGAATAATTTTAAAATTAAGTATTGAAAACAAGTTTCGATTTAGAAGAATTTAAAAAAATATAAAGTTGAAAGAAAAAAATCAAAGTTGGAAACAAATTGAGAGTAAGAATGTCAATTTAAAAAAATTTTAAGTTGGAAAAAAATTCTGTAGGTATGGAAAATTTTTCAACTGTTCTTCAATTTTTTGCACTTACTTCATATTAAAAAAATTTTCTTAGAATTTTTTTCAACTTAAAAATTTTTTATTGAAAATTTTCTCTAAAATTTTTTCGAATCAGTGAAAAAAAATAAATTTGGACTCTGATCATCGAAATCCCATTCTAGGAAAAAATTATTAGGAGCTAGACAGACGCCACATTGTGTATCATGGGCGCTTCCGATGACGCCGCACCACTTTATGATGGTCTAATGCTGCATAGAAATGAATATATCTGTATACCTATACAAGAGAATACCTCGATGTAATTATCTCATCGTCGACACGCAACGTTAAGTAATATGTAATTACTCGTAATGTTTAGAACAAATAGGTATCTGTAGGTATACATAGAAAGATATAGGCGAAGTGAAACGTAATCCCACGGTATGGTACCGGAAAAAAATACCCTTTTATAAGTTTATTTTAAACGAATTATAAATCGCGTATACCTTAATACCTTTTACCTATATCTACGCGGAGTATTGAATATGAATAAAAGATGTACGTAGATACAATGTGCTATACAGTGTGTCCATCAAATTCTCACCGATTATCGTCGGTTTTTTCTCGATGAAGATATATCTGGTGAATTAATTCCAATGGAATTTGATTTTGGATTTTTCACAACGAGGAGGTCAGAAGTGCAAAAAATTTCATTTCTGAGTACAGTATGTCCCAAAATTCCCAAAACATGGGTTTCTTTCTTCTTGAAAAATTACAATGTATAGAGGATATTTTAATTTGGTTTATAAAAAATAAAAATTGTGGAAGTTTTTATGAGATATGCATTTTTGAAACCGGTTCAGTGATTTTCGATCAGTTATTGATGATTTTTGGAAAATTGAAGATAGGTATGCGAAAAAAAATTCGAATATTTGTAAAACATTAAAAACTGACCATTTTTTGGTGTCAATTTTCTTACACCGGTTTGTGGTTCTCAACCAGTTCCTGGTTGTTTTTTTTAGATTTGACAAAAATTAAGAGTAAAAAAATGAATGTTTAAACAAAAAATCATAAAGCACTAAAAATAAATAATTTCTCGTTTCTAATTTTTTTCCCATCTATATCTTTAAAAAAAATATGTAGGTAGTAATAAAATTCAAAACTAAATAATTTTTAAAAATGACCTGAGGATCATTCAACGTGTTGAAATAATTCTTGAAATTTAGAAAAATGTTGAAAAAAATGCCAGAAAAGTTGATGAAATTTTTATGAAATTGTGTAAAGAATTGCAAAGCTAGGTATTCGAAACGTTGTGAAAAAATTTCAAAATATGAGAAAAAATTTTCCAAGTTTCCATTCGATCTTTGATGATAAATACCTATCGCAATTAAATCGTAAAAGAAAGAACAATAAATTCTTAGGAAAATTGACTGGAAAATGGGGTAAAAATTGTTCATTCTTTCGATTTCTCAAACCATTTTTGCCTCGTTTTCTAAAAATTTAAACATAGTTTTAATACTTTCATGTTTTTTTTTTCAATTTGTTTCAATATTCAAACTCCAGAAAAGTTAATTAAAAAAAATCGTTTCCAATTTCAAAAAAAAAATAAAAACTTGGGTGATATATAATTTATTATGCCTTCGATGGAACCGAAATCTAATACAGAACCACTTTTCTGTGAAAATTATCTTCTCCCCTGTTCTGAAAATTTGAATTTTTTGCTTCATAGCATTAGAATTTGTGAGAGATGTAAAAATCCCATAATAAGGTGGGAAAATCATTTTTCATATTGATTTTTGGTAAGAAAGAAGATTTGAAACAAACATTTTTCTGATTGCGTCAACAATTTTTACAGAAATCTGACACTCTGACGTACTCATTGTCTAGTCATATGAGGTCATAAAAACCAAAAATTCATGAAAAAATCATAAGTTCAGATGATATTAGAAAAGTGGTCACATAAGTCTTGGAAAAATTATGAACTCAGCAACTGACTTCCAAAAATAAAAATAGGTACTTACATCAAATAATCCACCTACGAAATGAAAAATTCTCATTATTTTAATTTAATTGAACAATAATTGAAAAATTAATTGAAAAATTTGTATTTTTATGATGTGGGAGGGGGGGGTGAATTTATGTGCCAAAGGTATGGAAAACTTCATGGTAAAGAATATGAAATAGTCATGAATTAGCTCCGGAATTTTTTTTTAGGGATCCATCTGAGCGACTTTAACGATTTTTCCATCTCCTTTTCAAAGATATTTCCAGAGACGAATTTATGTTTGCGTTATTTGAGGGGGAAAAATTGGAAATTTCTGACTGGAATGGCCATTTTATCATTTTTCTGACTCAAAATGCGTACAATTTTTTCAAATTTTCCTGATTCAAGTTTCAGATTTTCTAAGCAAAAAATGCCACAATTGTCCTTAAATTGTCATTCAATCCTGATTTTTCCGCCCAAAAAATGAAATTTTGCGATCTTGGGGGGGGGGAGAAGCTCCTTCTGCCCTTCTTCTCGTTTAATCCTCCATGGATATTTTTCAAACAATTTTTTTATTGGGTTTTATCAAATGCTTCGTTATTTTTGAAAATTTTTATGGAAATTCGACGTGTTTTTTTACACTTTTGTGAATATTTCAATCAATTTTTAGAACAGTTTGAGTTATTTTAATGCAATTTTGAATTTTTTCAGCATTTTGAACATCGATTTGAACAACGTTTGAAAAGTTCTTTTATGTTTTTATGAAATTTTTACATGTATTGGAGCGGTATTTATGACCTTAACAATTTTTTGCTTTTGTATGATTTTAATACCTGCTATTTAAACATTTTTCATGACATTTTTATAATTTTTTTTATGATTAAGACCATTTTTACAACATATAAATAAATTTTCACAATATTTTTTTAAGCGCTAAAAAAAAGTCAAGTACCTACTTTAATCGATTTTAATGTAAATGAAATTGAATTTATTAATCTCACACTGTAAAAAAATTAGCAAAATTTGTTATTTTCTGAAAAAGTTTTTGATTTTTTGAAAAATACCATAATTCGTAACTATTTGAAAATCACAGACCCGGTTTCAAAACTGTAATACAGGGTGGCTCAGTTAAGGTGTGAAATATTAAAACCACGTATTCTACTTATCATTTGGAATAAAAATGTTATATACATGATGGGTCATAAACGCCTCATTACTGAGTTATTCGCCTTAAAAGGGGGGGCCAGATTTCACTCAAAATTGGCAATTTTTGCTCTAGCAGTGAAAATTTTCGGGGGGTAGGTGGTGGAAAAAGTGAAAGGAGGTCCATAGAAACGTATACCAATTTTTTTTTTTTTTTGTTCATAAGTAAGTGTTTTAAAGCAAAAAATGTGTTTCTGTACCAGAAAAATGGTCGAACAAGAACAAAAAATCATTTTTTTGAAATTTTATTCACTTTTAGGGGTAGTACTTATTTAACACCTATTAACCCAAATTTCTGTTTTTTTTTTTATTTATTGGATGCTGAGTAATCAATTTATCAAATTTCGACTATCCCACAAAATTACAATAAAAATCGAATTTAATGATTTCTCATGATTCCTCATTATTATAAAAAAAATTTCGCCTAAAATTTTTTTCTAAAAAATCAAAAAAATGGAGGGTATCGCAGCATAATTTATTTTGTGGCAACGCTGTAATTAACTTCCGCGTAAGTAACCCCGACGCTCGTCTCGTTAAACGCAACATTTTACGGGCGTCGCGATGCGCAACGTTGCCGAATTTCCAGTTCTTTTACTCGGCAATATCTCAGAAAGAAAGCGTTTTGGGCCCATGTTGAATATGACATTTTTTGTTCGTATTGATAAGTAGAATATGAGGTTTCAATATTTCACACCTTAACTGAGCCACCCTGTATGTTTCATAAAAATTGCTCCAATTTGTATTATTCTAAGAACGAAATCGGAATACACCTCTTTTCATTTTGAATTTCTCGAAAACGGACGCTATTTGTAATTTATTGAATATTTTAAACACAGATTTGAATTTTTTTGAGCATTATCAGTAAAGTTTGTCATTTGAATTCAACTCTGTTGAAATAAGCTCGCCATTTTCAACCTTAGAAATTGACGGCCATTGGTCAGAACTTCATAAACACCCTGTATGTACCTTACCTTCTCTCGTTTTCGTTTGCATACCCTCTTTCTCATTCCGTCTTATTTTATTTATTTCTTTGAAGAAAGGTTTCTTTTTAAACATCGCCCTGCGTCGTCTTCGTGTCGTGCTATTATCGTTAATTTAATTATTAATATTCAATTAACGCAGCTCTACTTTTGCTTGCTTGGCTTCAATACGTATTCTCATACTCGCTGGCAGCACACAAAACAGAACAAGGAAAAATAAAAATTGTACAAAAGTACAACCTACATAACGGTGCGCTCGACTCATCTTTTTATGGGTATATGGTCGCATGTGCGTTTTTCTTCCTGCTGATTACGCAAGACAACCGTCCGAAACTAATCCGAACCCGAAAAAAATGACGTACGATGACCGTGAACGCCCTCGTCCCATAGTTCTGCCAAACGCATCTCCGATGTCTTTTCTTTTACGATACCTAACTAGGTATGCGTATTTTTTCCTTCTGTTTTACTGTTAGCTATTTATCTTAACGGAACCGGAATGGGATATCTACTCGCATATGAAATATTATTATAATTTATCTCGCCACTGTAGCAATTAAACGCGAAGATGAGTTCGGAATACCTGTTGGTTGTTGATTAATGAAAAATAAATGTAAAAAAGAACTACACGCTATGACCGCTTGTATGCAGATGAATCCCAGGCTGAGGCATATTACGAGTTAATTTTAATTTGCGAGATGAGTTGTTCGCCGAAACTCGACCATGTAATTGAATTAGACACTCTGGTTCTAACTTCCTTATAGTTGATCGCGAGCATACGCACATAGATTCTTATCTTCCCATGTCACCGTTGCACACTGCCAGACACTTTTGGTTGAAGTTTTTTTTAACGAATGAGACGACACGGTGCGAAATTGGCTCACTTGCGACGTCGACGTCGTTCCCAGCAAAAATTAAGTAACTAACGAAGACTCTACGAATTGTATCATGTGCCTGTACAAGAATTAACAATTCGTAAGTGTGCTTGTTAAGTAATCAGTACACCTGGCGGAGAAAAAAGTCCACTACGTTTATAGTAATCTCGTAATTAAAAATACAGAGCTGCGTTGCCGACCTATCATCGTATGCGAACGTAACCAGAAGCAAATCTTATGTACTGTTAACTCTGGTTTTCTTCGCCAATTGCATGTCGCCTCGGATTTACGTATTTTTTTCTTATCTGATGGTGCGAGGTTGCAAGTGTTTAAACGCACTGACGCATCGTTCGCTTCCGCCTGAAGTTTATTTCGAATTATACACCTTTGTAAAAAAAAAAGTCGTAGATTTTTGAAAAAATGACACGAAAAAGTGATTAATTTTTAAGGTAAGGAGAAATGTTGAGGAATGTTGAAAATATAGCCCGAAAAAGCCATAAAATAGTTACTTAATTGTTTTTAAACGTCAAAAGTCAAAAAATGATGAAATCGAAATTTCAGATTAAAAAAAATCGAAAAGTTGATTTTAAAAAAAAGAGTTTCAAAAATGTTGATAATTTTTGCAAAACAGCCTCGGCGTTGCTAATCTCACTGATTTTTCAGATTTTGAAAAAGTTTAGTGATTTTTTTCAGTATTTTGAAAATTTCAGTCATTTTGGTGATTTTTCATTGTTTGCCAGGTCAAATTTTCAATTTTTAGTAATTTTTGCGATTTTTGATGAAAAATATTTGAAACAAAGTAACTTGAACTTGGTAAAAAAATCAACAAAAAACTAAAAATTGGAAAAAGTTCTGACTTGATGGAGAGAAACTGAAATCATGTATGAACTGGTTGAACTCAGTACTAAAAAGCAGGTCAAAGAAAAAAATTAATGAACAGCCATTTCTGGCAATTTTGACATTTTTTACCTACTTTTATAAAGGTGTTTTTGAGGACGTTACAGTGATGAAAGTGATTTTTCAAGGATGACTTCAGTGATTGAAGTGATTTTTGAACGACTTCTGGGTAAGAAACAGTGATTTTAGTGATTTTTGAACACATTGGCTGCTGTGATTTTCAGTGATGCTTTTTTGAGTTTAAATAGTGATTTTTCGAAATCTCGGTTGGCAACCTTGAAACAGCCAAATGTTTTTGAAAAATCTTAGCGAATCTATGAAGTCTATCAAAGCCACAAAAATGTCAAAAAAATGTTTAAAATCAAGAAAGAATTACAAAATTTTGTGAAAAAAATCAAAAAGGTCGCAGATTTTTCAAAAATCCTCATATTGCAGCAAAGTAATTGAATGTGTCACAATAAAAAAGGCATAACTCAGCATTATGTCCTTTTTGATGCACCAGCGATTCGTATTCTCTGAAGTTTTTTCTATCCAATGAGCCCCCCCCCCACTTTTCAATATGTTTTCCTCGTTTTTAAAATGCGAAGTTTGCAATTTCGCTACCTGCATTACATGTTTGATTTTCGAGAATTTGCGTAATGTTTAATTTTTTCACTGTGCAGATGATTGTAAAATTGTAAAATTTTAATAAAATGTTTTTTAAGTTAATTTTTCGTCATAAATTTGAAAAAATAATAAAATTCGTTCAAAATGTATTTTTAGCATTTTTTTGTAACCAAGAAAATGTAAAAAAATGGGTCATTTTTCAAAGTGCAATATATCCGCTCCCTGAAGAGATGATTTGAAATTTTTTCACGAAAATGTTCCTTTTTTCATTCTCTTCAACTTTTGTATGAAGAATTTTTTTAAATTTTCACTTCCGGAAAAATTATACGTCATCAACCATAGAAGGGTTGAAATGAAATTTTGTCACAACAAAAAAGACATAGAACTCAACCTTTTGTTTTCAATATAGAAAGAAATAGAAAAGATATCAAGTGATGGGCGAGCTGTTTTCTTGTAGCAAAAATATGAAATTTTAAGATAAAATTTTTTCCCTAGCTCAATTCCTTAATTTAGTATTAAAAAAGTATACTCAACCTTCAATCGCGATTTCCCAAAAACGCCATTTTTTCTATTTATGTCCTTTTTGCTGTGACACGTTCAATTAAAAATGTTCAAAAAGTTTGTAAATTCTGAAAAAGTTCCAATCATTTGATAACATCCAAATGTAGAATTCTAAAAAAAAAAAAAAGGTATAGGTAGGTAATCGTCTTTACAAAATAATATCCAATTATGTAAAAAAAAAAAATGAAATTGAAAAAAAAATTGATTGAATTTTTTTTGCACCTACATAAAATTTTGACAAAGTTGTCCAATCAAAAAACTCTTCAAAAGAATCTAGAAGAAATCATACGAATGTTTCAAATGCTAAATTTTGCAAAAAAAAATCTGTCAAGTTCCAAAAATAATGAAAAAACGTCAAGAAAGGTTGCAAAATCTTGAAACTGTCATGAAATTTAAAATAGTCGCAGAAAAATCATTCAAATGATTAAAAATATCAAAAATTGACGAAAAATTCCAAGTTTTGTGCAAATGATGAGAAAAGGCAATAAAAAATTTCAAAGGGCATCTGAAAATGTCGAAAAATATCAATAAAAGACCAAAAATGTTGAAAAATCTAGAATAAAAAAACTATTTTAATGGAATCTCAATGCCCCCCCTTGTCCCCCTCCACCAATTCCATTTTAAAGATTGGCTTGGCTGTATTTGAAGCAGTAAAAAATTGATTTTTGAAAAAATTGTAAAGGGTACCGGCGGTTAAGATAGGCGAATCTGCCCCCGAGCTGGAATTCGAAATTAACCGACGGAATTTGGTTCTTGGGGTCTGAAAACCACGTGGTAAAAATTTTGGCCCCCTACCCCTCTCCTATCCATAGTTATGGGCCAAAACGTTCTTTTTTTCAGCCTTCTCATTAAGAATGTTTATTTTCGCGAGTTTTCAACCAAATTTTCTCAAACTTGGGTGGGTGGTACACCATACTGAGGGGTATTAGTGGGTGGTTTGAAAAAATTTTTCGATGATTTCTTCTTGCTGAAATTCGTGTTTTAAAACTTCAAATCGAGTTTTCTACATGATGGTTCAGAGGGGCAATTCTGAAAAAAATATATTTTATGTACCTAGTCCCTATCTACAACGTGATATTTTTTTCAAAATTTTTCATGTGGTAGAACATCTTGAAAAATGCGAAAAACCGTTTTTCCACCACGTTTTTCACTCATAAAATGGTCATTTTTGGTCGAATTTTTTTTTTCTGTAATTATACCCCAAAATACATATTTGGACACCACTTGTCAGATTTTCACTTCATTTCACTCCATTTTCATGATATAGCAGAAGAATCAAAATTGAACATTTCACTTTCTTTGCATACAAAATTACCATACGAAAACAATCAACAGATTCTTGTTCAGCAACTTAAACAACCTTTCGAAAACTTCATTTGTATGATAAAAACACTCATATACTTTTTTTTAGTAATACCCCGCTACCCCCACCATCAGAATATATGTACTCAAAAATCTGGCGACCGTTCGTCTGGCTTTGTGTTGTGCGCTGGAAAGGAACGTGATAACGTGATGAATTCCACACATTTGAACGCCATTTATCGTAATCAACGCGAAGTAGAAAATCTGGTAACACTGGCGACAGTTTGTCTAGCTAGTTATGTGGCTAGAGGGGAGCCTGGTGACAGTTATGAAATGGTGAAGTCGATAGAAATCACAGAGCTTTCTAGTTTTGTTGAGAATTTGATCGATGATGCCAGTGCCAATAGTTCTATTCTAAAACACGTTGCAGACTACACGATGCCGGAAGAAAAATTGTATATTTGCACCGGATTAAATTGGAAACAATTGAATGAACTGAATGAGATGTTACCATCCATTAGAAATTCCAGTAGGTAATACTAGAGAAAAAATTGAAGCTCTAGTGGTATTCCTATTTAAATTGAGGTCTGGGAATTCCAATAGTTTAATCACCGCCATGTTAGATTTAAAAAATGAACGAGATGTCACAAGTTATTTTGACTCTGTATTGAAAGCTTTTCAAAAAGATGTTCTGGAAAAAAAATTTAAGATTAATTCGTACTCGAGGCTCGAGGAATTCCTCATTACACAGACATCAGAAATCGCCAAACGTTTGCACAATTTTGATGATAAGCTTGTGCTAATTTGTGACGGCACATATTTGAGGCACCAAAAGAGTGCGAACAATGCTTACCAACGCAAATCCTATTTTGGGCATAAGCATACCCATCTCGTAAAGCCGTTCACCATATGTATAACAAATGACGTGTTTTAGAATAGAACTATTGGCACTGGCATCATCGATCAAATTCTCAACAAAACTAGAAAGCTCTGTGATTTCTATCGACTTCACCATTTCATAACTGTCACCAGGCTCCCCTCTAGCCACATAACTAGCTAGACAAACTGTCGCCAGTGTTACCAGATTTTCTACTTCGCGTTGATTACGATAAATGGCGTTCAAATGTGTGGAATTCATCACGTTATCACGTTCCTTTCCAGCGCACAACACAAAGCCAGACGAACGGTCGCCAGATTTTTGAGTACATATATTCTGATGGTGGGGGTAGCGGGGTATTACTAAAAAAAAGTATATGAGTGTTTTTATCATACAAATGAAGTTTTCGAAAGGTTGTTTAAGTTGCTGAACAAGAATCTGTTGATTGTTTTCGTATGGTAATTTTGTATGCAAAGAAAGTGAAATGTTCAATTTTGATTCTTCTGCTATATCATGAAAATGGAGTGAAATGAAGTGAAAATCTGACAAGTGGTGTCCAAATATGTATTTTGGGGTATAATTACAGAAAAAAAAAATTCGACCAAAAATGACCATTTTATGAGTGAAAAACGTGGTGGAAAAACGGTTTTTCGCATTTTTCAAGATGTTCTACCACATGAAAAATTTTGAAAAAAATATCACGTTGTAGATAGGGACTAGGTACATAAAATATATTTTTTTCAGAATTGCCCCTCTGAACCATCATGTAGAAAACTCGATTTGAAGTTTTAAAACACGAATTTCAGCAAGAAGAAATCATCGAAAAATTTTTTCAAACCACCCACTAATACCCCTCAGTATGGTGTACCACCCACCCAAGTTTGAGAAAATTTGGTTGAAAACTCGCGAAAATAAAAATTCTTAATGAGAAGGCTGAAAAAAAGAATGTTTTGGCCCATAACTATGGATAGGAGAGGGGTAGGGGGCCAAAATTTTTACCACGTGGTTTTCAGACCCCAAGAACCAAATTCCGTCGGTTAGTTTCGAATTCCAGCTCGGGGGCAGATTCGCCTATCTTAACCGCCGGTACCCTTTGGGGTGTTTTCAAGTGTTCAAACCGTTTTTGATGTCAATTTCACTCTAAATTGAAAATTGGGCATCCAGAGGAGGTGCAGAAGGGCAAATTTTTGGGCTTCTGAATTCGTATCCGAAATCAATTTTACCCTTACTCGAAAATTAGACCCTGGGAGGGAGGGATTTCAGATGGGAAAGTTTTTGAAACTTTTATGGTGAGGTTGGAAGGTATCGGCTGGTACCTACGTATTTCAAGCTTCTAAATACATATCTGAACTCGAAAGATGCAAAATTCACCCCTCATCTATCTATTAACTTCTCAACCGACCCTTCCATCTTATTTCCATATTTTGGCAATGTTGAGGTGTTGGAATGTCTCAAAAAGGAGTCCCCCTGCACCCCCCGGGCCCAATCTCAAGTAATCTTAAAATCGACTTCAGAAGGGAATTTAGAAATCTAAATTACGTATCAAACGATACTACACTCGAAAATTTCAAAAATTTGTCCCCTCACACCAGCCTTTCTGGGCTCAGTTTTTAAGTAAGGGTAAAAGTTTTAGAAAAAATTCTCCCTTGCTCCTCCCCCTGAGGATCCATTTTTCAAATAAGTGTAAAATTGACTTCAGATATGAATTTAGGGATGTAAAATACATATCAAACGATACCCCACTCGAAAATTTTGAAAAATCTTCCTCCTCGCACCTCTCTCCGGGGGCTCATTTTTCAAATCAGTGTTAAATTAACTTCAAATATGAATTTAGAAGCCCAAAATACACATCAAACGATACCCCACTCGAAAATTTACTAAAAAATTCCCCCTCGTACCTCCTCCTTTTGGGGCCTATTTTTCAAATAAGCGTAAAATTGACTTCCTATATAATTTATGAGTCCAAAACACGTATCACACGATACCCCACTCGAAAATTTCATAAATTTTCCCCCTGCATCTCTCCTGGGCCTAATTTTCAATTTAGGGTCAAATTAAAATCAAAAAGGGTCTCAGCGTTTCAAAATATTCCTTATACAGTACATTTGAAGTCCTAATTTTGTAATTTCGATTTTTTCGCATCTAAAATCGCATTCCATTCCACTGTGTTCTCCAAAAACGGCTCAGTGCCCAAAATGTTGGAATTCCGAAAAAAAGGAACAAAATTTTCAAAATTTTGAAGTTTGAGTCCGTTGGGTCACTTGAAGACATGTTACAGGCTACAAACCAACTTTTTTTCAATTTGTGGTAAAATTTCTCATCAGAGTACCTACGATTACCATTTTTCATTAATGAAACCTGCAACTAAATTGGTTCGATCTGAAATATCTGAAAAAATCCTTTTGTCAACTTCAAAGTATTCTGTTCTGCGACCGAATATCGATAAAAAATATATCTCGTTGAAATCACACGTCTCCTGTTTCCATCTAGTCAAAATGTTATTGACATTCTTCCATATTTCTGAGACATTCTCTGCGAACGAATTTGTATTTGTATTTACAGTACGTACGTGTCGCATTGATACATACCGCTTAAAGAGAGAAATCTGTGCACAGCATTTTATTTGGTCCATTATAGCACAATAGTGATACACCTTCGAAGCATAGGTTTATGTGCATGTCTTTCGGACACGACGAGGCAGGAGGGAACTCAGTCTGCATCATCGCGAAATTACCCACGACATATTCGACGTTCGCATATAAATCGTTCTCGTCAACACCTTTCACGTACCTTCGTCTCGCCGGCGTGTTGTTCGAAAATACTCGCTTCTTCTTCTGCCATAAACAAATCCAACTGTCATTTGGAACCTGCAACAAGAAAAATAAGATCGATAATGAATTTAAGTGAAAGGTCAGTAATTCAGCATGTGAAATCACCCGAGCCGAGGCGACCAGACGCACATCTTTGTATAGTCGAGGAAAGTCAACACGCAATTAATCTTCTATGCATAATAAAAATTCCAATAAATATTTTTTCGAAATCGCGTGCCAAGACGACAAAAATCCATCACCATTCACCTGGTCCGGCCAAACAACTTTAGCATCAACCTTGCATCGCCTTCTCGTCTCGGACACGTCATCGTCTTAATTAATTAACGTCTTCTTGGCCAGGTACAAATACAAACGAACATTGACAAACCACACCTACTCGCGAACCAACATGTATTTCTGAGATGTCCTAATTTCAATGGCTTATTGTTTTGTCAGTCTCGTACGTATGATCTTAGGTCGGCAGAGCTGGTAGATCGCGATTGTATTTCGCTGATAAATCACTCTCGCCGGCTCGAGTGTGTTTTTACTCTCGAGTCAGGGATGGTGAGGTCATTGTATGTAAATTTTTTTCTCTTCGGTTGTTTACTTTTCAACGTGTGTAGGTCTGAGGGAGTATGCTCCTGAAGTCGAACCAGGCGAGTCTTATCAATCGTAATGTAATATTTGGTAATCGCAGTCGTAATATTATCGTTGGCGAGTCGAAACGCTGTAATCATTAACGAGAACGTTTACTTATTTACTTAATACGCCAGCGTAATGGACAGCTCAATGAAGTTATTCGGGGTTCGCAGCCCCCAGCCTGTTTCTCGTTGTACTCGGTGACTTGTGAAGTTGTATGATCATAGATACGTGTCGTGTGCTGTGTGCGTGTAGAGAAAAAGACAAGCGTACGTCAAACAATACAATGTGAAGCTTTATCCGAACTGAAATCAATTAGTTGCGATATCAGGGGGTATGTGCATAAGTACCTAGATGTGTATTGGTTTCGAAGGTATAATTAAAGATGACCTAAGAAGTATGGGTTTAGCTATGCCATGCCAGTGACTCGAGCCTATTTACACTGCCAGCGACCTCCAAGGACGTGTAAACAGATCGGAATACAATGACTGTACAATTGAGAGCTGATTTATGGATTGTGCGAAATTTCTCAATACATTTCCAATGATTGTAGAAAAATTTGTGAAAAAATTGAGAAATATGATCGTTGATTAAATACCCTATAGGTAATCAAAAAATGGCCTTCAAAGCTGAAAAAATTTTATGGAAAATTTTTATTTTTTTGACTTCAGATTTTTATGATTAAAAGACTAAAAAAAATCATAATTTAAAAAAAAAAAACAGAATCTTTTATGGAACCATGCCCATCAATCGGAAAAAGGTGATTTTCTACCTGATTACAGATCTTTATTGCAATTTTTTTCTCAAATTTAAGAAATTTTATGTGAAAATGATGCTCTTTTTGTGCAATGAATAGTATACTGCTAACGGGGTTTTAAATCAAGTTTCAATATTTTGAAACCGGTTTGCCCAGCATAATTAACTGGTTTCAAAAATAATTATTATTTTTGGAGAAATTGTCTGAAATAAAAGTACCAATGAATTTTTTTATATTCTAAAATTTGTTTGCAGTAGGTATATGTGAAAATTGTGATTGCAAAATCATGTTAGATCAAGATTTCCTTTAAACCGGTTTCTGTCATGAAAAAGGCTGTGGGTGGGAAAGGAAGGGGATCTAGGGTGAAAAATGTCAAGTTATGCACATTTATTTGTTCGGCGATTTTTTTTGTATTTTCGTTTTTTTCTTATAAAATGTTTGGAAACCGGTTTTATGAAAAATTGAACCGGTTTCAGAAATGTACACTCTGTTAGGCGAAAATATTTTTATATATCTCGGTAATTCAGAAGTTTTTTCAATTTTTCTGTTTTATATTGAGGAATTTTCTCGAGAACCAGTTGTATATCATCTTTCAAACCGGTTCCAAAAATTTGTTTTGAACTGGTTTCAGAAATGTCCACTCTGTGAGGCGAAAATATTTCAATTTATCACGGTAATTCAGAAGTTTTTTCAATTTTTCTGTCTCATATTGAAGAATTTTCTCGAGAACCAGTTGTATATCATCTTTCAAACCGGTTCCAAAAATTTATTTTGAACTGGTTTCTAAATGTCCACTCTGTTAGGCGAAAATATTTCAATTTTTCTGTTTTGTGTTGAAGAATTTTCTCAAGAACCACTTGTATATCATCTTTCAAACCGGTTCCATAAATTTATTTTGAACCGGTTTCTAAATGTTTACTCTGTTAGACGAAAATATTTCAATATATCTCGGTAATTTAGAAGTTTTTTCAATTTTTCTGTTTTATATTCGATGCATTTTCTCGAAAACCAGTTCCAAAAATTGTTTTGAACCGGTTTCAGAAATGTCCACTCTGCTAGGCGAAAATATTTCACTATATCTTGGTAATTTAGAAATTTTTTCAATTTTTCTGCTTTATATTGAGGAATTTTCTCGAGAACCAGTTGTATATCATCTTTCAAACCGGTTCCAAAAATTTGTTTTCCGTCATAAGTGTTTCAACGTGCACTAAGCATTTATCGCTCAATCTTTTCAACAACTTTTTTGTTAGGGGTGTTCCTATGAAAATTCTCGAAAACCGATTAAAACCGGTTTTTAAATCAGTAGTGGATCAAATGGTGTTCCATCTGTGCTGTGAAACAATCCCTTACCCGACCAAAAAAAAACACAATAAATTAATAGTTTAAAACAGGAACGAAGGAAATGACTCCCGAACAGGGCATACCATGGGTGTAAAGCAGGGGTGCCAACAGTAGTGATTCATCACTAAAAATAGCGTTTTTTACCATTGAAAGAAAAAAGGTATAGATTTCAGTAGTGATTTTTCAAAAAAGTAGTGATTTAGTATCTTTTTCAACGAAACTAAAGATTTTTTTGTTTTTGGGGTGATTTTAGTGATTTTTTGACCAAAAATTGAAAAATGTAGTCGATTTTGACTGTTTTTGATGGTTTTAGTTTCGTTATCCTTTTTTTTTTTGCTTGACAATTTCTTGTCAAGACATCCTTATTTCGCTTTATTCTTCTAAAAATCTCCAAAAGTACCAAAAGTAATTTTTTGGGACAGAAATTTTGTGCTTTTTCAATATCGGTGTTGGCAGCCTTTGTGCAAAGGAACGCAAAATAATTCATTTTGTTTTTTCCAACATAATGTTTTGAAAAAATGTTCACTTTAGGCTAAATAATAATGAAATGAATAATGATGAAATTTTTAAATGTCAATTAACCAATGAATTTCTTTTTTTTGTTTCAGGTGAGTTATGAATTTTCATTTGGTTGAATTAGAAGTATAAATGAGTAAGTACTAATACCTAGGTAATTTTTTTATGATTCTCGAGAAATTTCATTTCACGATTTAAAGAAGTAATCCTCGTTATGTAGGACACTCTTTCATTTTCATAAATCGTGCGATTTTTCAATTCCCTCTCCTCACCCATTAACCATTCTTTTAGAAGCCTAAATCCGTTAATGTTCAAAGATGAAAAAATTTTCAAACTGAGAATTCTTAGATAGACTAATCTAGTTGGAAGCAGACTTATATAGCTTTTCAAAAACCAATTGTGCAAATTTTCAAACCGGTTTCAAATTTTAATTGAAGAATTTCGCAATTCTCTATTTATGCACGAATCTTTGTAAAATTTTATTTCATATGCTAATTCTTATGTATTGAACTTGGCAAATCAGCTTTTCAAACCGGTTTCTAAGAAGTGATTTTTGTTGAAATCTGTTCAAAATGCTCTGCTCATCAACTAATATGACCCTAGAACTTTTTCCTTTTTTTGGTTCCTCTGTAAACTCCTGAAAACCGTTTGTGTGAACCTTTGAATCGTTTTCAAAAACTTGTATTTTCAAAATTCATTATTCATCCACCAAAACCGGCTGGGAAAATATTTGAACACGTTTCAAAATTATATTTCATCAAACCCATCTTGAAATTTATTCGTCGATTGATTCAGTTTGTTAAATTGCTCGAGTTTATTTGCAGATCGGAGAACCGGTTGTGCAATATTTCAAACCGGTTTCTGAAAAACTATTTCAACGTTTTCTATCCGTTAATTAATATTAGGCACCTATGTTCCGTTTAATCCTTTTTTCACTCTTGGGAACTAGTTTGTTGTTTATACTTTCGAACCGGTTTCAAACCCTGTAATTATTAACCCGTTTTTAAAATGTACTATTCATCAATCAACGTTGTCCGGAGATATTTTTGTTTTCGTTCCTTCCTGCAAATTTGAAAACCGGTTTCACAAATTTTCAAACCGGTTGCACAAATTTTTGAACCGGTTTCAAGTATATATATATATTTTTTAAATCGTTTCAAAATGTAATTATCGAATAACTGTTGTTTCTGAAATGGTTTCATTTCAGATTCAGCTCTTTTGTACTTCCGAGAACCGGTTTTACACAATCTGTTAGTAAATCGGTGTCTAAATTCTAAATTTTATGAATTTAGTTTATCAAAATTGATTCAAGATTGTCGATTAGCTATTTTTTGTGAATTTTTTCTCCTTCTGCTGTTTTGAGAAATTCTTGAAAACTGGTTGTGCGCTTTTCTAAAGCAGTTCGATATGTGTTCAAGTAAATGGAAGGTTTATTTTGTTAAACTATTTTTGTTTCCTCGCTCATTTTCTGAGTTGGATATCACCAAACCGGTTCTAGAAAATTATAAAAAATCGTTTCATCTTTTTTTTGCTTCATGTGTAATTTTTCAACAATTTTTTGGAACCATGTTGGGTAAATTTTTGAATTTCAAATTTCACGCACGATTGAAGTAGATAAATAGATAATTTTTTGCCAGTGCTATCAAAGATCAAATATTTACCACTATTTCGGTATTTCTGTGACACTGTATAATACAATATTATGTGCGAACCTGCGAGCTATTATTTACACGGATGGCAACGTGAAAGTGCGACCCATGAAAATGTATGTACGAGGAATTGTTTTTTTCTCTCTTCATTTTTATTGTTCATTTCTTACATACACTTTCGGTAATGGAGCATTCGTGTGTGTTGTACGTCATGCTCAAAGAGTTAAATACGCTTGTTCGCGAGTATCGTCGCCTCAGCAATGACAACAAGTACCACAGCGGCGTTAGGTATCATTCGCGACGAACACTTGTATTTTATTTAGGCGTATTACGAGCGTGTAAAGGTGAATATACTCGTTGTACAGATACTTGGGACTTTACATATGGTGGCAATTTACGTATAAATATAGGTTAATGAACGTTCGTACGTTATTGGATGTATTTTAATGGTACGAAAACGTCGTCGTTTAACAGTATCGAATAAAATTAATCGATATGGGTGTATGCACATGCAAGCTATCTTCACTCGAAGTTGTGATATTTTTAATTGCTACTTTGAATGATGGTTTCAAAGGCTTAATTCTTCCTCTAAAAGAATAGTACCTATAAGAATGATAATTTTTTTCGAAAATTGAAGGGCAAGTAGTATAATAATTCTGTTTAGACATCTTAATCGATGAGATGAAAATTTCACCCATTCAATCAACATTTACCCCTCTCCATCGCGCTTTAAAATCGTTCTTATGTTCAAAAAATTTGGAAAATTGGAATAAATTTTCCGAGAATAGTCTTAGCATAGATGGCGAAGGTCAATATCTAATCGCATTGCTGATGTTACAAAAAACTCAAAGAATGGTATATTTTAAGTACTCTTCAAAAGAGAGGGGAAAGAATTAAGTGAAAAATCGCTGCAAATGATTTTTGTTGCGATCAAATAAACGTATTAATAGCTTTCTGGATGAAAATTTCTCCGAAAATAATTTTTTTCTAAATAGGGCTCAGGATTAGGTCGAGGAGGAAGTAAAATCTTTACTAATTTTTACCGTCTTTTTAAAGGCCATACCCAACTGTATTACACCCCCCCCCCCTCCTCCCACCCTTAAATCAACTGTTTGAAAAAAGTACAAAACTGTTTAATAGGGTGGGCCGAAAAACCAAAAATTTTGATTTTTGAAAAGTTACCCCCCACAAAAGTTGTTGGCTGGATAGACTAGAAAAATAAAATAAAAAATTTCGAAATCGATTCATATCTTCCAATCGCGCATGAGCCGTCAATTCTTCGAAAATTGCCAAAAATTCAACATTTTCATACATTTTTAAAAATTAAAAAAAAATCAAAATTCATCAAAATCAATTTTAGAGCTTATTTAGGGTCTATTTAAAGCAAAAAGCACTCTTTTTTTTGAAAAAATCCATGTTTTATATTTTTTTTTAAATTTCTCATGTTTCTTCGCCTGTGAAAAAAATTTTAAAAAGTTATAAAACACAGATTTTTTCAAAAAAATGTGCTTTTTAATTTTGATAGTCACTACAGAAGCTCTAAAATTAATTTTAGTCAATTTTAAATTTTTTCAAAATTTTCAAAATTTTGATTTTTTGGCAATTTTCGAAGAATTGAAGATATGAATCGATTTCGAAATTTTTTATTTTAATTTACTAGTCTATCCAGCCAACAACTTTTGTGGGGGTAACTTTTCGAAAATCAAAATTTTTGGTTTTTCGGCCCACCCTACTGTTTAACCTCCTAAGTATCTATTTAAAAATCTGAATCGGAAAATTTTCTCCAGTTTTTTATTACCTACTGATCATCATTGATGAAAATCCTTGTACGAAAAAAAATTTATAGATACTACGTAGGTACTTATATCTATACTAGGTGGAATGAAAAAAAATTGGATTGTGATAAAAATTACTGAGGTAATTTAGTTTGAGAAAAAATCTCAATTTTTTACCACTTTTCGGTAGTTTCACGAGCTGGGAACCTCGACAACCCCTCTAAAAAAAAGGGCGATCTAACATAAAAATAATTGCTGCTTACTGAAACTTTTATGAAAATTACACAAATCAAAATTAAATCGGCCTCGCTGCAATGAAAATTTTGTGAAAAACCTTTTCAAAATTTTCTTATAGTAACCTAAAAAATTTTTTTGACTAAATTTTGTAAAGTTAGAATGAAAGAATTTGAATTTGATAAAAATCAATAATTCGTCAAATTTGCCACAACTTTCCAAGAGTAGGACATTTGAAAACCAGAATAGGGGACTTTGACTGATGAAAATGAGCATAATAAATAGAAATAATAACTGAAAATAAAGAATCATTCTGCTCATACACTCCAATTCAAAACCAACCATTTTGCGAACCAACCTGTTATTGATATTCGATGTCCATTTTTCCTTTAATCAAGTCCAAATTTAGTAAAATTCTTCTTTCCTGTTTGACTCATAAAAATCTGCAACTCGTTTTTTTCCAAGTCCACGTTATTTTCAAAATTATTTCATCTTGAACAAAATTTTCTCTCAACTTGAAAATTTCTCCTTCAAAAATTAAAAAAAAAAATTTTTTTAATACACTGACATTTTTTCTTACAATATTTTCCTACTCTACTATAAAATTTCATCTATAAAAACTGTTTTCAACCCTCAAAGTTTTTTCACTTTTTTTTCAAATTTCAACTTTATTCCAATTAAAAAATTTTCTCATCTCTACGATTTCTTCCCATTTTTTTTTCAACTTCGGTATTTCGTTTATTTCGGATCTAAAAAATTTCTCTCGGCATATTTTCCTATTCTAAAACTTTTAGGATAAAAAATTGAAGAAATTAAAATTTTTATATATTCAAGATGAAAAAGTTTTAAGAGGATTTGAAGTTTTTTAAAAATTTTAAGATCAAAGAATGGAATTTCGATGTTGGCAATTGAGAAAATTTTCAGTAATATAAAAATATTACACCTGAAAAAAATTTTGGAGGATAAAAAATTCTTGAAAAAAATCTCGGAGCTGAAAAAAATTGAGGAAAAAATTTTCGAGTTGAAAAATTTTAATTTTGAAAAAAAAACGAAAACAAATTGATCTAATATCAGTTTCGATCCACCCAAAAATAACGATCCAGTAAAATATCGGATCGATATCGCCATCCCTGATCTAGGTCATCCAGGACACTCATTAAAAAATCATACTTTCCAAAATTCAAACGATTTTAATTCCAAAGGTCGTTGGTTCGCAAATGTTTCACTTTATGTCATTAATTATTATACGTAATACGTAACAAAAGTGGAGGTGTGGTCACTTTTCAATATTTTTGTACCCTTATATGTGGAGGACAAACAGTGATACAGTATTAAATTTCGAGATCGATAGTTCTGGGAGGTGTAAAAACTCAAATCGCTTCAGAGGAGCGAATGCTGACCAAGGTGTTCAGCATGAAACAATACCTAAAAATGGCGTTTTCTTTCCAAAAATTAATTCACTTTGAAATTCTCTAGCTCCGTTCCCTTTGGGGTTGGGAGGCTCAATCTTTTGGGGGAAAGTCTCCCACTCAAAATGAACAATCTCACCAATTTTCGTCAAAACGAATATTTTTTTCGATCTGTTCAAGTACATATCGCTCTGCCGGACCAGTCGTCAAAAAATCTCGTCATTTTGGAAGCCTACGAGTTGCTTTGATATTTGCACCGATTGTATTCTGCCGTCGATTTATTGCATTTATCGAGTAAATGAATCATGTGCAAGAATCGACGTTGAATTCGATGTCGAAATTTTGAAACCTGGAATCCTTTGAAACTGTACAGTAGGGTGGATCGCTAAAAAAAAACATACCTCAGATTTCAACCAAATTCGCTGGGGTTGTTGGATCATCATCGGAGACTACCCAAAAAAATTTTGAGCCCCCTAGGTGAAGAGGGAGGGGAGCAAGGGGCTCTTAAAGGGCACCTCCTTTTGAAAAAAACGCGGTTTTTTGTGTTTTTTAGCTCGAAAATATGGCGTACGATTCACGAAAGAGCACTAAAAAGGTGCGATTTGAGTTTCTACACCCCCCTGAGCAATTGCCGCCCCTCGAAAATGAAAACCCATTCTGCTACCCGGGGGTCCAAAAGTTGCAGATCGCGAAATTTCAATGTTGTGAAATTGTATTTGGCCTCGAATTGATTACTTTGACACCGGACAATTTTCTAATTTTTTTTTCTAATTTTTGAAGAAAATTTTGAAAATTTTCTTCGATCAGTGTGACCAACTGCAAATTGTAATATTCAAATTTATGGGATTCGCGTTGATCTAATCATGTATATCTAATAGGGTGGATCGAAAAAAAAAACATATCTTGGATTTTGACCAAATTTGATGGGGTGGTTTACTTTGAGTGGGAGACTTCACAAAAAAATTTTGAGCCTCCGAGGGGCAGGGGGAGGGGAGCAGGAGGTGCTCAAAGTGCACCTCCTTTTGAAAAAAACGTCGTTTTTTGCGTTTTTTAGCCAATCAAAATTGTGTGAGAAGCCTTAGTAAGACTTAAAAGATGCGATTTGAGTTTCTACATCTCCCTAAACCATCGCAATCCTTCTCCGATAAAAAATCTGACTGCTACCAGGGGGTTGAAAAGTTGCAGATTGCAATATTTCAATAATATGAAATTATCACTAAGCTGGAATGATTTTTTTTTGTCATCGAGTAAGTGAACAAAAAATTTTTTCAACCACTAAAATTGAATTTTGAAAAAAAATTGAAAATTTTGTACACCAGTGCAGCCAACAGCAAATCATAAAATTCCAAAATACGGAATTTATATCGACTTTGAATTGATTATTTTTTCGCCTGAAAATATTATGTATTTTTTTCAATCACTGGAAGTATATTTCGAAAATTTTTTTCAAAAATTTTGTATGTCAGTGCAGCCAGTTGCAAATCGTGGCATGCTACACTACCTATGGGGTTTACGTTGACCTCAAATTAATTTTTTTATCGTTTGAAAAATACACAATAATTTTGTTTTCAATCATCAGAAATTAAAAATTAAAAATTTTTCTTTGAACATTTTGTACGTCAGTGCAACCAGTTGCTAATTGTGATATTCTGATATTATGAACTCGAATCCATTATTTTTTCGTCAAGTGATTGGACCAATTTTTACTCCCAATCAATAGAAATACGTTTCGAATTTGAGGACATCGGAACATCACAATTAGCAACTAGTCTTTCTAAGGTTTCTCACACAATTTTGATTGGCTAAAAAACGCAAAAAACGGCGTTTTTTTTCAAAAGGAGGTGCACTTTGAGCACCTCCTGCTCCCCTCCCCCTGCCCCTCGGAGGCTCAAAATTTTTTTGTGAAGTCTCCCACTCAAAGTAAACCACCCCATCAAATTTGGTCAAAATCCAAGATATGTTTTTTTTTTCGATCCACCCTATTAGATATACATGATTAGATCAACGCGAATCCCATAAATTTGAATATTACAATTTGCAGTTGGTCACACTGATCGAAGAAAATTTTCAAAATTTTCTTCAAAAATTAGAAAAAAAAATTAGAAAATTGTCCGGTGTCAAAGTAATCAATTCGAGGCCAAATACAATTTCACAACATTGAAATTTCGCGATCTGCAACTTTTGGACCCCCGGGTAGCAGAATGGGTTTTCATTTTCGAGGGGCGGCAATTGCTCAGGGGGTGTAGAAACTCAAATCGCACCTTTTTAGTGCTCTTTCGTGAATCGTACGCCATATTTTCGAGCTAAAAAACACAAAAAACCGCGTTTTTTTCAAAAGGAGGTGCCCTTTAAGAGCCCCTTGCTCCCCTCCCTCTTCACCTAGGGGGCTCAAAATTTTTTTGGGTAGTCTCCGATGATGATCCAACAACCCCAGCGAATTTGGTTGAAATCTGAGGTATGTTTTTTTTAGCGATCCACCCTACTGTACAGTAAAGCTCGAGAGAATAAACGAAATAATCTTTCCAATCCGTTATTCAGTGTTTTTTTTTCTTACGAGGAAAGAAAACTGCATTTTATTTATTTATTGCCAATTGCACGTTTATCGTTACATTCTAAACGGTTTTTATGACGAGTACAGATAGTACATAAAGTAATAGGTACCTGCACCTATGCACGTAAAAGTCCATCACAATGCTTGTAACAAACCTCCAGAAACCGAGAACAATGACTAAAGATTGTATACCTTCCAGATAATTATCAAATCGCATATATCTCGGTAGATATGGCACATGAATGAAAGTTGAAGCTGACGGCCGAGTACAAACGATTAGAAATGTGCACAGGTATATTTGTCGGTCACGATTGTAACAAGTTGATTATGATTAGCTTTGACCACGCTTCAATGGTCACAACTGCGAATAATACGGACTTGGCAATAAATGAATATTTTTTCATCCACAAATTACCTCCGCGATGGCCAAGTAATTATCAAAGACTGATTTGGTTAGCGAATCTGAGGGAAAGCTCCGACATCTCAAACCACAAAAATACGTATAGCTAATCGAAAATTCGTAATAATACAGTTGACAACCGCAATCCGGCATCGAGAAATTTTAACGATAGGAGAATTTTTATTATCCATATTGAAATTACTGGTTACCTACGTGCGAATTGTCTTCCTCTGGTGGTATTTTAAATCAATTTAATATCGTAGTCTGTTTATAGGCCTACTATTTATCGAATCTGCTATAAATCCATTCTACATATTCTACGTTAAAGGTGAAAGTCTCCCATAGAGAGGTCGTCTCTCAACTAGTTGATCTGCGAAACTACCAAAGAGAGAATACTCCGATACTATATTGTTTCCCATTCGCAACGTGTAATTAATATTGCCAGCGTGCTGCTTTCTGCTGCTGCAGGTGATTCTATTGTAATGACGAAGCGAGGACGAAAAAGTGGCCGGACCAGCGTGCTTGAATTTTATAGTGGATTTTTTTTACATCTTTAATAAGATATTTTACGACCTAGTATCTGTATACTTTTTATTATCCCAATGTTTTCCCCTTTCGTAAGTGTGAATTAAAACGTTTCTATTTTTGTACGTTTGATTAACTCGAGTACCCGAAAAACTTTCGATTTGCGAGCGACAAAAAGCTGACATTGTGGTATTGTTTATGGTCCCAGGTATCTGGGTACGTCGTGCATATATAAATTCGTCGGTATACGAAATTATATACCTAGCGTGCCCACCACGAAGTGAAGGTTGATGACATTGAGAGGAGATAGCGTTATGACTGTGTCACGTGGGATGTGCCAAACTTGGTGAAATGTACGCGGAGGATTATGCTTAACCTTAAATTGCAGGTATTTAGCGATGAGTTCGAGAGAAGTCAATGATCTTGAATATGCTTGGATGCGATTTCGAAAAGAAATTAGGATTTTTTATTTCTCGGAAACGAACTTCGTTTCTGTAAATTTGATGAATTTTGTTAGAATTTTCTAATTCGAACGAGAGAAGTCGATAACACAAGTCGACACGATTTTTGTTTTGGGGTTCCGATTGCGAAATTTGGGTTGCTTTTATGTATCTAATGAAGGGAAAAATAATTTTTTTGTCTAAAGTTTGCTTTGGGGGTGGGGAAGCCAAAAATGTGATTTTTCAAGAAGAATACACACGGATTTGAGAAAAATTTGAAAAAAAATTTTTTTGGTCCAATCCTATAGAAAATTTTACGCTGAACCGAATGCCGCAAACCGCAGACCTCTATCTCTTTTAGAAAAAAAGTTACGGTTAAAACTTTCCTAAATTATGTGAAAAAAGCATTTTTTTTCGTTTTGCTCACCGAAAAGTGGGATTTCTGAGAAATCTAAGCGTTCTATGACCATAATGATCATGAACAAAGTTGTAGAGAATTAAATTTCCTATCGGATAGGTGCATTCAGATTTTTCCGAGAGGCGTAGTTTTTGAGATATTCTCGAGTAAAGTTGAACATTAGTTGAGGCAATTGAGAAAAAAAGAGAAATGAAGCAATTTTCGGCTGTCAAAAGTGTTGCAGCGAAAAATTGTGGGAGGTCGTGGTAACTTCTAAAGGTTAGTCACCTTCCACAATTTTTCGCTGTAACACTTTTGACAGCCAAAAATTGCTTCATTTCTCTTTTTTTCTCAATTGCCTCAACTAATGTTCAACTTTACTCGAGAATATCTCAAAAACTACGCCTCTCGGAAAAATCTGAATGCACCTATCCGATAGGAAATTTAATTCTCTACAACTTTGTTCATGATCATTATGGTCATAGAACGCTTAGATTTCTCAGAAATCCCACTTTTCGGTGAGCAAAGCGAAAAAAATGCGATTTTTTCACATAATTTAGGAAAGTTTTAACCGTAACTTTTTTTCTAAAAGAGATAGAGGTCTGCGGTTTGCGGCATTCGATTCAGCGTAAAATTTTCTATAAGATTGGGTCAAAAAAAATTTCAATTTTTTTTCAAAGTTTTCTCAAATTTGTGTGTATTGTTTTTGAAAAATCACATTTTTGCCCCCCCCCCCCCCCCATCCCCCAAGCAAACTTTGGAAGCCACGAATGAGCATATTGGTGTATTTTGATGTCTAGAATCAGAATTTGGCCATGAGAACTGAAACACAGAACATTTTTTTTTTTGTTGACTTGTGTAATTATTCGATTCTAATTTTATTTTAGAGGTGAATTTTCTATTTTTATGTCATTCGCTTAAATTATAAATGGTTTATAGAGGACGAATAAGGACCTGATATTTTATTTACTTCTTGTTTCGTTAAATTGCTGGGTTGCTGCCCAAGTCTTCGGAAGTACCTGTAAAGTTTTTGAATTTGTATTTATATAGTTGCATAGCTGAACTTACGTACCAATTAATTTTTAAAGAAGTAAACGATGCAGTTGTACTGGAGCTCTTCGTATAATTACACTTCGAGTATTCAGCTGTGAATTTATTTCCCTTAAATTGTCATTGGTGGTGTCCTTCGTGGTTCGAATTAAAATAAACAAGATAGAGAAATTTTCTCTTGCTATATGATCTCGATTTCATAAATCCAAAAAAATCTTAGAAATTTGAATCATTTATTCGGGTCTTTTTTCGATGTTTTATGAGGATGTAGGTAAATGGACAGTAAAATTGATCATTTTATACTTGCGTATACTTTTTTTTGAAAAAGTGAAGAAAGGAATTGAAAAATGATATCAAAAAATGATGGTGAAAAATTTAAGGTGTCGGAAATTAACCGTAGGTAATTTGGAAATTTCTAATTACCCAAGTGCAAAAATCAAAATTTTTTCTCCTCCATCAGTTGTCAAGTTTTTGTATTATTTTCTTGGAGTGTAGAAAAAATTTTCAGATTTTTTTCAATTCATCTTCAGAACAGACTACAATTTAACTATATTTTCAAAATTCATCAACTCTGTCGTATTGAAAACATAATTTTTGGTACTTTTTAATTGCTTTGTTGAAAAAAATTCGAAAAATTCAAAATATTTTTCTTGTGTTTCTTCAAAAATATGCAGTTTTTTCCTATATGTCATGTTTTTAATTAATTTTTCGAAATTTCTGCATTAATTCTGATTTAATCATATCAATTTCTGTAAAATTTTTCGTATTTACTATTGGTAAGTTGTAAAACAAAAACGATTTCCACAATAAAAAAGGGGTTGTTAAAAATTACTCCAAATTCCAGGTAACTTTGATCACCTCTACTTTGGCTCATTGTACTCTCGAAAAATATTTCGAAAAAGCAATTAAAATTATTAAGTATTTTGTAAAAATTTTCATCTCTAACAATATGAAAAAATGAAAATTTAAGAAAATTTTCATTTTAAACAATGAAAAATAAGACGTTTTGAAGTTGTGCTCTCATTTCTCATGATTTTTGAACTACATCCCCTCCATTTTTCCAACTCGATTCAACCAACTTATGCAAAATTTCTCAATTTTTTGCTGAAATTCCCAACTTACACCAAAATTTTCCATTTTTCGTCAAAATTTTATAATTTTCTGCCAATATTCCTAATTTTGTATTCGCTTGAAGGAGTAAGACAGTTGGGATGTGCAAATGACGTTTTACGAATTTTTTTGGATATTGGACGAAGACTAGCCCAAAAGGTGTGCTAGACTTTGAAATGATGTAAAAATTTCACCCTGACTCTACATTTACATGATGTTTTGGAACCCCTGATAAAGGAAAAATGCCTAATACCACCCTAGACGATCTGATTTGCCAAAATCAATTTATATTGTGGCTGAAAAATTTCTGCAGATGAGCGATGATCAAATTTTTTTTCAGAGTCAAATAAACGTTTTATGGTATTTTAGATGAAAATTTTCCTGAAAACATTTTTTCCTTTAGTATTTTAAAAATGCAAAAAACACAAAAAATAACAATTTTTAAAAGCCCATAAAACGGGGGGGGGGGTGGCTGAAAAATTTTCACCATTGGTTTCAATGTATGGAATAATGTTTACTGTGGCCATTCCCAGAAAATTCGGCACAAAAATAATATTTATTTTTTTTAAAAGCAGAATAAACAAAAATCATGATCCCACCATAAAGAGGAAGAGGAGTCAAAAATCATCACCAAAGATATTTTCAAGCTTGATCATTATGCTAAACTATTCTCCGGAAAAATTGGATTTTTTTTTCAATTTTTCAGAATTTTTTTAACGTAAACCGATTTTAAGACTCGACGATCGGTAAGTGTGAAGACAGGAGGTAACATTTTCACCACATCGTTTTGAGACCTAGACACAACTTTTGTGTTGATCCTTATATTCAATAGTTTTCGAAAAAAATTGTAAAACGATTACCCTTTGTGAGACACCCCACCCTCTCCCTCTCTTTTCCTCGTTCGTCACACCTCTGGTCCGTTCGCATGAATTTTCTCACCCTCTTTCTCCATTACAGGAAAGTAATTGACAAAAGAGAACTCAAAATGGTCATGTCTTCAGGTCCAAGTAAAAGCCATAATTTTTATCCATAAGTACAATGGTTCATTTTTATGGAATTTTTTTCTCTTTTTTTCTGAGGCAAATTAATTGGTGTTGTTGGTGGTTCGTGCTCTACAACCAATCTCATCAGAAATAAGTAGCATTAGTGTTAGTAAAGTTGTTGAATTAGTCAAGGTGTAGCCCCATGTCAATTTTTTTTATCATTTTCAATTTTTGATATAATATTCCAAAAATTGAAAAATAAAATCCAACAAATATTTTAAAAGATGGCAATTTGTTTTTATTTTAATTTCAGTTTTTCATACAGAATTTCATACTGAACAACCTAATCTACATTTTTGTGTATTGGCCATCATTTTGAAATGAACCACATTTTTGTAGGTTAACTCTTTTCATGATTTTTATTAGTTTAAAAAACAAGAAAACCAGAAAATGGAATGAATTTTTGAATGGAAGTATTAAGTTTTTTTTTTTTTGGGGGGGGGGGGGGGGCAAATTCGAAGCAAGAAAAATTGCAGAAAAATGGCAGGAAAAATCCATGAAAATGTTTTTATTGTGTTTCTTTTAAATGCTTCTTTTTTTTGCACGATTTGTTTGACTTTCACTGCTTAGCTACTCGTCCCTGTAAAATTTAATTTTCCTATAATTTTCTAAAACTATAATCGAGTTAACTTGGAAAAGTAATTTTGGGTGAAATTCTCTCCTATTTCAGGCCGAAGTGTATATTTTATGATATTCAACATTATGTAATTACATATGTGATGTTTTCAATTTCTCTCAGAGTGGGAATGTTTTTCGAATTTTTAATGTAAGTAAATAAAAAACATTTCCTCGCTAAACAGAAACTTTTCGTTTTGAGCACTTCCCTTTATAAGTTGGCCAGACTATAAAATTTTCTACGCAAATTCAAGGTTTCGTAAAAAATTCAGTAAATAGACGATGGTATTTGCGGTTTATATAAATTTTTCCGATTTAAATTTTTTCCTGGGTAAGTGGGCGATTTCGTGACAATTTTTTTTCATATCGCTCATTTTATCGTTGTGATTTCTTGGTAAATAAAAAATAAGTAGGTATATTCTCCTTTCAAACATAAAATTTTTTCTAATTGCTGTTTAATTACCGGTTTCAAAAAAAAGTTAATTAATATTGAATAGGTACCCAAGCCCATGCAGGTACCTTCGTTTTGTTATTCTCCATATTTTTTTTCTCGTTCTCGCGTAATTACGTTAAATCTAAATGAAGTGTTTTTCGACCATTCATTTACGTATTTTCGAACGTAAAAAACACCCATTTAAACAATCAGTGCTTCAAATGGTGCTATCGTTATTCGTCGTAGACACCCCTGGCTCTTGTCGATTGAAAAATGACTTTATTTTGGGAAGAGCTGAAAAACATTTTCGAGCAAATGCGCGGCTCTCGAAACGTATTCGGCTACAAGAGCATCGTGGCAAACCAAATGTACCTTTTTTACTGTTTCTGCGGAAAAATCTACTTCACCGATAAAATCAGCCCGGGAGTAAAATTTCTCTGGTACGGATTAGTTTCAATTGAGCTTGCAATATCTTACGTTCTCACATTGGTATATTTCCTGTACGACGAAGAGCACGACGTTATGATGATGCTGAGCAGCGCTAACGTCGTCAGCACCAGCAACGTATCAGCTTTTGGATTCCCCCTGATTTCGTACATTTGCGGAGATCACATCGAAGCGATAATTAAACAGGTTGACGACATTTTAGGCACCCACGACGATGATCGACGAGACTCAATCGCCAATTCTCGAATTGCCAAACAGAGAAAAGTAATCGTCGATGTGAAAAATATTTTCATCTGGTTTGTGGGACCTTTTTTCGTATGCTGCGTGGTTTATTTATTCATCTGTTTCGTCGACGTGGTGCTCTTTTTCAGCGAAGAAAAAGTGAAAAATGATTATTATTACATGTCGCCTATTCCTTTGATCAGCAGCCATGGCACATTCGGATCGTTTTTCTTTTTCAATGGTATTTCGACCTTTGTTTTTGGAATGTTTTTGGTTAAATTGGTATCGGTTTTTGCGGTCGTTTTGTATTGGAATACGGTCTGCTGCAACGAGCTGATTTGTTTGCGAGATGAATTCCGCAGCCGGAGTCGAAACCTCAGCGAACGTATGGAAAAGGGACCTAGGACAGGCGATACTTTGGATGAGTGGAATCGAGCTTTTCTGGGGGTCGTGCGACGTGGTGTGATTGGATTTCAGGAAATCATCGTGTAAGCATGATTTTTGTTGTCGATTGATTTTTCATTTTCCAAGATTTATTCGGTGCTCTCTCAATTATAAATCAGTGAAAATTATCGAAAATCGCTGAGAAACAGTCAGAATTGCAGCACAGGAGGAAATCAATGTATTTTTTTATTCGAAAACAAATCAGTGAGAAAAATCACTGAAAAATCAGGGAGAAAAATCACTGAAAAATCAGGGAGAAAAATCACTGAAAATCAGTGAGAAAAATCACTGAAAAATCAGTGAGAAAAATCACTGAAAAATCAGTGAGAAAAATCAGTGAAAAATCAGTGAGAAAAATCACTGGAAAATCAGTGAGAAAAATCACTGGAAAATCAGTGAGAAAAATCACTGGAAAATCAGTGAGAAAAATCACTGGAAAATCAGTGAGAAAAATCATTGAAAAATCAGTGAGAAAAATCACTGAAAAACAGTGAGAAAAATCACTGGAAAATCAGTGAGAAAAATCACTGGAAAATCAGTGAGAAAATTACTGGAAAATCAGTGAGAAAAATCACTGAAAAATCAGTGAGAAAAATCACTGAAAAATCAGTGAGAAAAATCATTGAAAAATCAGTGAGAAAAATCACTGAAAAATCAGTGAAGAAAATCACTGAAAAATCAGTGAGAAAAATCACTAAAAAATCAGTGATTTTTTTTTGAAAAATCAGCGAAAATTCCTTAAAATTAGTGAATTTTGCTGATTTTTCCTCTGCTGCAATTCTGACTATTAATCAGTGACTTTTCACTGATTCAGAATGAGAGAGTGGTTTGATCTTTGTACGATGAATTTTTTTCAGTTTGATTAATTATTTGAAGACGTTCATCGAAGTAATTGGTTCGTTTGTTACGCCTTTGGCTTTCTTTTATGGAGTTGCTGTTCTATACACCTGTTTATCTGTAAGCTGAGTTTGATTTTTCAATTAATTAATCTGATGGAAAACTGGTTCGAATATTTTCTTAATTTTATAGGAAGAATTGCTTTTCGTTTTGAAGCTGAAATACATAGCTGGTACTTTGGGATGCACTTATTCAGCCTTTGTGTTCTACTGGGCCGGGCAAAACTTAGAGGATGGGGTAAAGTATATATTCTGCCTGAATTTGTATGTGGGTAAAATAATTGGACGAATTCCTAACCGAATTTTTTTCCTCCGAAATCGAATCAGATATTCGAAGTGTCAGCTGCAGTCTACTCTACTCCTTGGTACTGGTCGCCGAAAGTTCGAAGGAACGTTTACGTATTGTTGTGCCAAACTCAAATGGTGAAGAGTTTCGCAATTCTCAAGGTGTACGGATTACAGTTGAGGAATTTTTCCAGATTCTCGAACGGAGTTATGACGTATACGAATTTGCTGCGGAAACTGACCGATAAATGAATCGAAAATTCACATTGATATTTTTTGACATTAGTGTTAATTTTATCTGGTATTTTGAATTTTTGAGCCTCAAATTGAGCACATTTTTTAGTATTTTCGAAAAACTGGCATGTGACTTATTCAGCGCAAAATATTTTCATAGATAAAAAAAGGCTCAAAATCCGCAAAAGTTGCTCAGAAAAAGTGTTAGATAATATTTTTGGATTTCCGGCGAAATTCTATCCCACTTGCATAGGTCACGTCAATTTTTTGAAAATACGTAGAAATTGATGCTATTTGAGGCTCAAAATTCTCAAAAGTCGCTCAAAAATGGTTTGGAAGGCATTTTTGAATTTTTGACGAAATTCTATTCCGCTTTCATAGATTCTATGCCTATTTTTGGAAAATACTCAAAAATAGGTCTCAATTTGAGGCTGAAAAAGGGTCAAAATTGCTTGAATTCAATTTTCACAAATAATTTCGTTCTGCTTGTAAAATTTTAACCCATTTTGATAGGTCGCAATCCTAGTTGCAGATTTTTTTATAACTTATTTTATGATGAAAAGAAAGTTCTTGAAATAGTTTTTTAATTTCTCAATGGAGTTCTTAATTTTGGAAAATTGAATTTTTTTGAAAAATTTACAAAAGTTTTTAAAGAAATTGACAATTTTATATGTAAAAAAAAAAATTAAAATCGGGAAGGGGATTTGACAAACGAATCTTGAATTTTATGTATTTTGAAGAATTGAAGTACAGGTTGAAATCTAAGATGTTTGGACTGAAAAAGTTATTTTCAAGAATATTTTCCTTCTAGATTATCCGGGGGGGGGGGTGTCAAATTATAAATATCACTAAATTAAACAAAAACTATTCAACTAGGATTACAAGATGTAAGTATATATTTTTACACCGAAAATAATTTTTACGTAATATTAGCCTAGAAAATACCCAACCATGATTTTCAAAGAATTATTCAAAATAAATGCATTTATGGGTAATCTCTAAGATTGTAAGTTGAATTTTCAATTTATTTTTCATCGATTTTTCCATTACCTACCTACAGGATCTTGATTACCTATTTTATCAAGTTTTCTATTTTATTATTGTTATCGACTTTTCTATTTATGTAAGTCCATTTTTTCGTGTTTTTTTTTTCATTATTTTATTCCTTACCAACTTTTATTTTTATTTGAAGGAAGAATTAATTTTAGTTCGTACATTAATGAAATTATACCGGTTTATATGAGACTATAGGTTGAAAAGTTGGTTACTTTACGCATCCTGCGTAGGGTTTTTTAATAATTGAAATTTTTTATTGAGACTTTGTTTGAATTTCTTTTGATATAACTTTGAACCCTTAGAGCCAATTTTCTGAGCTAAGAAAGCGTTCTAAAAAAAATATGAATAGAACATAAATTGTAAAGCATAAAATTTACTTTCTGTAGAATCCAATTAGTTTTTTCTTAGAAGGCTTATTACGACTTAGTTTTTGAGATATTTTCAATAAAAAAAAGTTCAACTTTCAACTAAAATATTTCGATAGCTATTTTTCGCTGAGCCGTTCTTTTGCTGAGAAAACCAACATTATACGTCAAAAGTTATCAAGAAGTGTAAAAAAATGTTCATCAAAAAATACAAATTGTAAAAAATTCCTGAGTGATGAAATTTTTTCATTATTTTTTTCGTGATCAGCGCGAAAAATACTATAAAAATCACCCGATCTGTGTTATTAATTTATTGCAGGGTAATTTAGCTTCTGGGATTCAAACTGCATTAAATTTCGTGATTCAATTTTTAAAAATTTTATAGGTTCAGTGATTCGCCCATATGACCATTTAAAAAATTATGGGAAAAAATGAAGCGGAAGAGCCCAATAAAATTAAACCTAGATGCGGATGTAGAAAAATATGGAAAAAATCACGATCAAATTAGCAATACTATTGACCATCTTGACTTGATTAGATAATTTTTTTTTTAAATTTAAACCCCCTGGAAAAAATGTGATCAGTTCGTTGAATTGGTCGTTCATAAATTTTCATAATCAGTTCAAACATATAATTTTTTTAAGTTTCGTAATTATGGCTAATAATCTATTTAAAAGTTATGGATGAAGAGGTAATTTTTCATAAATTTCGCAATTTTTTCTTTACTTTTCGTGTTTTTGAAATATCTACCCGGGTTCTTTTTTCTAGTACGATTATGGCGTGAGAGAAAATTTTGTAATTTTTCTTTCATATTTTAGGTTTATTCGGGGTTTTTAAAAATATAGGTTAGAAGATCATTTTTTAACCATAGTTTTTGAAAATCCCCTCTGTACAAAATTTAGCTTCGTCGTAGTTAAATGGTGTTTTAGACTGCGGTGGGTCGAGTTCCGATTTCTGATGTTTTTAAATAATTAATTTAACCGAACTTTACTTATTGTGTAATTATAACCGGGGTTAGGTACTTATCTCTTTGTTTTCCAAAACTTAAAAAATATTTCATGGTTTTAAATATTCCATAGGAAATGCCTTTTGAATATTATCAGGCGAGCGTAACCGTTCGCATAAGTTTCTTGGATACATCGGGATATTATTTTACTCTTGTGTGTTGGCTGCTTTGAATTTGAAAAATGCAATAAAAATTTGAAAAAAAGACCGAATCTGATATACAAAATTGATCGAAAATTATCAAAATGAAGCATCCAATCAAAATTTCTCGGGGTTTCGTCTACAGAAAATTTTCTTGATAGGTATTGTCATCGGAGGCGACATAGATTTCGGTTTTGAAGTTTGGCGATTATTCGTAGATTCATTTACCTGATTTTCTGTCCATTGGCGTACTCGAACGTTGTTTTTGAATCGCGATTATGAAAAATTTATTTCAAGAACTGGGTAAAATCATCGGTCAATTGTGCGGATGGCGAAATATATTCGGTTACAAGAGTACAGTGGCCAATCAGCTCTACTTGTTCTACTGTTTCGGCGGTAAAATCTATTTCTCCCATAAAATCGATAAAAGGGTAAAATATTTGTGGTTTTTCTTGGTGCTGAGCCAAACCGTCATCTCGTACGGTGCCATCTTGGCATATTTCTGGTACGAGTCGAGTAAAAATATCATTATGTTGATGAACGTGGCAAACGTGTTCGGAGTAAGTACAGCAGGAGGATTCGGATTCCCTTTGATATCGCATTTATACAGTAAAGATATCGAAGCGATGATCCAGCACGTTGATAACTCCCTGGGATCCAAGCCGAACTCTTTTTTTAAGCAAAAACGAGTCATCATCGAGGCGAAAAGCGTTTTTGGCTGGATTATGGGACCGTTTATCGTATGCAACCTGATCTACATATCTATTTGTTTTTTCGACCTTGCTTTGTTCTTCGAAGAAAAAAAAGTGCAGAATTATTTATTCTACATGTTGCCAGTGCCTTTGATCCGAGATTATAATAGCTACTGGACCTATTTCATCGTCAATGGAATCTCGACTGTGGTTTTTGAAATTTTCATCATCCAGTTGTGGTGTGTATTGGCTTTGGTGTTGTATTGGATCACGGTGTGTCATAATGAGCTGATGTGTATTCGAGGCGGTTTCGATGCTGCATCTCGTGATCTGAGTGTTTATGTGGGAAGAAATGGAGTGATCTCGAGCTCCTGGCGCAGAAGTTTCGAATTTATTGTACGACGTGGGATTAAACAATTTCAAGAAACTGTTGTGTAAGTGTTCCTGGTCGGAATTTCTGGATTTTTTTTCAATTTTCATTTCATTATTTTAATTTTTTATTTAATATTCGATCAGAATAATCGATTTTTTGAGAGGATTCGTCGAGACAGCTGGTTCGTTCTTCATACCGGTGACTTTCTTCTATGGTATCGCTGTTCTACACCTTTGCTTGTCGGTAAGCTGAGATTTTGATTTTTCAAAACGAATTTTTCTAGGTGCGAGTATTTTTTCAGCTTGTGTGAGTTTTAGTTAATGTGGGGTTCCTAAACAATCGTGGATGGGGAGGAGTGATTCAACTTCCATTTTTCCAAATTTCAGTTCCTTTTTTAATTTTTCTTTTCATAACTTTCAATTTTAATGAATCTTTGTGTTCCCTTATTTTGAGTTCCGGTCTTCAATTTTTTAATTTTTTTGTTTTTGCAATTTCAGTTTTATATTTATGGCATTTAGCCTCAGCCAGATCTAGACTGAATAAACGAGGGAAGAAGGGAGAGATTTCTCTTCACCACCAATTTTCAAAAAATTGTATTTTTCGTCCAAAAGATCTAGTTTGAGTTGAAGAATTTTGTTTTTAAGTAGAAAAATAGGTAGTTTAAATTTAAAAAATTTATAAAAATTGTATTTTTATCTGGAAAAAGCTGAAAATTTACAAAATTGGAAATTGTTTATGTTTTCCTCTCCCTCCCACCCAGCCTACTCTGGCTCGTTCTTGGTTTAGTTGGTTCAATTTTCGATCAGGTATGTTCAGAATCTTGTTTTACTTTTCCTCAATTTTTTTAAATTTAAATTCTGGGCTTTGAATTTTTTCTCCTTTTTGTTTATTTGACTTCAGTTTACATAGACGCACCCAGAAATTGTGTAAAGAGGGGGGGGGGGCTCAGATTTTGAGAAAAAAAATAGGGGGATCAAAATTCGATGAAAAAATGAAGTAACCTGTTATTTCAGTGGGGCTGGAGTAGTTGGGGTATTTGCAGTAGGCAAATAATATATTCTTACAGATTTGAGCGAAGAAAAATTGAAAAATGGCAACATTTAATGATTTTTTTTTAGTCAAAATTACTGATTTTTTCTGATAAATGAGGCATTGACCAAGAAATTAGTAATTTTTGACCGAAAAATCAGTGAAAAATCGCGAATTTTCAATGAAAATTATTTTACTGATAAAAAGCTAGAATTTTTGCAAATTCAACTGATTCAAATTTAAAAAGTGGTATGTTTATTTTAGAAATAGTTACTAAAATACTGCCCGAGTGAGACGAGAGCGAAAATTAAAAAAAAAATCATGCTCGTCTTTGACATTTTTATGATAAAAAATCTCTTCACCGAACTTAGGGGGAGGGGAGGGGGCTTGAGCTTCATGAGCCCCCTCCCCTCTGAGTGCACCGCTGTTCAGTTAATATAATTTCGGAAAGTCCAGTTACAGTTTATTTTTATGTATTTACTCATTGTTGAGCCTGAATTTTGTAGATAATTTTTTGCTTTCAAAATTTCAAATTATTTTAAATATGAGTTCGAATTTTTAATTTTTATTTGTGTTTTCAGACTATTCTAAAGTATTTTTTTACTTCCAGATTTTATTTGAGTTCTACTTGCTATTTTCAAATTATTGAATTTTAAACTTTTTCATAAATTGAGTGTTTTGGTTTTAATTTTCAAATTTTTCAGTTCCAGGGGCATTTATATTTTTATTTTGCCCAACCTCGCACCTGCCAATTACATTAGTCTTATAGAATTTATTTAAAAAAATATATATTAAATTGGCTGAAATTTGAATTGCATTTTTTTAGTTGGTCTATACAATCGTACGGATATTTTTTTCATTTCATTGAATAATTTTTTTTAAAAATAAGTTTCAAAATTATTGACCTTATCATGGAAAATTCAACAATTTTCCATAATTTTCAAACTCAATTTTGTCGAAAATTATTTAATAAAATGAAAAATGCTGCTGTACAATTGTGTAGACCAGCCTGAAAAATGTAAATTTCAAATTCAAGCAAATTTCATGGATTACAATTTGAATAACTTTCAATTAAAGAAATTTCGCACGAATAATGTAATCGGTAGGTGCGACGGTAGGAAAAATTAAATGTAAAATATGCTCTCAAGTTGAGTTTCAAGTTTAGATTGTTTCATTTCAGTTTTCAATTTTTTTTTTAAATTTGTTCCCTTTTTTTTTCTATTTTATGTCATGTTTTCGAATTGTTTTTCAAATTTTAAAGATATGTATATAAGTTCGGTTTTTTGAAGCTGTTTCAAGTTTTTTTTTTAAAATGAGCTTTCAATTTTAAAAATGAATAAAAATTTTAATTTTCATATTTTTTTTCTGTTCGAATTTAAGTTTTATTTTAATTTTCCTTGTGTTCAAAATTTTCAATTTCTGTTGATGAATTTTCAAATTTCAATTTCAAGTTTTTTTGAATCACTTAGATACGATTATTTTTTCAATTTCAGTTTCCGTGATTTTGGGCATTGATTTCCAAATAATTGAAAAAAAATTGTCGATTTTCTGTTACCTACTTCAATTGCTTATGATTTTTTCAATTTCAATTTTACTCGCAGATATTGAAAATATTCGATAATTTCTCAGCGAAGAAAATCAAAGCCGTTTAATCAAATTTTTCTATTTTCAAATTCAGGGAGATCTGTTATTCATTCTGAAGTTGAAATACCTCGCTGGATATTTAGCTACCGCTTTCGCAGCCTACCAGTTTTATTGGGTCGGAGAAAATTTAGGCAGCTCGGTATGTTTTTGCCGAGAAACACCCGAAATATTTCGAAAAAGCTGTCACTTACATAATTGATTTTATATTTTAACCAGGTGATCGAGGTATCACTGGCGATTTACTCTACTCCTTGGTATTGGTCGCCGAAAGTTCGAAGAAACGTTTACCTATTATTGTGCCGTACTCAGTGCGTGAAGGAACTATCATTTATGAAGGTGTACGGTTTTCTGTTGAAGAATTTTTCGCGATATTTGCACGGAGTATTTTCGTATACGAATTTCCTTCGTAGGCTCACCAATAAATGAAGTCGTCGTTGAGCTTAATTGCATGCTGTCTTACTTATGTATTACTTTGAGCCAAGAGGTCAATTGAGCTGAAAACTCACAAATTTTTAAAGCAAAAAAGTGTTTTAATTAGCAGGCACGTAATAATTATTTCAATAAACTTTTATGAGAATTACAAAAGCTAAGGGCTACCATTTAAAAATCTGAAAAAATTTCTACGAGGAAAACTTTTTATGTATTTTTCAACTAATTACTTTTCAAGATGGGATCTCAATACCCCCAGAGGACAAGGGGATCCTCAATTTTGGTCAAAATTCAAAAAAATTGCAAAAATGAAGTAGCACATCGATTGCTACTAATTCGAAGGCGCTGAGTTCGAATATGTGCTCAGTTTTTTCATTCGACCTTGCTGAACCCCCCTATCAACCCCCTTGATGAGGCCAAAATTCAAAAAAATGAAAAATAACGTGTGACATGTCGTTTGTTAGGTTTTTGGGGCCACTGAGTTCGAATATTCGCTCATTTTTTGGATTCGACCCCTTAGTGCTCCCCTAACCCTCCCAATTTTGAGAACTCCTTACAAAAAAAATGAAAATATCGTGCGGCGTATCGATTTCTGCTAATTTCAGGGTGCTGAGCTCGATTACCAACTTCTTTTCCGATCTGACTCCCCCATGCCCTATAATGGCCCCCAATTCATCCTACTTTTTTTGGTTTAAAGCTTCATCCTTATTTTTTAAAAATGCCATCATTTCCAGTCTTTTGACGAATTAGAGATCATTGTAGGGCATGGGGGAGGCAGATCGAAAAAATCGCGAAGGTTGAGCTTTCATCTCAAAAGCTCAGCTTTGAACTGAACCTCCTTTTAATTCTTTACAAAACCGCACCAACAGATTCAAAAATTTTGAGCGCAATCGGAAGACTCAAGGTCAAAATCTGCTCGAATTGACATAGAATGAGCCCATAGTTTTTGAAAGTTCCCTCTGTACACAATTTGGCTTCTTCGTAGTTAAATGGTGTTTCAGACTGCGGTGGGTAGAGTTTCGATTTCTGATGTTTTTAAATAATTAATTTACCCGAACTTTACTTATTGCTAAATTATAACCGGGCATAGGTACTTATCTCTTTGTTTCCTAAAACTTCCAAAATATTTCATAGCTTTAAATATTCCATAGCAAATGCCTTTTGAACCGTTCGCATAAGTTTCTTGGATACATCGGGATATTATTTTACTCTTGCGTGTTGACTGCTTTGAATTCGAAAAATGTAATAAAAAATTGAAAAAAAGATGATACAAAAAATTGATTGAAAATTTTCAAAATGAAACATCTATTCATTTGTAATTTCAGTAAGACAGTTTCTTTCTTATTTACACGAATATTTGGTACCTATATAATTATTGCATAATGAACACATAAAAGACAATAAATTATTCCATTAAGAGTGAAAAAAATTTCAACTTAGGCTCGTGAAATTGAAACATGAATCTTGAATTGGAGCACCTTGCTGCATAATTCATTAAAATTTCTCTGTGCTTCGTCTACAGAGAATTTTCCTGATAGGTATGTTATCAGAAGCATCATATGTAGATTTCGGTTTGGAAGTGGGACGATTATTCGTAGATTCTTACGTGATATTTCGTCTATTGGCATACTCGAACGTTGTTTTTGAATCGCGATTAGGTATGAAAAATTTATTTCGAGAATTGGGTAAAATCATCGGTCAATTGTGCGGATGGCGGAATATATTCGGTTACAAGAGTACAGTGGCCAATCAGCTCTACTTATTCTACTGTTTCGGCGGTAAAATCTATTTTTCCCATAAAATCGATAAAAGGGTAAAATATTTGTGGATTTTGTTGGTGTTGAACCAAACCGTCATCTCGTACGGTGCCATCTTGGCATATTTCTGGTACGAGTCGAGTAAAGATATCATTATGTTGATGAACGTGGCAAACGTGTTCGGAGTAAGTACAGCAGGTGGATTCGGATTCCCTTTGATATCGCATTTATACAGTGAAGATATCGAAGCGATGATCCAGCACGTTGATAACTCCCTGGGAACCAAACCGAACTCTTTTCTTAAGCAAAAACGAGTCATCATCGAGGCGAAAAGCGTTTTTGGCTGGATTATGGGACCGTTTATCGTATGCAACCTGATATACGTATTTATTTGCTTTTTCGACGTGACTTTGTTCTTCGAAGAGAACAAAGTGCAGGATTATTTGTTCTACATGTTGCCAGTGCCTTTGATCCGAGATTATAATAGCTACTGGTCTTATTTCATCGTCAATGGAATATCGATCGTGGTTTTTGAAATTTTCATCGTCCAGTTGTGGTGTGTGTTGGCTGTGGTATTGTATTGGATCACGGTGTGCCATAATGAGCTGATGTGTATTCGAGATGGTTTCTATGCTGCATCTCGTGACCTGAGTGTTTATGCGGCGAGAAATGGAGTGATCTCGGGCGCCTGGCGCAGAACTTTCGAATCTGTAGTACGACGTGGAATTAAACAGTTTCAAGAAACTGTTGTGTAAGTGTTCCTGGTCAGAATTTTTGGATTTTTTTTTTTCAATTTCATTATTTTAATTTTTTATTTAATATTCGATCAGAATAATCGATTTTTTGAGAGGATTCATCGAGACAGCTGGTTCGATATTCATACCAGTGACTTTCTTCTATGGTATCGCTGTTCTACACCTATGCCTGTCGGTAAGCAGAGATTGTGATTTTTCGAAATCAATTGTTGGGTGTGAGTTTTTTTCAGGTTGTATGTTCTTAATTAATTTGGATTTTATCAAAACAATCACAATTACTTAAAATTATTGGTCGAAGAGGAACTTGCATTTTTCCAAATTTCAGTTTCTTTTTCATTTCTTCTTTCAGGCATCTCAACAGTTCACTTTTAAAGTAACTTGGTCCCTTTTTTCTATCAAAAGTCACTTTTGATTATTTTTTAAATCGAAAAAGGTTACTTATGATCTCTTTTTTTAATCAAAAAGTCACTTTTGATCACAATTTTTTCTATCTAAAAGTCACTTTTGATCACTATTTTTTCAAATTAAAAAGTCACTTTTGATCACTATTTTATCAAAAAGTCACTTTTGATCACTAATTTCATCAAAATGTTACGTTTGATCACTTTTTTTTTAAATCAAAAAAGTTACTTTTGAATTTGATTTTTTTGCAAAAAAATCTCCTTTAACCCCCTTTTATCATAAAAATTACTTTTGAATTTGATAAAGTTCACGTTTCTATCAAAAAATTCACTTTTGATCATTTTTTAAAGTAAAAAAGTCACTTTTGATCGCTTATTTTATCAAAAAGTCACTTTTGACCACTTTTTGAGAAAAATGTCACTTTTGATCACTTTTTGACAAAAAAGTCACTTTTGATATTTTTTTTCATCAAAAAGTCACTTTTGATCACTTTCTAATCACAGAAGTGACTTTTGATTTATGTTTTCATCCAAAAGTCACTTGATAACTTATTTTATCAAAAAGTCACTTTTGATCACTTTTTTTCATCGAAAAAGTTAATTTTAAATTTGATTTTTATGCGAAATAATCTCCTTTTGATCAATTTTACATTGCAAAAGTCTCCTTTGATCACGTTTTTATTAAAAAATTCACTTTTGATCACTTTTTTTAAGTGAAAAAGTCACTTTTGATCAATTACCTAGTTTATCAAAAAGTCACTTTTAATCTTTTTTTGTTAAAAAAGTCACTTTTGATATTTTTTGTTAAAAAAAGTCACTTTTGATCTTTTTTTGTTAAAAAGTCACTTTTGATTAATTTTTTTCATCAAAAAGTCACTTTGGATCACTTTTTAATCAAAAAGTCACGTTTGATTAATTTTTTAATCACAAAAGTCAATTTTGACTTTGATTTTTTTTTCATAAAGTCTCCTTCGATTACTTTTTTATTTTTAATTTTATCACTTTTTTATCAGAACGTCACTTTTGATCACTTTTTTTTAATCAAAAAAGTCGCTTTTGAATTAGATTACTTACTTTTTTTTTGAAATAGTCTCTTTTGATTACTTTTTGAAATTTTTAACTGAAAAATCACTGAAGTTTTTCAAAAATTTCTCCTTCGTTCCGCTGGAATCAAATTATTACTTCTCTTCACTGATTTTTTATTTTGTCATTTTTGTTTACCATGATGTATATTAATTGATACCTGAACGCATCTCTGTGTCATTAAATTATGAATTTCTCCTCTTCCTTTCTGCAGAATTCGTTATAAAAATTTATTTTTTTATTTTTTTGGAAACGTACTATTTTGGACTACAATGTGATGTTGATTTAAAAAAAAAACAAAAAAACAGTAATAGAAGAAAATTCGAAATTATTGGTTACGTTTTGGATAACTTCAATGAAAAAAAAGTGATGAATTTTCAACTTACGAAGTTTTTTTTTGCAAAAATTTTCGTCTTCGCTTTTTTGCTTGAGCCTAACACACGACAAAATAGTTGACATTTTACTCCATTCAATTTTTACATTTATTGGGGCAAGCCAATCAAATATTGCAAGGGCTTGCGTGGAATTCATAAATTTGAAACACGTGCTGTTTTTTTGCTGAGGGTGGGGGGGAGCAATAAATTGTAATTTTTTTTTCAAATGTTAAATCCGGAAATCCTCGAATTTTTATTTGCATGATTTGGTAGAGATACCTTGATATCATTTATGTATCTATTTCATTTTTCAGAGCTTCAATTTTTTTTTTTAAATTAAGTTTTTCTTTTCATTTGAGATTTTTTCTGTAATAAATTTAAATCCTCAAGTTTCTCAAGTTTTTATGTCAGGGGGGAGGAGTTGAAAATTTTTAGGATTAAAATTCGAGTCGTTTTGTGGCTGGAAAGGGGGCATAAAAAAAATCACGTAAAAAATGATTGGCGATTTTTGAAAAGAAAAATTGTACACCACTTACTCCAAGCTTCTACACAATTTCGGGTGGTACGTACTTCACGCAAAAATTACCCCCTACGCGGGGCTTTATGTAAGATCATATGGTAAAAGGTATCAAAAACTTCGAAATTCAAGAAAAGTGGTCTTTGAATCAATCTCAACTCGGTTAGCTTAAGCTTTCTAACTGAATATTGGGATATCTAAAAATTAGACCAATCTGACAACCAAAAAGAATTCCTCTGGTAAATCTCAAACCAAATAGAATATTTTTTTGGCCAAAAGCGCTGAAAAGTTTAGAAATAACTTGATAGAGGAGATTTTTTTTTGATTCATGAATACATCAAAATTCAAGAAAAAATTGTAAATTGTCACTTTTTGGTCACTTTTTTGTTAATCAAGTATTTATGGTCACTTTTTCACTTCGAAAAGTTACTTTTTTTGGAAAATTTTAATTGAGACGCTTGTTTTTTACATAGGTAATTTCCAATTTGAATAAATCTTTGTTTCGTTATTTTGAGTTCCAGTCTTTAATTTTTCAATTTTTTTTCTTTTTGAATTTCAGTTTCATTTTCATTTTCCTGAATTCTTCTACTTGTTATCGAATATTCAAAAATATTGTCTTCAAAATTTTAAATTTTTGTTGATGAATTTGCAATTTCAATTTCAAGTTTTTAAATCACTTAGATACGATTATTTTGTTTAAAAATTACGAGTTTTTTTCAATTTCAGTTCCCGTGATTTTGGGAATTGATTTTCAAATTGAAAAAAACTCAGTCGATTTTCTGTTGTTTCAGTTTATGAATTTTTCAATATCAGTTTTACTTATATTAAAAAAAACCTATTCGACAATTTTGCAGCGAGAAAAATCAAAGATGTTTAATCAAATTTTTTATTTTCAAATTCAGGGAGATCTGTTATTCATTCTGAAGCTAAAATACCTCGCTGGATATTTGGCTACCGCTTTCGCAGCCTACCAATTTTATTGGGCCGGAGAAAATTTGAGCAGCTCGGTATGAACATTTGAAACGTTTCGATGAATCTGTCAATTTTAATTGTTTGATTTTATATTTTAACCAGGTGATCGAGATATCACTGGCGATTTACTCTACTCCTTGGTATTGGTCGGCCAAAGTTCGAAAAAACGTTTACGTATTGTTGAACCATACTCAGTGTGTGAAGGAACTCTCATTTATGAAGGTGTACGGTTTACTGTTGAAGAATTTTTCGCGATATTTACATGGAGTATTTTCGTATACTAATTTCCTTCGTAAGCTCACCAACAAATGAAGTCGTTGAGCTTAATTGCACTCTGTTTTATTTAGTGGCGTCGTCAGAATCGAAAATGCGGGGGGCACGAAGGGGGTCGTGTGTTGGACAGCTTTTTTTGCTTTTTCGAAGCGGAAAAGAGGGACTGACTTTTTTCACCTGCTAAATATGGGGACGGGTAAAAAGGGGAGCCTTCTTCCGCATTTTCTTCTCAGATAGATCATAAGAAGCGAGGGCGAAGCTTTGAAAAAATTTGATTTCTATTGCCCTAAAAATACATTTTTCCATATTTTAATGCTTTGAAAATCCCTATCTGATGTAAGTGTGATGTAAATTTATAAATACAACATAAATTGGGGGAGAGGGGCGAAAGCCAAAACTTTTTTCGGGGGGGGGGGGCTGGCGCCCGAGCCCCCATCCCTTGACGACGCCTCTGGTCTTATTTACATATAATCTTGAGCCAAGAGGTAAATTGAGTTGAAAACTCTGAACATTCATAATTTTTAATGCAAAAAATTATTTAAATTAGCAGATACGAAACATTTCAATAAACTTTTATGAGAATTCAAACTATTAATTTCTTTTGTTTTTGACGAAATTTAGACAAGAGTTCCAATAATAGACTGGTTTCTGTGAATATTTCATGAATGTTGGATATTTTTTTCCCTTGAAATTTCTCAAGAACTGCTATTTAAATGGATTCGAAAAAATTTACTCAAATACTTTCATTTTTTATCAATTCTCTTATTTTTTCAATTTTTTTTCAATTTATTTTCTTCGTTAAAAAAATAATATGAAAAAGGTTTAAAAATCGTCACTCTTTCCATATAATTATCAGTAAGAAAAGGTAGATGGGTTTCAACTTTTCAGGAATAATTACCATTGAAAATTTCGTACCAAATCGTGCAGTAATACTTCTTTCATTCACATAGGCTCAGTTTTGACCATTTTCCCTGGGAATGTCGACATTATCGCGTAATTCAACCCATCCACAAACATTTTCCACGTAGAAAACACCAAAATGCTATTTCACGAATTGGCCAAAATCGCCAGACAAATTTCAGGCTCTCAGAATTTATTCGGTTATCAAAGTACGGTGGCAAATCAACTCTTCTTATTCTATTGCATCATTGGTAAAATCTATTTCACCGATAAAGTCAACTCGCAAGTGAAATGCCTCTGGTATGTCCTCGTCTCTTGCATGCTTTCAATTTCGTTCGCCGTCAGCGTGGCATTTTTTTGGTCCGGTGTAAAAAACGATCTCGTGATGATGTTGAACTTGGCCAACGTCATAGGAGGAATCAACACAGCGGTATTTGGGTTCCCCTTGATATCCTATATTTATGGTACAGACATCGAAGCCATGATCGATCACGTCGATCGTATTCTGGCTCCTAAATTCAGCTGCGGACGTCGCAAGCAAAAGCAAGTTGTGAAAAAAGCAAAAAAGGTATTTTTGTCGATCATGGCTCCTTCAGTGATCTGCACAGCGATATACGCCTTTGCTTGTTTTTTCGACGTGGTGTTATTTTTCGAAGAAGATAAAGTGAAAAATTACTTGTATTACGCGTTGCCTATTCCCCTGGTCCAGGAGTACGGTAGTTTTGGATCATTTTTCCTTATAAATGGTATTTTGACCTTTGTCGCTTTGCTTTTCATGCTGAAGTGGTATTCTTTGCTGATTATTATATTGTATTGGAGTACCATTTGTCGTAACGAGTTGATGTGTATGTGTAAAGAGTTCAATTCTCGATCGTTCGAGTTGAACTGGTTCGTTGAAAGAGGTGGTAGAACGTGGAAAAATTGGAATAGAGAATTTGAAAGTTTTTCGCAGCATGGGACCAAACAGTTTCAAGATATTATTCGGTAAGCTGAAAGATTTTTGGGGGGAGGGGGAGGATTTGATCGACGACGGTGATAATTAGGGTGGTGGGCCGAAAAACCAAAAGTTTTGATTTTTGAAAAGTTACCCCCACAAAAGTTGTTGGCTGAATAGACTAGAAAAATAAAATAAAAAATTTCAAAATCGATTCATATCTTCCGATCTCACAAGAGGCTTCAATTCTTCAAAAATTGCCAAAAAATCAAAATTTCAAAAATTTCGAAAAAAATTAAATTTAGAGCTTCTGTAGTGACTATATATAGACCGAAAAGCACATTTTTTTGAAAAAAATCAGTGTTTTATAACTTTTTTCAATTTTTTTCAGAGGTGAAGAAACATGAGAAATTTAAAAAAACTATAAAACATGAATTTTTTCAAAAAAGTTGTGCGTTTTGCTTTAAATAGGCCCTAAATAAGCACTAAAATTGATTTTGTTTTTAATTTTTAATTTTTAAAAATTTCTGAAAATGTTGAATTTTTGACAATTTTCGAAGAATTGAAGGCTCATGCGCGATCGTAAGAATGAATCGATTTTGAAATTTTTATTTTATTTTTCTAGTCTATCCAGCCAACAACTTTTGTGGGGGGGGGGGAGAATTTTTGGTTTTTCGGCCCACCCTAGTGTTAATATTCTCTATAATTAGCAAACTCATTTCTTTCAGATTGATTGATTATTTGAAACCATTTGTTGAAATCACCGGTTCTTTTGTGATTCCGGTGGGGTTCCTTTATGGAATTGCTGTTCTTTATATTTGTTCATCGGTGAGATCGAAATATTTCTTATACTTTAATACCTATTACTTAGTTTGATCTATTGAAATATGTACTTTCAGTTTTGTGAATGCTTGCATATTTTCTCTTTTTTTTTTTAGAATGATCTACTATTGGTTTTGAAATTGAAATTTTCGACGAGCTATGTGGCCGTTGCTTTGTCGATATTCCAGTATTATTGGATCGGGGAAAAATTGGATAATTCGGTATTATGAATTTATTGATCGATATGATTTTCATTTGCAAGGTACCTACCTACGTACGATGAATTCAAGAGCTGAATTTTTTTGAATCAGATATCCGACGTTTCATCGGCCATCTATTCTACTCCTTGGTACTGGTCGACCGAAGTTCGAAAAAATATTCATTTAATGCTGTGCCAAACTCAAACTGTGAAGATTTTCTCAATAATCAAAGTGTACGGATTGCTTTTGAGGAATTTTTCCGGATATTTGAGCGCTGTAATGACGTATACGAATGTTCTACGCCAACTGACCAGCAAAAATGATGAAATGAATTGATCAAAATGAAATGAAATGTCGAGACGTCCAAGTTTGATTGTTGAAGAGGAAGGGTCAGTCACTGGATTATGAATGAAATCCATTCGGTTCATTTTTCATTCTTTTCGCAGCAGAGATTGGTGATGAATTTTCTTTCGATCCCTCTCTGATCAATTTCGAAAATTGTTTATTTTTGTGAGAAAAAAATCCTTTCAAGTTTCAGACCTTTTCTTATAAAAAGTATAAACGAGACTTGAGGAGGCTGGAATTTCAAAAAAAAAGAAGGAAGAAATTGTTGAAGAATAATAATTTTCTATTCTAATCTGTTTTTTAAAACTGTGTTCTTCCCATATGAGGTGTGTGATGGGGGGGGGGGGGGGGGGGTTAAAATTAATACAGATTTCTAAAAAAATTGCAAAAATTTCTCTAATTTGAAAATTTTTCCATATTTTTTTTGATGAAAAATGACTGAAAAAGCTTTTTTTTCCCCTCTCATACGAAAAAGCTATAACATGAGTCAAAATTTTCTTAATAACCCTTTATATATTTTTGGGAGGCAACTAACATTTTTTCTGTCATTAAATTGGGATAAAAATTATGAAAAAGGAGGAGCATCTAAAGGTCTATTTTAACATGGGCATGTCAAGTGCTAGGAGTCAATCTATAAATTAGACAAAATTTTCACAATCTTTATAAATTGAACCAAATTTTTAAAATCAAATTTCGAAAATCAAGATGGAATCTTGGACACCTCTAACATAATTATATTTTATCAGACTTGAAAAAACTTGGAAAAATTATGGCGAATTGATTCGTTGACGTCTCATAAAATAAATATAGGAAAATTATAGATATAATGGCCTACAAGTACTTGAATGTCCCAGAATTTTGTTTCAAGTTTGTCATACTTTATACTTACTATGACAATGAGACTTTGATTTTTTCAGAAAGTCCTTTCTACTGACATAATGAGTAATTTATTACTATAGATATCGTTACTTTATTTTTTTATGGAAAACTTTTTATTTAAAAATATAAATTTACTTTGTTTCAGAAGTATTATTTTTTAAACTATTTAAGTTCGTAAGTATTTGAATTGAAAAAAATTAATTCAATTGAAAAATTATTTTTTCGACCATTTTTCGAACCAGTGCCTGAATTTTTGAACTTTTCTGGAGTCGAATGTACCTCATCTGAATGATCTTTTGGTTTTCGGTCATTGTTGGTTAAAATAAAGAGGAGTCAATTCAAAATTTTTCTACCAGTTCCATTTTACCTATCTTTCTGTTTTATTCTCATTGAAAAGGATCACCATGGGCGATTTTTCACAATTATCTTTATTTTTTAAAAAATTTTGGAGTCCGAGGAGGGAGGAAGAGCTTATATTGATGAAAAATAACTTGATTATTTTTTCTGAGCAAAAAAAGTAATTTAAGGAAAATTTTCCCAAAAGCAATTTTCTTGTTGTTTTACTAATGATTTAAGAAATTACGTTTTGTTTTTCAGTAGGTAAGTACACCTCTTAAAAATGGAATTCAAATGAAAAATGAGCACTAATGGCATTTGAGAAAAAATATGCCGACAAAGACCATTTTTGGTACCAAGTACAATTTTTTCAAAAAAATAGTTGAATTTTCTGAAATTTTTGAACATAAATTTAAAGGATAATTGAAGAAGAGTAGGGGTGCAGACAGAAGGGTGGATTTTTTTTAAAAGTCTGAGCACAATTTTTGTCTTATTTCCATATTCGATTTTCAAAAAAAAAAAAAGTGCAAAATGATCACCCCAGTGCATTTCAATTGAGATTTTACATTTTGGTTCTGAAAAAATTAGGTTTGAACTTTTTCCAAGGGTGCCCAAAATTGAAGCTTCGGAAAACACCTCGAACTATTGTCATGGAATAAAATAATTTTTGACCATTTTTGGGTCCCCGGTTTCTCAACTGTGGCGATGAAGGCTAAAAACCATTTTGTAACACTGTGTGGACCATAGAAAGAAGTCGGAATGAAAATTTAAAAAAAAATCAAGGCTTTTCCAATTGAAATATGCGGCAAGTTGACAATGACGAAATAAAAGTATTGTGGGTATGTGGTCAAATTTTTTTATTTATTTTTTTTTTACTTCTTTTAAGCAACCAATGTTTTATGAAAGAGGGAGCATTTTTGAAATGGTATACTTAATTATTGTTGTTTCAACTTTTTCCCCTTATTAGGTAATAATATCTACTTAGGCTTTTTTAAGTAGGGTATTCACGCTGTGAATTTTTTAATTTTGCCATCTGTGTTGTATCTATTTTTTTTCAAAAATTTTCAAAAATTTACCCTTTTTCTACTAAATTATTCTTTGTAACTATTCGAGAGGATTACTTAACCGAATATAATGATCGAATCGTGCTAATTAAATGATTCTCAAAACTTTCAGAACAACTTTTGATAATTATTAATTGATAGGTACCTATCTTAATTATAGGAAGCATTTCATATTATTTATTGAAAGGTTCGGTATCTCCTTACCCTTTTACGATATTTGGCACTCATGCCATGAATAGTTTGTTGAAAAAAAAATATTGTGTTGCGATGTCGTTTTCTTCTTGAAATCTGTTCGATTATTTCAAAAACAAGTCTTTGGTTCATTCACTCATCCTATTTGTCTAATCAAAAAAATGCTGTGGAAGGAATTATCGAAAATCTTCGGACAACTACGAGGATCTCAGAATATTTTCGGTTATAAGAGTACAGTGGCCAATCAACTCTTCCTGCTGTACTGTTTCAGTGGTAAAATCTATTTCACCGATGAGATCGACAATTGGGTAAAATATCTTTGGTATTTGTTCGTCTCGATCGAAGTTTTCGTCACATACTCGATCGGTTTGGCATATTTATGGTGTGACGTGCGAATCGACCTCATGACTTTTTTAAACGTCTTAAACATGATCGGAGCTTGCAACATGACTGTTTTCGTCTACCCTTTGCTTTCGTATCTGTACAGTAACGAGATCGAAGCAATGATCAAGCACGTCGATGGTATTTTAGCCACCGATGGTGACTCGGCCGATGCCAGGATCAAACAGCAGCAAATCATCGTCCAGACGAAGAAAGTTTTTCGTCAAATATTGGGATCGTTGGTCGTATGCAACTTGGTCAACATGTGTGTGACTATTTTTGACCTGATGTTATTTTTCGAAGAGGGAAAAGCTGAAAATTATTTATACTACGCGTTGCCTGTGCCCGCGTGTATGGTCGAAGAATACACCTCGTTTGGGTGGTTTTTCATCTTCAACGTTATCTCGAGTTTCGTTTTTGAATTGTATATGATCGAATTAGGGTCTGTGCTGGCCATGATGTTGTATTGGAATACGATATGTCGTCACGAGTTGATTTGTATTAAAAATGATCTTCGGAGCTGGTCACAAAAGTTGAATGGACACGTGGAACGATGTGGTGCACGAATTCCCAAAAGTTGGAGTCGAAAGTTCGAAAGGTATTTGGAAATCGGAATCGACCGGTTTCGAAAAGTTACTGTGTAAGCATTTGGTAAAATTTTCATTTTTTTTGAAGGTACTTACCGGAATAAGAGTCGACTCCGGAGTTGGAGTCAAACTGATTCCAAATTGACTCCGGAGTCGAGCCGGAGTCAGAGAGTCAAGGCCCAAGGTCTGAAATGAACTCCGGAGTGAAGGTGGAGTCAAGAGTCAGGGTGGGAGTTTGACTTCGGAGTCAAGGTGGAGTCAAGAGTCGAGGTGTGAAAGTGACTTTGGAGTAAAGGTGGAGTCAGGAGTCGAGGTGCGAAAGTGATTCCGGAGTTAAGGTGGAGTCAGGAGTCAACTTTCCCCCTTGACTCTGGGAGTTAGGTGGAGTTAGAAGTCACATCTTTGGCTGATTTCTATTCTGTACTCCAAAATTGGAGTCAAACTGACTCCGACTCCGGCTTGATTCCGGAGTCAAGCCGGTCAAGCCGGAGTCAGGAGTCACGGTCACAGATTGACTCCGGAGTCAAGCGGGAGTCAGGAGGCAAGGTCTGAAATTGACTCTGGAGTCAAGGTGTTGTGAGGAGCCGAGGTCTGAAAGTTGTTATATCTTTACATCACGAATAACCAGAGATGTAAGGTATTTTATTCACGTATAATACAGCTGTATAATACGTGTATAATACCATATTATACAAAAATAAAATACCGTATAATACTGTATTATACATATTTTATTAAATTTTGATTAAAATCGCTTAAAAATCAGTGTGTGCTAAAATAAATTTTGAAAAATTGAACATTTTATGAAAGTTTGAGACTTTTTTAATGATAATTTTGTAATTTTCGGTATTTTACCTCATTTTCATGTGCTCATTTGCACTGCGCATGCGTAGGGATTAGGGTGGCCCTTATTTTAAAAATTCGATTTTTTTAGGTCCTACCCTCTAAAATGGTTACCTACCATGAAAAAATGATACCCTGAAAATTTCATCAAAATTGGTCAAGGTTAACCCGTGCCTCAAACGTGTTGAAGTTTGTCAATTGCAGTAGCGCGTCTCACCAATATGACCCACGCGGAACCGTGCGGTGTTATCTGTAGAACAACGCTACTATATGTTGTCAATGTGCAACGAGTTAAAACTTGAATCTATGAACTTTTAATTTAACTGGTCTACAATGGTTTTTCCTCCGGTAAAATAAAAACAGCATCCCAGTATTTATTCAAAAAATATTTTCGAAATCATTTTTCAATTGGTTACATTAACAATGATTTAAATAAAAGGGTATAGCCGGATAAGAGATGGTTTTGGCCCCAGCCCCGATTTTTGATCTAATGCCCCCAGATTGTGTACCTTGATGAAAAAAAATCTGGAAAAAATTTTGGCTCTCCAACCCCCTCCCTTTTCGGAGCTATGGCCATTTTATTGCATAATTTTCAAGAATTTTTAATTCCAATGGAAGGGAATGAAATTTTCTGTTCTTTGGCACAAAGTTACATCTCGTAGAGGTCTATTTATGATAATTTTTTCATTAATTTTGATGCACTCCTTCATGAGGTTTTGGCCATTTGAAATTTTAACTGTAAAAAAGACCTAACAGCGAAGTTCGACTAATTTTTAAAAATATCCTGAAAACGTGTTTTTTGACGTAGATTCACGTCACGTATTCAGTTTTGGCGATTGAGGTGACGCAAGGGCCGAAAATTGCAAAACCCCGTGAAAAATGTTATTATTTTGGCAGATTTTTTCTAATTTTGAGCATTTTATACGGAAAGAAATGCGCAAATTGAAAAACCAATCCCGTATTCGTGTTCAGCAGGTCAAAATACCCCGATAAACACTCTTTTCGCGATCATTTTACATTAAATCTCGAAATTTAGTTTTATTTTCTTGAAAAATCAGTGAAATAAGTGAATTTCGACATTTAAAGTAAAATGATCGCGAAAAGGGTGTTTATCGGGGTATTTTGAGCTGCTTAACACGAATCCGACGTTAGTTTCTTCATTTGGCCATTTCTTTCCGTATAAAACGCCAAGATTTGAAAAATCAGCCTAAATAACATCATTTTTGTAAGGGTTTTTGTAATTTTCGGTTATTCTTTCAAAAAAAAACAACGGCAAAGCCAAAAATGAATCTACCAAAAAATAATTTTTCAGAAAATTTTCTAGGGTAGCGGTTTCTCGCTTATATTACGTTTTTTCGTAAAAACGTGAAAGAGCTCACCAAAATTGATGAAAAAATTATAAATCTTTTTCCATTAATTACATGTTTCCGTTGAAATAATTTTTTTTTGAAAATAATGCAGTAAAATGGCCATAATTTTAAATGAGGGAGTAGAGGTCAATTTTTTTCATATCAAAGGACACCGGTGGGGGGGGGGGGGGGTGAAAATCGGAGGTAGAGTCGATTTCATTTAACTTGGTGAACTACATGTTACAATGGCGCGTGGATTTGTGATGTTGGAGTTAGTTAAATCATATTTCCATTTTCAGTCGAAAATTCACTTTCTCATCAAAAATTTCGTTTTCATTTTAAAGAACCATGATTTTAGTTTTTCTTACGACTTTAAGTATGTTATAAACATATGTTAACCTAAGTACAGTATGCTGTGTATCATTTATGAATTTTTTTGATATTATAATAAATTTGTGTTGAGAGTTGTACCAATCTTCACAAGCAGCGTTGATCTACAAAAAACACCGCGTGGCTCCGCGTGGGGTATACTGATGTGACGCGCTACTACAATTGAAAAACTTTAACACGTTTGAGGCACGGGTTAACCTTCATCAATTTTGGTGAAATTTTCAGGACATCATTTTTTCATGCTAGGTAACAATTTTAGGGGGTAGGACCTCACAAATTCGAAAAAAAAATTTCATCATATGTAAATAAGGGCCACCCTAGTAGGGATGGCATGCTCAAATGCTCAAATGAGCATTTTGAGCATATGCTCAAATGCGCGAGAACGCACTTTCTATATGTGCGCGAGCAAGAGCATTTTCTAAAAAAAAATCAGAAATAATTGATATTTATTAAGGGAGGGGGGGATTCTGCGAAGTTTTTTTTTTCGAATCTGTCTACTTAGTTAAGAATAAAGTTGAGGTTGACTATGTGGTCCTAATTCACTTGTTTTGTGTTGAAATATTCATTGACTTGCTAACCATTTGTATTATGAAGTGAGGTACAAAATTACAGAAAATGCTCGCATGCTCGAGAACGCGCACACAAAACAAAATGCGCGAGCATTTGCCATCCCTACGCATGCGCACAGTGGAAAAATAGGGTTGGAGTGGGAGGTTGAGTCAGAATAAATTACCATTAAAATACCATATTATACGGTATTATATGTATAATACCGCCGTATAATACCGTATTTTTACATCTCTGCGAATAACGAACAAAATGAATTAATTATATTTGCAATTAGAAATTACATGAGGAACGAATTATCATTCTTGGAAAAAGTAAACATAGATATACAAATCATAGATAGCTAACATATCAGTAGCTAGCGCTATCTATAGTACACTACCGTCTTCCCCCCTAAGGCGAGAAGTGGTGGAGAGCCCGGCATCGGCAATTACGAGCAGAACGACGCTGAGCTTCAATTTGTGGTGGAGGCTCCGGCTGATGTACCTCAGCGTTCTCCAGTTGACAAATAATACCCCGATCCACTTCTGGATTCACAATAGGCTGTAGGGGCTCTGGGTTCACAATAGATAGCAGGGCTTGATCTTCGTTAGCATGTGCAGGAACACAATGTAACTGGGTAATTTAACTTAACACTTATGTAAGGTGCTGGCATATTGCCAGAGATGTAAGGTATTTTATTCACGTATAATACAGCTGTATAATACGCGTATAATACCGTATTATACAAAAATAAAATACTGTATAATACCGTATTATTCATATTTTATTAAATTTTGATTAAAATTGCTTGAAAATCAGTGCGTGCTTAAAGAAATTTCAAAAAAATCAAACATTTTAAGTAAGTTTGAGACTTTTTTAATGATAATTTCACAATTTTCAGTATTTTACCCCATTTTTATGTGCTCATTTGCTCTGCGCATGCACACACTAGAAAAATAGGGTTGGAGTGGGAGTTTGAATTAGAATAAATTACCATTAAAATACCGTATTATACGGTATTATATGTATAATACCGTCGTATAATACCAAAAAAATAAAATACCGTATTTTTACATCTCTGCATATTGCATATCGCACCATGTAAACTACCTTTCCGTGCTTCTGTTCAATAATACCCTCTACCCATCACTGATTATTATGGTATAAACCGCATCAAAACTTTGTCTCCAACATTGAATTTACGACAAACTTTAGCATTATCCTGATTAGTCGACGACTTCACAGAAGGTTTCACCAGATCTAATCTCGTCGCCACTGTTATATCTTTACATCACAAATAACGAACAAAATGAATTAATTATATTTGCAATTAGAAATTATACGAGGAACAAAACATATGTAAACGAATTATCATTCTTGGAAAAAGTAAACAGATATACAAATCATGGATAGTTAACATATCGGCAGCTAGCGCTATCTACAGTACACTACAAAAGTGACTCCAGAGTCAAGCAGGAGTCAGAAGTCAGGTTTCTCCCCTGACTCCGTAATGAAGCTGGAGTCAGGAGTCAACTTTTTGGCTGACTCCTATTCCCTAAATTGCCAACTCGAGCAAGTTTTGACCTTAGGTTTTCGGATTTTGCTCAAAACTTATTCAAGGGGTTCTACTCCATGGTCTAATGAAGGAACCACCATCATTTCGATCCTAATCCTTCGGGGGGAGGGAGGTCTGGTAATTTTCATACAATTGGGATTTGTTGCAAAACAGTTCAATTTTGAAGGCTCAAGATTGATTTGGTCCAAGATGAATCTAATTTGCACTCCTTTGTAGGGAATTGAAAGCAGATTAAAAAATCAAAATGGATAATCATATTTTGAAAAATTCAAAGTTGAACTTTTGTGATGAAAGCTGAACTTTAATAATAAGTTCAAAAGATGAAGGCTATCATTTAAAAATCTGAAAAAATTACAGCGAAGAAAACTTTTTGTGGTTTTCAACTAATTACTTTTTAAGATGGGATCTCAACACTCCTAGGGGTTACAGGGATCCTCAATTTTGGTCAAAATTCAAAAAAATAGAAAAAGTAAAGCAACACATCGATTTCTACTAATTCGAAGCCGCTGAGTTCGAATATGTGCTCAGTTTTTTCACTGACTCCTCTGAACCCCCATATCAGCCCCCTTGGTAAGATCAAAATTCAAAAAAATGAAAAATAACGTGTGACGTGTCGTTTGTTAGGTTTTTGAGGGCACTGAGTTCGAATATTTACTTATTTTTTGGATTCGACCCTGAGTATCTTCGTAGGCTTCCGATCTTGAGAAAACGCATGCAAAAAAATGAAAATAGTGTGTGGATTTCTACTAATTTGAGAGTGCGAAGTTCGATTCGCTGATTCCCAGATTACTAAAAAATTAAAAAAAAATTGTATGTTTTTGTAAAAAAAAAGGCGGGGGGGGGACAAGACCTAAGGTCAAAACCTGCTCGAGTTGACATGGAATGAGCCTTCAGACATTTATCGAACATTATTTTCTTGTTTTACAGTTTAATTAATTATTTGAGAGGATTCGTCGCGATGACCGGATCATTGATAATTCCTACAGCTTTATTTTACGGTGTAGCTGTGCTTCATGTTTGCACATCAGTAAGCTGATTTTTAAAATTCCATTGTCCACCCCCTCCTCCCTACCGCACCATTCGGTTGACATTTTCTCCTTATTTATTCATCTTACCTTAGGCAAATCTATCATTGGTATTGAAGCTGAAATACTTAGGAAGCTATCTGACAACCGGTTTCGTTGTGTTTCATTTTTATTGGATCGGAGATCATTTGGAGAGTTCGGTAAAATTCTGAATAATTTCATACGAGTGACGAAAAATATCCAAAATTAATCCTCGATCGAATTTGATTTTTTCCTGTTTTGAAATCAGTTATCCGAAGTGTCATTGGCGGTCTACTCAACTCCTTGGTTTTGGTCGGTCAGAGTGCGAAAAAACACGTACCTGTTATTATGCCAAACTCAATCTGTGAAGAATTTCGCTATCATCAAAGTGCATCGACTTTTGTTCTCGAATTTCAGCCGATATTTGCACGCTGTTTTTTCATATACGAATGTGTTGCGTAAACTTAGTACTAAATAAATGTCTTATTTTGAGTATTACTGGAGAGTTAATTTACCTAATACGTAATTACGTACCTCCCTCTTATTAAATACGCGAAGAAATCATTTAAATACCTACCCTTTTACGGTTGTATTGAAATTTTCTGTGAAAACTTTTTCGTTTGTTGTATACCTAAATTATGTGCTTTGAACGATAACTTTAAAAATTAGGAATAAAAAGTCTCGAAAACGTGCGTTTGTTTTTATAAATTATATATTAAAATTACATCCAAAATGTGGTTAAAACTATGACGAGAGAATTTTTGAAATGAAAATTTCTTAAAATACTCGATAGGTAACAATAACTTAATAGGTAAAACTAATGATCATGTTTAAAAATTGTTTGCCAAACAATACTCGGTTCGAAATAATTGAATAAATTTTTCAAAAAATGAGAATTTGTGTATTAGAATTTTGTTGAATTATTTATTCGAAATATTTCGAAATTTATCGGAATATCTATGAAGGGACAGGGGCAAACTTGACTCAGTTCCTGAGTAGGTATGTAGTTAGATTTTAGTGAGAAAGCTTACTTACGTAATTTCTTTTTTTTAGTTGAAAAATGAGGAAAAACGTATTTTTCAAAGTCAGAAAATCGGTAAGAAATTCTGATTGGGAAATTTGTATTTGTATCCCCCCTCCGTAATTCATACCCCGATACCCCTTTAAATGAAACTGCTGAATTTTATCGATAAGTAATTGTTAATTTTTTCGAGTTTATTTTTAATTCTGAAATTTTATTTTTATCTAATTTCAATGTGCAGCACAGTTGGAAACAATTTTCAAAAAAATTAATTTAAAATTATTAAAAAAATTATGAAACATTTTGAATTACTGGTACTACTCTGTGCCATTTATTTGAAAAATTTCATTAAAAAGTATTCTACTTGAGTAAAAAAAATTTACTCAATTTTGGAGTGTTCGATTTGAATTTGGTGAATATCAAAAAAATCTTCAAATTTTTTGACATCCAATTTCTAGGTCAAAGGTTCAGCGAAGTTTGAACACTCAAATTTCTACTTTTTAGCGATGAATTGGCACACGTCACGTTTTTTTTTCAAAGATGACTCCTTTTTGAGATTCCCTAGCTTGCTTCCCTTCGAGAAGAAATGCTCGAAATTTTTTTGAGATGATCCTCACTCACATTGAACTTTTTGCCAATTTTCGTCAAAATTCAAGATATCTTTTGAATTTTTTTTAGTCGTATTCATGTTTGGAATTCTCAAATTTTATCTTTTATAGAATTTATGGCAATTGAAATTTATTTATTTGATGAAGTAATAATTTTCTGTTTATTTTTTGATTTCAGGTGAGTACCTACGAAGATTATTGATTATTGATTATTCTCGAATGGAGAATTTCGAAGTGAATATTGTGAGTGTTTTTTTCTTCTTCTTCTTCTTCAAATAATATGTGTTTGATAATTGAATGATATACCTACCTAGTTCCTACCTATCGCCGACGAAGTCTTAAGGTATAATGAGAAACGGTAATACGAATAGTTATGGATTTAAAAACACTAGAATTAAATTTTTTGACGTGCAAGATGTATACCAGGTCGAAAAAGTTGAGAAATGATCAAGATTTTCAAATCAGGCCAAGAAGTAACAAAAAATATGGAAAACATGCTAAAAATTCTAGAAATTTATGAAAATTAAAAAAAAAATTGGGAAATTCGTGTAAATAACTTAAGTAAAAATAGTAAAAAATTTTGAGAACCTTCTCAAATTGCTTTCTAAATTTGAAACAGATATTTTTTATAAATTTTTTTACCTAAGGGTTATGAAAAATAGTTCGACTAGTTTATCTAAAATTTATAAAAATTGTTTTTTTTTTTTCGTTTGAAAATCACTTTTATTTCTTGAAAGTTACTTTAAGTCTGCATTGAAATAATTAATCAAAATTTTCTTCTAGATACTTATTCTTTCATTTTATCAAATATTAATTCAAAATTCAAAATATTTTAAAAGCAGGTAAATAATTTTTTTCGACCCTTTGAACTATTCTTTCAAAAAATTTGAATGTTTTGATAACGTGGAAAATTTAAAAAAAGTATAGGAAAAACAAGTTTAAAAAAATGGCAGAATCATTTTCCTCGATTTTTGTAGTGAGGAGAGGGTGAAAAAAGTAAATAAAATCGAGAAATTTGAGTCATTCCTCTTGAAAAATTTTCATGTTTTGATGATCTGGACGATTTGAAAAAGTTCGATAGAATCAATTTTCAAAAAATGAGGTCTTCTATACCTATGAAAAGAGTCAAAATTGTCACAAAAAATCGTTTTCGAAATTTTCTGACAATGTTGGCCCTTTTCGTACAGAAAACTTCAAATGGCAGCATCATTTTTATCGATTTTTGTAATGTTGGGAGGGAGGGGTCGTGGAGTGTAGGATATGCAATTTTTTTAAATTCAAGATGAAAGTCGAAAATTTTCAGCCATTCCTCTCAGAAAATTTTAATAAATTGATGATCTGGAAGAATTGAAAAAATCCAAGAATCAGTTTTTTTTAAAAAAATGGTAGCATCATTTTTCTCAATTTTTGTAATGGAGGGAGAGAGGGGTCGTGGCGTGTAAGATGTGGAAATTTTCAAAATTTAAGGTAAAGGTCGAGAGCTCTTAATTTTTAAATGTTGAAAGACATGTTGGGCTACCGAGGTCTTTGAAAATCGAATACCTACCAATAATAATTATGGTTATATTTTTGCTAACTCGACTCCACTTATAATTTGTAATAATTGATAATTATTTCTCATCTCTTTCAATAAGTTTGAATGATGAGTTCAAGCACTTGACTGGAATTAGCATTAAATTTTTTATGAAAGCTTATTGACTCGAAACTTCTTAAGTAAACGAAGCTACGAAAGTTTCTCCTAATCCATCTTAGAATTATGTTTTTCATATCCGTGGAGTTATACAAAGTTTTTTCCTTCCAACATCAAACTATTTTTTCAACTTTTTCCAAATTATGGAGGGCGTTTCCATTTTTAAACGCCATTTTGATAAAAACTTGGCCAATTTCAAAGCCTATTTCGAACAATTGGGCAGCTTTCTGCACGAAAAGTAGATAATCGTCACTGAGTCGTTTTTGCACCTAATATCCAGACGCGTTACCGAATTCGTTCGACAAGATGCTAACTTTGATACGAGAATTGGCCAAAATCATCAAACAATCGCTCGGTCGAAAGAATATATTCGGTTATCAGAGCACAGTGGCCAATCAGCTTTACCTTTTATATTGCTTCAGCGGGCATATTTATTTCAGCAAAAAGATCCACAAACATGTGAAATATCTTTGGTGCGGTATGATCACGTGTCAGTTCATTTTCGCGTATTCCATCGCTGTGGATTATCTATTTTACGGTCCGAATGACGATCTGATGATGCTATTCAACGTTATGAACGCCATCGGCGCAATTCAAATGGCAACTTTGGGATTCCCATCGATTCTGTATCTGTACGGTGATCGTATCGAGAAGATGATTAAACACGTCGATGGCATCTTGGCCACCAGAGTCGACTCGGGAGGTTCCAAGCAGCGTAAAATTATATCCGATTCGAAATCTAAATTTGGCTCTTTTCTGACCCCTTATTTGATCTGCTGCGTTGTGTATTTCTCCGCTTGCGTTCTCGACATGGTGTTATTTTTCGAAGTGAACAAAGCCACCAATTATTTGTACTATCCGTATCCTCCTCCGATGGTTCAAAGCTACGGCAGCGATTTCAGACTGATATTTGCCATGCAATCGCTCACATCAGTTATGTTCATGATTCTGATCTTCGAGTCGTGGTCGGTTTTCAGCCTGGTCTTATATTGGAGCATAATATGTAGTAACGAGATGATCAGCGTACAGAGCTACTTGCAGAGTAAGACTAGCGATTTGAATAAATATATTGCCGAAGGAAATAATATATTCTTGGAAAGTTGGGATGAAGTCTTCGAATGTGCATTGGAACATTCTGTCAAACAATTCCAAAAAGCTACTCAGTAAGGCAATTTTTTCGTATTGAATATCTATTCCCTTGCACCTAATAGTAGGTCCGGTTCATGTCTTTTCTCATTTCGTAATTTTTTTTATCGAATTTTTTCCATTAGGTTGATTAATTATTTGAGAGAGTTCGTCGAAGCTATTGCCACAATCGTGATTATTTCGACGTTTTGCTATGGAGTCGCTTTACTTTACGTGTGCTTCGCAGTAAGCCATTTTTTTCTAGTATTTTTAGTGTGTGACTTTTTATCCTATAACATGGTGTCTAACAGGTATGTAGTGAAAAAGTTGTGATTTTGGTACATAGAAATTTTAGTAAAAAGTGATGACCCAGTCAATTCAAGTCTGAACCTTGGACAAAATTCATGGAAACCTGAATTTTACCTTATTTGTGTAGAATGATCTGAACGACATACTGAAACTTGCATCTCGCAAGTGTCCGGCGACCCCCTCTCTCGAAAGAAGTAAAATCACACCCTCAAAATCAGTTTCAGGTTTGATCAAAAACAGCCCGTTTTTTAAGTACATACATATATGAAGTTCTGGGAAATTTCCCACCCAGTGATTTCGATTTTCCCAAGTAAATGTTTACCTCAAAATCAAGAAAAATACAAATTTGTTGTTTATAAAAGCAAAAAATATAGAAAATAGCAATAAAAATTTTCAAAAACTTTGGCCTCGTTGCGCTAGGCCTTATTGCATTTTTTCTTCCATAGTTCTAAAAAAATCGAAATTTTTACTAACAAGGGAGCTACCCGAAGTCGGACACACGGAATGAAAAATTTTTTTCACAGGCTTGTAGAGCATCACCAAATACTTCCACAACCAAAATTTCAGCCCCTAAAGTTGATATAGGGGGGAGCTATGGAGGTTTGAATTTCGAAAAATCGCCTAATACACCGAAAAATTACAAAAATCTAAATATGTAACTCGCGTTCTTTTGGCGTTTAGGAGATGGATTTTATGCCAGGAAGGCCATCTGAAGATGGGATAGTCACCTAGATTCGAGTTTAACATCGGGGGGGGGGGGAGGGAGGGAGGGGGATTTTCACTCATACATTTTATGCGTGATATAGAAAAATTGTAATAACGATCAATGTATGAGTGAAAATCCCCCTCCCCCTCCCCGATGTTAAACTCGAATCTAGGTGACTATCCCATCTTCAGATGGCCTTCCTGGCATAAAATCCATCTCCTAAACGCCAAAAGAACGCGAGTTACATATTTAGATTTTTGTAATTTTTCGGTGTATTAGGCGATTTTTCGAAATTCAAACCTCCATAGCTCCCCCCTATATCAACTTTAGGGGCTGAAATTTTGGTTTTGGAAGTATTTGGTGATGCTCTACAAGCCTGTGAAAAACATTTTTCATTCCGCGTGTCCGACTTCGGGTAGCTCCCTTGTAAGTTTTTTTTTTGTATTTTCCTCAAAATTATTTCAACTAATTTTATTATACTTACATATTTTTTATTCTCAAAATTTATTCTCAATGTTTGAAAATTAAATTGATATTTTTAAAGTAGAAGGGGCCGATTTTTCATTTAGGTTTATTAATAGGTAATTCAAAATATTGTTTTCTTGCACCTTGAATTGGAGGTTTCTAAAATTTTTGCCCTAGCTTCGCTCGGTTTATCTCCCTCAAATTCGCAATAAAACTACAAAATCTCATTTATAAAATTATGAATTTCTTGAAAATTTTCGCCCTCGCTTCGCTCGGGACAAAACAACAATTTTTTTTAGAGATTTTCAACATCAATGAGAATATTATAATTTAAAAAAAATACTCCCTCAAAATTTAGTTCGATCGAAAAATTTGTGCTATCTACCTCGCCCCCCCCCCCAAAGTCAATTTTTTTATCCCCAAATAAATTTGAATTTCAAATTTTCGCTGTACCTAACGTTTACAAAAAATGTAGTTAGTTTGAAGTCCAGGATAAGTTCATAGTAAAAAACATTCTGGAGGTGGGGGGAGGGAGTAAAAAAAGGCCTATTGATGTAGGTATGTAGTTGGGAAAATCGAAAGCCTGAAGGGATCTTCACTGATTTACCCCCCCCCCCGCCACTTCTTCATCACCCCCCTCCCCCCAATTATGCCTTCGGAACGTCACATGGGCCTAATATTTGACAACCAGCGCCTCGTCCCCGGAGCCCCCTGTAAGAGTTTCCCACGCAGTGAAGATTGCTTGAAAAATGGGCTGATCAAAAAATATCTAGAGTAAAAGTTTTTTCTGTGTTGAAATCTCCTGTACCAGGGTGTCTAAATGGGGAGGACCGAAAAACCAAAAATTTTGATTTTTGAAAATTTACCCCCCACAAAAGTTGTTGGCTGGTTAGACTAGAAAAATAAAATAAACAATTTCAAAATCGATTCATATCTTCCGATCGCGCAAGAGCCTTTAATTCTTCAAAAATTGCCAAAAATTCAAAAATTTCGAAACAATTTAAAATTGACTAAAATTAATTTTAGAGCTTCTGTAGTGACTATCTAGAACAAAAAGCACATTTTTTTGAAAAAATCTGTGTTTTATAACTTTTTTCAATTTTTTTTTCAGAGGTGAAGAAATATGAAAATTTTAAAAAAACTATAAAAGATGGATTTTTTCAAAAAAGTTGTGCTTTTTTCTTTAAATAGGCTCTAAATATGCTCTAAAATTGATTTTGATGAATTTTGATTTTTTTTCAATTTTTAAAAATTTCTGAAAATGTTGAATTTTTGACAGTTTCTGAAGAATTGAAGGCTCTTGCGCGATCGGAAGATATGAATTGATTTTGAAATTTTTTATTTTATTTTTCTAGTCTATCCAGCCAACAACTTTTGTGGGGGTAACTTTTCAAAAATGACAATTTTTGGTTTTTTGGCCCACCCTAATGTCTAACGGACCTGATAAGTCAAGATTTTTTCAAAAAAGTCATGCGGGTACTGAAAAGTCAAGCTTTTTGACTAATTTACTCAAATCAACTCAAAGGTCAAGCATTTTTTCAAAAATCAAAAAAAACTTCCATTTACCCTTGATAAATAGATTTTGAAAAAAGTTGTAAAATAAAATTTTTTTAGTTAATATTCGTTTTGAGGCTCTATTTTTTTTTTCCTTGAAAATCACCAATTTTTCCAATCTTAGCCCTCGATTTGCTCGGGCATATAAGGTCTAAAATTTATCCAGTGGATAATGGTTGAAGATTTCGCCTCCCTTTCAATACGAAAAGATTGATTAAAACAATGAAGAAATTTAATTTTTTGAAGGCCTTTTTCTTCAAAAATTTTCGCTCTTGCTTCGCTCGGGCTCAGTGAATTTACACAATTTTTTTTTCAAATTGATGGTATGAACTTTCCTTCTTTCCAGCCCAGACAATTGATATTTTTGTGTGAAAAAAATTGTGCTTTTCATTTATAAAAATACTCAGTAACGATCTTGATTGGAATATTTCAAAAATGTTTCGATTTTTTGGAAGGAGATCTGGAAATTAGTCCATAGATACATAGATATAGTTTTTTTTGGAAGTCAAAACATAACACGAAAAAAGCACGAATTTTAAGAAAAAAATTTCAGATTCTGGGTGCTCTTTTTTCAAAAATTTTCGCCAAAGCTTCGCTCGGGCTCAGTGATTTCATACAATTCTTCTTCGAAATTATGATATAAACTCTTTTCTTCCATCTCAAGTAATTGAATATTTTGAAACGGGAAAAATTTTCTCGTTCTAATTTCTTAGAAGACTTGAAGGCAATCTCAAATGTATGATGGGGGGAGGATAGTCCCAGACCCTCGAACGCATAAAATTTTTGTTGGGAGGGAGGGGGTGGCCCTCAAAAAAGTCATTCCGAAAGGTCAAGCTAAGTCAAGATTTTTACTCAACAAATTTTGTTGAGACACCCTGTGTAGAAATATTGCAAAACTTTTTGAAAAATTCTCATTTTTAAGTCATTTTGAAAAGAATATAAATGAAAAATTTTCAAAATTCACAATTTCTTTCATTCTACGAGGTTATTTGATCTTTTAGAAGGAAATTTATGAGAAAACAAAATTTTTTCACATCAAATTTCAAATAGAAGACAACCATCAGTTTTCTCAATTGAATAAGGGTGGTGTGAGGATCAGGATGGGGAAGAAAGAGGTTGTTTTTCATGGAAATGGTAGTGAGACATGTTCAGAAGGAAATACTCTGGATTTTGACCAAATTCACAGGGGTGGTTCATTTTGAGTTGGAAACGCACCATGAAAATTTTTAGCCTCGTAGTTCTAGGGGGTCCTCAAAGCAGGATAATTTTTGGAAAAACTTTTTCATGGGTAAATCCCAATTAAAATTGCGGAGAAAAGTGGAATACGAGTTTAAAAGGTGCAATATTTGAGTTTCTACTTTTTACATCTTCCTGAACCACTGGCTCGATTCGATCCTATTTTTAAGGTGGCCACAGCTCGTTCATAATTTACAGTTCGTTGAAAAATCGAGAATTTTGATTTTTTTTAACATAAAAATAACGTTCTCTTAGTTACCTACCAAAATTTGACCAACATTGAACAATTGACGTAAAAAAATATTATTTGATTAAAAAATTGAAAATTTTCAAATTTTGTAGTGCCAACTTTCGATTTTGGTAAAAATATTTTTCATTGCCCAAATTTTTCAAATTTTCGTCTCAAAAACTTATTTTTATCAAAAGCAGCACTGAAATGTGAATTTTTTAATTTTTTATTTCAGAATAAGTTGTTTTTTTTTGTAATAATGCTTGAATGTTGGTTGAGTTTTGGTGACCAAGAGATCGTACTCTTGACATTTTTTGATAAAACTTTTTATTTCAGCGGAAAGGGCGAAAAACTGGTTTTTAGGGTGTTTTTTACCCAGGGGGGAGGGGTTTTGGACTCTTTCGGGTGCAAGTTTTAGTATGTTGTTTAGAAGATCATTCTACACAAATAATATGAAATTCTGTTTTCCAAGAATTTTTTCGAGGTTCAGGCCTGAAATGACTTGGGACTGTAGACAGCGAAAAATGAAAAGTATTAAAATACAGTCATTTTTTTTTTTATCTACCAAGTTGGAAAATTACAAACAATCGCGTTTTTTCTCCATCAGTTTTATTAATTTTCCAATTCAAATAATTTAATGAAATATTGATCTTTTTCCAAAGAAATTTCGCCCTAGCTTTACTCTGGCGCAATAAACTTCCATATCTCTACCTAAAAATTTTCTTGCAATAAATTCAAGTTCTCAAGTTTTTGTTAAAAATATTGGTGGGGATTGGTGTTCGAAAATTTCTGGTATTGAATTTGAATCATTTTTGTTTACCGCAAAGAAAGTTTCTGAAAAGTTTCCAAAAAGTAGTAAAACGGTATTGATTTTGTACTAAAAAAATCTGTCAGACACCATACGTAAAAATTAAGGAATAGGAAATATTCTTAGATTGTTATTAAAATAATTCTTCAGAGCGATCTACCTTTGGTGCTGAAATTGAAATGCTCGACGTGTTACGTGGACACTGGTGTGGCGGTTCTTCTATTTTACTGGATTGGACAAAATTTGAACTCTTCGGTAATTGAACTTTTCTCTTGCAATATTGCACCCGTTTGGAAAATATTTTAATAAAATGAATCTTTAAATTAAATACTTACTTCTTTAAATTTGCTGAAGTCGTGAATTTTTTTTAAATCAGGCATCTGAGGTATCAATGGCGGTCTACCTAACACCCTGGTATCAATCGGTAAAAATACGCCGGAATGTAAACGTATTGTTATGTCAGACCCAATCGGTGAAGAATTTTGCTGTTTTCAAAGTGTATAGGTTGCTTTTGAGTAATTTTTCGCGATATTTGCACGGTTTGGTATCTTGCACAAATATTTTGCTGAAACTCACGAATAAATAGGCATAAATTATGTAAAATTACTTCAATGTGTGCGGCATGCATCACTGTATTTTTTTTTTTTTTTGTAAATGGAGTTCTTGACGAATATAAATTTATCATTTTCAAACTTGGATTCTATTTGAATTTTTTTTACAACGTTGAAAAAAATTATGACAACTTTCTTCTTTGAAGTATTTTGAATGATGTGGAGTTTTATGCCTTCAAAGGTCATTTTCAAAAAACAAAAAATGAGTTTTTTCTGCGTTTTTTGATCCATTTTCAAGTTACGAAGTTCCTGATTGCCAGGGAGCCAAGTGAGGATGCATAAAAAAAAAAAAGTTTGAACTGTATGAGTCCCAAAAGTCGACATAGTTATTCCACATGATATTTTTATGCATGAGAAATTCAAACTGTTGAAAGGATACTGAGGCGGGGTGATGGGTCAGATTCTCAAAATAATTCGATTTTTCGATCTCAACAGCTCGTATAAAAAAAAAACGACGTGACGTGCCCCTCAATTTTTTGTTTTTTGTTCTTCTTTTAAACATAGAATTGAAGATTTGGTAGATTGGGGGGGGGGTAAATTTCGAAAATAAATTCATACTCGAACTCAGCGTCCAAAAAAATACAACAAAAGATGTTCCACGTATAATTTTAATTTTTTTTAATTTTTGGCCAAAACTTCGGATTCACATTTTTTTAGTGTAAAGCTGATAAAAATTGGAAGGTGTAATTTCGTGAATTAATTGTTGAACGTTTAAAAATGAATTTAATCGACGTTGGAAAAATTCTATGAGAACTTATCATCGAAGAAATGGCAGTGAACTTTTACATATAAAGTCAATGGTAATGGGGGTAGCCCTTGTTAGTGTCAAGGCATCCTGATAACTTTGTAAAAATTCACTGATTTTCATATCTTTTTTCTAGAACTTTGAAGCGCCCAAACAAACATATTTTCGACAACTTGACAGCTAATAACTGAAGGAAGCACAAATGATTTTGAAAATTTCTGAATTTCATTTTTTCTTCCGGTAGTTTAAAGTCGACAAACGAAACAATTATTTAATTTCTTCGGAAAACTTCGGCGTGGGTCGACAATTTTTCGCCAACGACGATATTTTTGAAAAATTTTGGTATTCAGTAAAAAAATGGAACTTCTTTTGAAAAAATTTCCAGTTTTGTTCAGTTATATTTTTCCCCCTTAAAAATACTCCTAATTTAAGAATCCATAGTTCCATTTCCAGAGATTCGAAGGGGCTGAAAATTGTCCCAAGTTCACAATTATTTAAATATCATTTCATTGTTTTTCTACAATAATGGTAAAGGAAAGAAAAAACAATGAACTTTTCCTTTTTACGTTCAGAGAACAACTTTTTTTTAAAAATTACCTACTGACCGTTTGTAAACGGAATTCCTTTTAGTTGTGTACTCATATTACTCAATTACAAAGTTTTCAGTCACCAATGAGTCGGATATGAAAGGGTATGAAACCGTATGAAAAAAACACTAGCTCCTAAATCATTTTGACTCACTTGGAATTTCGATGATCCATATTCAAAATTTTTCATATTCTTACATTTTTTTCAATTTCTTCAATTATATTTTTTTCAAAGCTTTATTCAACTTTAAAATTTTTCCATCGATCAAGTTTCTTAATATTTATCCAACTTTGTTTTTTTAAAAGAATTTTCGATTTCATATTTTTCTTTCTTACTTTTTAAGTATTGAGTTGGGAGAAATTTTGAAAAACATGAAGTTGAAAATTTATTTGGAAACTCAAAGTTGGGAAAATTTTTAATGAATTTTAAATTGGAACAATTTCATAGTTGGAAATGATTTAAAAAAATATAAAGTAGAAAAAAAATTGAAAAAATATAAGTTGAAAAATTTTTATTACTAGAACTTTTTCAATTTTGAAATTTTTTCCTGCTGTAATTTTTTTTAATTTAAATAAGTATTCACAACATTTTTCCAACTTTGATTTTTCAATTTTTTTAACTTCTTATTTTTTTCATCTTGATAATTTTTTCCAATAATTCCAAAATTTTCCTCGTATTTCTTTTCAACTGAATTTTCAAAAAAATTTAATTTCGTGTTTTTGAAATATCTTTCAACTCGATAATTAATTAGAAAAAAATTTCAAAAATATAAGTACTTAGGTATGGAATTGAAAAACATTTTTAAAAATCAAAATTCAAGTTTAATCTGTTGGAAAAATTTTAGTATTGGATACAATTTTAAAAAAAGTTTAGAATTAAAGAAATTAAAAAAATTTGGAGCAGAAAAATTTGAACTTGAAATAAATTTGGATTTGGATCGTCGAAATCCCATTTGCCTCAAAATGAATTTAGGAGCTAGTGAAAAAAACTAACTACTTTTCCTTCAAAGATATTCAAATATCCTTGAGCTAGAACTCATCCACGTCCATACCAAATTATGGTTCTTTATTACTTTTAACAAAATGTAAGCAGGACCTCTGCAACAGTGTACCTACTACTTTAAATCTGAAATCTTTCTAAAAAAATGTCTCAACTTTTACCGTCCCCACAATATTCTGAAATCCGACTGTTCAAAAAATTTTGAAATATTAAAAAAAAAAAATTTGTATAAATGTTTTTTTTTTTTCAAAAATACCATTAGCATCCATTTTTTAAAAGACCCTTGAAAATATCGATTTTTTCATATATTTTCAATATTTACCAAGGTAATCGGATTTGTCCGAAGCAAGTTCAAAAAAATTTAATTTTGAAAAATCGATAACGTTTTTTAAAAAACCAACATTTTTGACAATTTAAAATTTTTTATATTTTTCGATCAATTTTTTTTAGTATTTGATTACATATTCCAGCGTTGGCTCATTGCGTCATACAATATAATGAATAAATTAGGTAGCAATCAATATAATTAGTAGTTTTTATAGGAAAGGTGAAAAAAAATTCTAAACCTCAACAATATCCTGTGGTAGACGTGGTTTTCAGCAAGGGTGAATTTTTTTAAACAAAACACCTCAGGTCTCAATGGCGGCCTATCAAATTTCTTGGCAGGTAAAAATATGCCGGAACTTACACGTTTTGTTATGCCAGACGCAAACGATGAAGAATTTCGCTGTTTTCCAAGTTTACCAGTTGCTTTTGAGTAATTTTTCACGATATTTTCACGGTTTAGTAATTTTCACTGTTGTTTTGCTTAAACTTACGAATAAATAATCGTGCATTTTTTTAAATTTCATGAATCTGTGCAACATGTATCGCGATATTTTTTTATAAATGGGGTTCTTGATGAATTTCAAGTCATCATTTTTAAACTTGAATTTTATTCGAATTCTTTGACGATGTAGAAAAACATGGTGAGTGCTTATTCCTTCTGTGAAGTTCATATCTTGAATAATGTGGAGTTTAAATTGTTCAAAGTAAGTTATTTTCAAAAAAGTTTGATTTTCTCCTTAGAGCATTTCAATGCTCTAAGATTTTCTCTGCGTTTTTCTGATTCCTATGGCTCGATAATGAAAGATTCGAAACATAATCATGAATCCAAATTTTCGAATCACGAATCGTTGAAATTTTGATTCGAATCTCCGAATCTCTCCTCTTCGGCTCTTCACAAATGCTTCAAAAATGATTCGAATATTTTTCACGAATAAAACATATCGATTTGAATCGTAATCGTGCACATTAATGGCCAAACTTTTTTAAAAAAATAACGAGTGGCATAATTTCATTTTTATTCAGAAAACTTTGATTTGAGCCAAAAATTTTCGTAAGTGATGATCTTTTTTAAAAAAAATTTCGTATTCAGGAAAAATAATTTTTTATTTTAATTTTCAAATTCGATTTCTGTATAAAAATTGTTGAATTAATATTGTTTTCTTGAAAATAACCATTAACTCCATTCTCAGGGATTCGAAGAGATTTAAAATTGTTCCAAGATTTTCAATGATTAAGTCGTTTTGTCTGGATAATGATTGTTATTCAAATAGGTGGGCTATTCCATACTAAAACAGACCAAAAGTGAAGTCGGGTCTTACAAGTTCCCCTCGATGATCTAATCACAAAACCACGATCATTTTTTTCCTAACCCTCGAGGAGGCGGAGGGGCGGGGCTCGAAATTTTTATGCAATTATGAAAAATAACGTGTGACCTATCGTTTGTTAGGTTTTTGAGGGCGTTGAGTTCGAAAATTTGCTTATTTTTTGGATTTGACCCTTCAATGCCCCTTTAGCTTCCCAAATTTGGGGAAAACAATGTTGAGAAACGAAAATATCGTGTGGAATATCGATTTTAACTAATTTTAGGGCGTAGAATTCGAATATCGACTTACTTTTTGATTCAACCCAGTCCCTGTAACTTTTTGAAATATTCGATTCCATATTGATCGCCGATGATTGGAGGAAGGGGGTAGTTGGAGCACGGAGAGGTGGTCGTCTTATTTGAAGACTCGAAATTCGCTATTTTTGTCATGAAAAATCAGTGGAAAAGGTAAATTTTGAGACTTTATGCAAAACGATCGCGAAAAGGGTGTTTATCGGGGTATTTTGACCCGCTAAACACGAATCCGACGTTAGTTTCTTTATTTGAAGGTTTTTTCCGTATAAAGCACTCAAAACTTGAAAAATCTGCTAAAACAACAACATTTCTGCATGGGATTTCCGATTTTTGGACCTAAGTTCAAAGAAACAGCCAAAACAAAATACTCAGGGAAAATCTACATTAAGGAATATGAAACTGTAAATTTTGAACGTGGATGCCTACTACTAGGCCAAAATTTCAATTTCGGGTAGTAAACTAATAACTTGAAGTGGTATTATAAAATGAAATTTGGGTTTCTGATTTTAAATTTGGCCTTAGTTTTTTTATTTAGGCCCTCTAAACGTCCCTAAGCTCATATAGAGAGCGGAAATCATAAATTACCGAACTTCGGTGTTTTTCGCGATTCACCGATCCAAAACCAAATGGTATAATTTCTTTCAAATACGCAGCTTTCGTTTCGGTTGACAAAGTGGGCACTAGGTAAAGGTTGGAGGGTAATGTTGTGTTTCTTGCTTTAGTAATGTATTGCACATTTTCATATTTTTTAATGAAAATTTTCCATGAGTATTTTGTTTTAGCTGTTTCTTTGAACTTAGGTCCAAAAATCGCGAAATCCCATGCAGAAATGTTGTTGTTTTAGCAGATTTTTCAAGTTTTGAGTGCTTTATACGGAATAAACTTTCAAATAAAGAAACTAACGTCGGATTCGTGTTTAGCGGGTCAAAATACCCCGATAAACACCCTTTTCGCGATCGTTTTGCGTAAAGTCTCAAAATTTACCTTTTTCACTGATTTTTCATGACAAAAATAGCGAATTTCGAGTCTTCAAATAAAACGACCGCGAAAAGGGTGTTGATCAGGGTATATTGACCCGATAAATACGAATCCGACGTTAGTTTCTTCGTTCAGCCATTTCTCTCCTTACAAAACGCTCAAAATTTGAAAAATATGCTAAAAAAATAACATTTTTGTACGGTTTTTCACGATTTTTGGCCCTTGGTGCATCGAAATCGCCAAAAGTGAATACGTGACGTGAATCTACGTTAAAAAACACGTTTTTGGAATATTTTTAAAAAGTGGTCGCTCTTCGTTTATATGGCGTTTTTTACGATTGAAAACTTCAAATAGGCGAAACAACGTGAAGGAGTGCACCAAAATTTTGGAAAAAATTATCGTAAATACACCCCTACGAGATGCAACTTTGTGCCAAAGAACAGAAAATTTCCTTCGCTTCCATTGAAATTAAAAATTCTTGAAAATAATGCAATAAAATGGCCATAACTCCGAAAGGGAGGGGGTTGGGGGTCAACAATTTTTCTGATTTTTTTTTACATCAAGGTATACCACCTGAGGGGGTTAGATCGAAAATCGGAGAGGGGGCCGATTTCACCAAAAACCCGGCTATACCCTTTGAGAGGCTAAAGGGGCATTTAAGGGCCAAATCCAAAAAATAGGCAAATTTTTGAACACAGCGCCCTCAAAAACCTAACAAACGATAGGTCACACGTTATTTTTCATTTTTTTTTGAATTTTGACCCTATCAAGGGGGCTAATATGGGGGTTCAGGGGCGTTGAATGAAAAAACTGAGTACATATTCGAAATCAGCGCCTTCGAATTAGTAGTAATCAATGTGTTACTTCACATTTTTGATTTTTTTGAATTTTGGTCAAATTGTGGACCCCTCTACCCCTCAAGGGTCTAGAGATCCCATCTTGACAGTTTGTTGGTTGAAAACAGGGTGAAAAGGGCTCTTCACTGTAATTTTTTCAGATTTTTAAATGGTAGCTTTCATCTTTTGTTTTAATCATGAAAGTTGAGCTTTCACCACTAAAGTTAAACTTTGAGCTTTTCAAAATGTGATTACCGGTTTTGAATTTCCTATCAATTCTCTTTCAGACCCCGCAAACAGTTTTCCCCCAAGTACAACCTATTTCGAGATATGAGCCTTCAAAGTTGGGTAATTTGGATAAAAATCGCAATTGCGTAAAAATTTCGAAGCCCGCCCCTCCGCCTCCTTGAGGGTTAGGAAAAAAATGATCGTTGTTTTGTGATAAGACCACCGAGGGGAACTTGTAAAAAAAAATTGAGCGAAATCGGAAAACCCGACTTCACTTTTGGTCTGTTTTAGTATGGAATAGCCCAGTTGTACTATAAATACATTTTTGTAATGGCGATGAAACAAGGAAAAAAAATACGTGCTTTACTCTTTTCCGTTCAGTGAATTTTTTTAAATTACTGTAACTTTTGTAAACCGAATACCTTTTTGTGTATACTCAATTACTCAATTACAAAGTTTTCAGTAACCAAGAAGTTGGAAATGAAAGTTATTTTTTCTTGAAATTCGAGGTTTTTGGAATTTTAAATACTTATCCTTGAGCTAAAACACATCGACGTTCGTACGAGACATGTGATTTTTTTTATTGCTTTCAGCAAAAATGTTAGCAGAACTTCTGCATCAGTGTACTTCAAGTCTTGTGTTACTTAAATGATCATTTTTTGGAACATATGAAAAAAAATTCTGATCTGTTGAATATTTTACATTTTTTATCTGTTCGTTCGTTCGTTTGTTGTCAGTGTTTTTTTTTTCTTTTAGAACATCGTAGCTGGCTCCAAAATTGCTTCGACTTTTGCGTTTGAACTTTTCATTTATTTTGTCAATTTGGAAGAATGAATCATCGATAGCTTCATCAAATTGTAACTATGATAACTCTATGGCGAGAATTGGCCAAAATCGCCAGGCAAGTGAAAGGATCGCAGAATATGTTCGATTACAAGAGCACGGGGGCCGGTCAACTCTACCTTTTGTATTGCTTCAGTGGCGACATTTATTTCACCGATAAAATCCACAAACAGGTGAAATATCTTTGGTGTTTTGTGATCATTTGTCAAATCGCATTCGCATACGCTATGGCTGTGGAGTATTTATGGTACAGGCCGAAAAATGATCTGGTGATGATATTCCACGTTGTAAGCGCCATTGGCACCATTCACGCGGTGATATTCGGAGTTCCATTGATTTCGCACATCTTCGGTCATCATATCGAAGCGATGATCAAACACGTCGACGATACCTTGACCATCGGTAATAAGCAGGAGAAAATCATGTCAGATGCGAAAAAATATTTAGGCCTCTTTTGGACGTATTTTTTCATATTTATTGGGACATATCTATCAGTTGGTGCTTTCGATGCGATATTATTCTTCGAAGAGGATAAAGCTACCAATTATTTGTACTACCCATATCCTCCTCCTCTGATTCGTAAATACAGCGGTGATTTTGGCTCGTTCATTGCGTTGCTATGTTTCACATCCGTAATATTTCTGCCGTTGGCGGTCGAGGTGTGCATGGTGCTAAGCCTGGTGTTATATTGGGGTGTAATATGTTTGAACGAGTTAGCCAGTATACGTGATTATCTACACGGCCAGACGTGCGATTTGAATGAGCGAATCGATCAACAAAATGATATATTTTGGAACCGTTGGAATCAAACTTTCAAACATACTTTGAAACATTCGGCTGAAGAATTTCAGAAAACTACTCGGTAAGCTTTTTGTATGAAAAATATTTCAATGGCACTCTCGCATTTGAAAATCTGTGAAAAATCGCTGATAGATACGCAATCAGAATTTCAACGTGAGGAAAATCAGTGAAAATTTTTGGAAGTCAGCGAAATTCTTCGAAATAATCTGCCATGTCTTCTCAAATTTTAGGTAAAAATTTACTGAAAATTACTGATCAATAGAAATTCCTGAAAATCAACGAAATAGACTCAAAAATTTGCGTTATCCTCTGGAAAATCAGTGAAAATTCACTGACAATTTACTACCTAATTTGTGAAAATTCACTGACAATTCATTAATGAGTAAAAATCCACCAACAATTCACTAATTAGTGAAAGTTCAGTAAAAATTCACTAATCAGCAAAAATTCAGTGAAAAACGTTGATCAGCTAAAATTCTTTAAAAATCCACGATCAGTAAAAATTCACTTACCAGTGAAAATTCAGTGAAAATTCACTAATGAGTGAGAATTTAGTAAAAATTCACCAATCAGAGAAAATTCAGTGAAAATTCGTCAATATGTAAAGATGTAAAACGTTTGCTTACCGCTGAAAATTCAATAAAAATTTACTAATCTGCAAGAATTTAACAAAAATTCACTGATCAGCAAAAATTTAGTGAAAATTCACCAATCGGTTAACATTCAGTAAAAATTCGCTCATCAGTAAGAATTCAGTAAAAATTCACTAATCAGCAAAAATTCGACAATCAGTGGATAGGTACTAATTCAGTGAAAAGCCACTAATCAGTAAAAATTCACTACTCAAAGAAAATTCAGTAAGTAATCATTATAAATTCGTCATCAATGAAAATTCACTAATCAGGAAAAACTCACCAATCAGTGGGAATTTTGTGAAAATTCACTACTTAGTAAAAATTTGCTATCAACGATAATTCATCAATCAGTAAAAATCATTCATTGGTGTAAATTTAGTAAAAATTCACTGAGTAGTATAAATTAAAAATTCACTAATCAGTAAAAATTCACTAATCAGTGGAAATTCACTTACAATTCACTTTTCTGTGAAAATTCACTGACAATTCACTAATCAGTAAATGTTCACTGACAATTCACCAATCAGTTGAAATTCACTGACGATTCACTAATCAGTTAAAATTTACTGACAATTCACTAATCAGTAAAAATTCACTGACAATTCACTAATTAGTTAAAATTCTACGACAAATCACTAATCAGTAAAAATTCACTGACAATTCACTAATAAATTAAAATTCACTGACAATTCACTAATCAGTTAAAATTCACTGCCAATTCACTAATTAGTTAAAATTCACAGACAATTCACTAATCAGTAAAAATTCATTGATCAGCAAAAATTCACTGACAATTCACTAATTAGTTAAAATTCACTGGCAATTCACTTTTCAGTTGAAATTCACTGACAATTCACTAATTAGTGAAAATTCACGGATAATTCACTAATCCGTGAAAGGAATCAACTTTGAGAAATCGAAGAAAATTTAGTAATGAAACTGTAAGTACGAGTACTTACTTACCTACCTACATATAATTTATATCAATGATTTTTCCCAGACCCAGAATGAGAGAGTTGATACCTAGGTTGATTTTAATTTGCAATTTTTCTATATTTCTTTTTCAATTTGTTCTTTACCTAGTTTGATTAATTATTTGAAACAATTCGTGGAAACGATCGGTACAATGGCGATCATCTCTGCTTTCGGTGTTGGTGTACCACTACTTTACATTTGCGCCTCAGTAAGTAGTACAGGCAAATTGATCTTAAAAAGAGGTGAAAGTCGAAAAAATTTAGAACAACGTTTTTTTTGCGGGAATGTGTTCAGAAGGGTCCCAGTAGTTACCAAAAAAAACCGAAGAGCCCCAAGTGTGGAGGAAATTTTTTGGGGGTGAAACACCCCCAAAAATGGGGTTTTCTACATTATTTCAAAATTTATCAATTTTGAATAAAAAATAACCACAGATTTGAAATCTGTGTCAAATTTCCGATCTAATGATACCTAACACAACTCATTTCAAATGAAACGTGAGCTCTTGAAGGGGGGATCAAAATTACCCATTTTTGAAAATCTCAGATTTTTCAAATTTAGGAGTTGAAATCTGCCTTAACGACTGCCCACGAGTACGTAAAGGATTGCTGTATGTATTTTGACACAATCGCTTAGATATGGGGAAGGGGGGGGGACCCTCTCGACTCTTCATAATGCAAATTAAAATGGCAAGCTAAATTTTGGTATACTGGTCCATTTTAATGCCCTGAACACGAATTTAAGGTGTCAGGTCGCGTCCGGGGTTTGCGTTCCCCGGAATTGTGGATCTTTGCCCCCCAAATCAGGTATTTGGCTCATATCTGCTAAAATATGGGTTCTAGAGCAAAAATGGGATCTATAAAAGTTATTCTACGTCAAATTTCCTATCAGATGACTTTTGAATGGTATTCAAAAATTTAATGGGGTTGGAGTTATAGTTGATTAAAGAGAGGGGGTTTTCTCCAAAAATCTGATTTTTGGCTATATCTGCTAAAATATCGATCTCAGTGCAAAAATGGGGTCTACGAAACTTAATCTACGTCAAATTTCCTACCAGATGACTTATGAATGATATGCACAAACCCAAAGGGGCTGGGGAGCTACACCTAAGCAGAGAGAGGGGGTAGCTCAGTAGCAGATTGCAAATAAACATCGAATGATGATAGAGGGACAAAATTTGATATAGGTAACAAGGATACCATTTCAAATTTTTTTTAGCCCGGTAGGTCATCGCGAAACCCTATATGAGGGGGAGAAGGGGCTCCAAAGAGGGGGTCAGGCCCCCAATTTTCAAAATTGAGCTATAGGCTCATTCATGGTGTCATTTCCATATGATTGAATCCCGCCAAGTTCAAAAATGTCATTACTTTCAAGATTTCAGGGAGATAAGTCCCTCAAATTGAAAATTCCTCAACTCGAATTATAACATTTCTCCAACTTTTTTTTGAAATTTTTTTTTTCAACTTAGGATATCGTGCTTACATTCCTACCAAATATTTATTATGATTTGCGACATTTACAGATAGATTACCATTCATATTGACCTTTTTTGAGATCCCATACCCGTAGTCTTCAGAGAATGAAAAGGGACTAAAGTTTCTGTTGCTGAATGTGAACCAACATTTCATTTTTTTTTTTTTGTAAAAACTAACGATCCTTTAATCATACACGAGATAATATTTATCGGTCGAAATTTTCAAGAAGACTTCTAACATGATGAATACAGTCCGAGAGGCACCCCATACACCACTTCTGGAGAGGCAAGGAGGTCATTTTTGACTACCATTTTACCCAATTTTAACTACTTTGAAACCGTAATTAGTTTTACAACATTTTTGATCACGTGTATATATCGATTTTATTGTAAAAATATTATCCCATGCGTTGGGTAAGTTTCAGAGTTGAATCTGAAGAAATTCTTGAAAAACATTGCTCGCCCTGAACTTCAATGTAAATTTTCAATAGGAGTGATATTTAAAACGGTTTGAAGGTAATATAATTTTGGTGAGTAAGGGGTGCACAGGTAGGGAAAGTTTGGCAATTTCTCTCCCTTGAATTTAAAAATTAATTACATTCTTGAACTCAGCGGGATTCAATCATATGTAAATGACACCAAGAATGAGCCAATATCCCAATTTCAAAACTTGGTGCCTGAACCCCTCTTTGGAGCCCCCTCTCCCCCCTCCTATAGGGGCTCGCGATGACCAACCGGTCTAAAAAAAAATTTGAAATGGTATCCTTGTTCACTACACCAAATTTTGTCCCTCTATCATCATTCGATGTTTATTTGCAATCTGCTACTGAGCTACCCCCTCTCTCTGCTTAGGTGTAGCTCCCCAGCCCCTTTGGGTTTGTGCATATCATTCATAAGTCATCTGGTAGGAAATTTGACGTAGATTAAGTTTCGTAGACCCCATTTTTGCACTGAGATAGATATTTTAGCAGATATAGCCAAAAATCAGATTTTTGGAGAAACCCCCCTCTCTTTAATCAACTATAGCTCCAGCCCCCTTGAATTTTTGAATACCATTCAAAAGTCATCTGATAGGAAATTTGACGTAGAATAACTTTTATAGATCCCATTTTTGCTCTAGAACCCATATTTTAGCAGATATGAGCCAAATACCTGATTTGGGGGGCAAAGATCCACAATTCCGGGGAACGCAAACCCCGGACGCGACCTGACACCTTAAATTCGTGTTCAGGGCATTAAAATGGACCAGTATACCAAAATTTAGCTTGCCATTTTAATTTGCATTATAGAAAGTTAATTTTACTGGACTATAGAGTAAATGTATCATGAAGAGTCGAGAGGGTCCCCCCCCCCCCTTCCCCATATCTAAGCGATTGTGTCAAAATACATACAGCAATCCTTTACGTACTGGTGGGCAGTCGTTAAGGCACGATAAAGTATCATTTAGGTGCAGATTTCAACTCCTAAATTTGAAAAATCTGAGATTTTCAAAAATGGGTAATTTTGATCCCCCCTTCAAGAGCTCATGTTTCATTCGAAATGAGTTGTGTTAGGTATCATTAGATCGGAAATTTGACACAGATTTCAAATCTGTGGTTATTTTTTATTCAAAATTGATACATTTTGAAATAATGTAGAAACCCCCATTTTTGAGGGTGTTTCACCCCCCGTCCCCCCAAAAAAATAATTCCTCAACGCGCACTTGGGGCTCTTGTTTTTTTTTTTGGTAACTACTGGGACCCTTCTGAACACATTCCCGCAAAAAACCGCTGTTCTAAATTTTTTCGACTTTTTTGCTAGAATGCCTGTATTAAAGCCATTATTTTATGCTATTTTAAATTCAAGTTTTGCCGAAAAATATTTCCCAAAACAATTTTGCTCGATTGATGAGTAGGTATTATATTTATTATTCAGAACGATCTATCATTGGTACTGAAAGTGAAATGTGCAACTTTTTACATGAATACTGGTATAACTGTTTATATGTTCTATTGGATTGGACAAACTTTGAACAACTCGGTAATAATGATTTCTTATCAATTTTTTTCTTATGTTTGAGACGGAGAAATATATGCTTCTCCAATTAAAAGATACTTTTTTTCTACCCCATCACTGAAGTTGTAAATTTTCTTGAATTAGACATCCGAAGTTTCGATGGCTGTTTACTTCACTCCTTGGCACGAATCGGTAAAAATACGCCAGCAAGTGTACGTATTGTTATGCCAAACACAAACGGTGAAGAATTTCTCAATTTTCAAAGTATACGGTTTACTGTTAAATAATTTTTCACGGTATTTGCACGGTTTAGTATCCTGCACGAATATACTACTTAAACTTACCAAAACCAAATGAAATTTAAAAGTAATCGAATTCATTAAACACCAAAAATTCAAGATCAGATTTATACCTAATACTTACTTCATTATACCTCAAGAAATAAATTCTCATTGTAAAATTTGCTTCAACTCGAAAATGATTTCCAATAATTTTGAAATTTTTCCTCAATGTTTTTCAATAATAAATTTTTTTCAATTAATAATCAAGTATTTAAACTTTTTTCCAATTTTGAATTTTTCAAAAAAAATTAAAAAATTTAAACTTGAAATAGATTTGGATTAAATTTTGTTTCAAAGTCCTGGAAAATTTTGACCTTACCTATCCCATCTCGAAGTAAAGCGTAAATCTGCTGACTTCCTCCAAGATTTGTGTCAATTAGGATTCCTTTTTACGAATTTTTTGAAATTTAATATCTAACCTACCTGTATATTCTCGAGGTACTCTTGAAAGTCAATTTATTTGATTACCCATGTCTATTTTTGATAAGTATAGCTTTCCACGTACTCATATGAAAAAATAATTTCAAAATAATATAATAGATAATAAAAATGAGCTTTAATAAAACTATAATCTTGTTTTGTTTGCACTCATATCCGGAATCGACACGCACCTAGGTAGCTCTGGTGCGCGTTCGTGGTGTAGAAGAAATCGTCTACATAGCGTTTATACAGGAACGTTTTGTTTTTACAAATTTCTCGAAAACGACGACATTTGCGCAATTTTTTGTCAGAATAGCGTTTAAAGATAATTCAATTTACTTCAAATTCAGTTCTTATAGAAAGTTACGCATCTGTCATCGTTTCCGAGAAATTTACAAAATAATTGAACGCTCCATCGCCATGTAAAAATTATTTTCCACTCCGTTTTCTAATTGGCTCCTGTTCACTCCGCGCATCGCGTCACGTTTCACGAGTCGATCCCGAATTCTATGTATGTAAATTATACATTTTGCACCGGTGCATCGTGATCAAATAGGTATTGGATTTTCTAACATGAAAACTAAATTATTTGTATTTAAATATATGCAGTCGTTGAAGATTACCAATTTTCATGATACATAGGTATGTGGTGATAATTAATTACCTTTATTTATTTTTCATTTCAAAAAAATCCGATTTGAAAATTTCATCAATTAATAATTTTTTTTAAATTTTATTGATATTTAATTCAGTATTTTAACTTTTTTCCAATTTTGAATTTTTCAAAAGAATTTTCAACCTCATGCTTTTCAAAATTTCTACCAACTCAATAAATAATTAGAAGAGGTTTTAAAAAGTAATAAAAACATGAAATTATTGCAAAATAATTTTAAAAATCCAAGTTGGAAAAATTTTGAGGAAAAGTAAATTTAAAAAAATTTACCAATGGAAAAAGTTGAAAATTGGATACAGCTTTGGAAAAAATTTAAACTTAAAATAAATTTGGATCAAATTTTGTTCTAAAGTTCTGGAAAATTTTGCCCCTACCTATCCCATCTTGAAGCAAAGCTTAAATCCGCTGACTTCCTCAGGATTTGTGTCAATTAGGATTCCCTTTTACGAATTTTCTGAAATTTAGTGGCGTGAGGATATTTTACCCATATCTGTTGGAAGTAGAACGAAAAATCGGCAACTTCGGTCAGCCAATTTTAAATTCAATAACAGTAATTTGACCAAGGAACGTATAAAAATACAAGAAAAAATTCTCAATAACTTTTCATTCATTCCTTTTTCCTTCTTCGTAACGAAACGTTAATCGCTTTCAAAATTGGTATGTTCTCACCAAAAAATAAATTCTCGAGGTACTCTTGGAATTCAATCGGATTCATTTATTTGATTACTTAGTCGATTTTTCATAAGTATAGCTTTCCACATAGGTACTCATATAAAAAATATTTTCAAAATAATTTAATAAATAATGAAAATGAGCTTTAATAAAACTATAACCTTATTTTGTTTGCACTGAAATTCTATGTGTGTAAATTACATGTTGCACCGGTGCATCATGATCAAATATGTATTGAATTTTTGAACATAAAAACAAAATTGTATTTGTCGAAAATTACAAATTTTCATAATACATAGATATGTGATGATAATTAATTAAGTACCTTTATTTATTTTTCATTTCAAAAAATTTCATTTGGAAATTTGATCGAATGATCAGGAGTGGTATGGTTTGTATTTATTTCTCGTATGCTCATTTATGTTTGATACATTCCGGTATTTCATTTTGTCTGCGTCTGGTTGCTAAAATTTTTCAAAATTTGAAATGTCAATTTTGTGGCGAGAATTGGTCAAAATTTTCGCACAATTTCGCGGTTCCGAGAATATATTCGGTTATCAAAGCACAGTGGCTAATCAGCTATTTTTATTGTATTGCTTCAGCGGTAACATATATTTCACAAAAAAAATCCACCGACAGGTGAAGTATCTTTGGTACGGCATCGTCACTTGTCAAATTACGTTTGTGTACGCAATGGCTGCGGATTATTTGTGGTACAATTTAAATTACGATTTAGTGATGATATTTAACGTTGTAAACGCGTTCGGCGCCACTCATATGGGAGTAATTGGATTCCCATTGATTTTATACTTGTTCGGTGGTAGTATCGAAGCGATGATTCTGCATGTCGATGATATTCTATCCATCAGGGCAGACCCATGTGGTTTGAAGCAAAACAAAATTATAGCCGATGCGAAAAAATATTTCCGATTGTTTCTGATATCATTCTTCTTAGGTTGTATGATGTACATGTTCGTTTGTGCTCTCGATATTATTTTGTTTTTTGAACAGGATAAAGTCGTCAATTATTTATACTACGCGATACCTCCTCCCCTGATCCAAAAATACGGTAGCCACTTTGAATGGCTATTTTTCGCAGAATCTTCCTCCAGCGTGATGTTTTTGGTTTTGATGACCGAAGTTTGGTGCGTGTTCAGCTTGGTGTTGTATTGGTGTGTCATTTGTTGTAACGAGTTGGCTAGCGTAAGTGACTATTTGTATGCAAAAACCTGCGATTTGGATAAACATATAGAAGGTCAATTTTTAACAAGCTGGAATGAAAATTTCGAATATACAGTGGAGTGCTCGATGAAAAGGTTTCAGAAAGCTACCCAGTAAGCTATTTTTTCAAATTTAAAATAATCAGTGACGTGATGAAAAAAATCGCAATTTTACCTCTTTTTCCTCAAAATTGGCCTCTTTCCGCGATACAAATCATACGATGGTGCGAATTCTACGCTTCAAATCGGAAAACTAATCGCAGATTCGAGTTCAGGAAGGTCGAATTATATGAAAATGACACCAAATTCACCCTAACCCCTTCATGTGAAAAAATAGTGGTAACCCCCTCCCCCCATAACTCCCCTCCCTACACTCCTAAGGGAAATATTTGACGTCTCCACTTCTCGAAAATTTTTTTTTGAGTCATACTAAAATAAATGCCACATTTCAATCCATGTTCAAAAAGTGCAGTATGCCCGAGCTAACCGCAGGGACTAAAAACTTTGGGCCCTCCAATGAAATCAAAAAAAATTTTCATGTCCGAAAAATTTTATGATCGGAATTAAAATTAATTTTTTTTTCATTGAATGGATATTAGAACGAAATTGATGAAAAAATTTGATCATAAATTTCCAAATCTTTTGATTTACGCCGTCATTTTATTCATCAAGAATGTGCAGATAATGACGATTGGAAAAATCTAATTTGTTAATTTGTCGAGTCGGCATAAATATTAGAGAGGACTTTGCATTATAACAACTCCAAAATTTTAGGTTAGAAAAAAATATTGGAAAAATGTCAGTTGAGAAAAAATTGTACTTACTTTAGAAGTTGAGAAAGAATTTTAGTTGGGAAAAAATTTCAGTAGCGAAAAAAATTTAGTTGATAAAAAATTGTGCTTAAGAAAAAATTGTAGTTGATAAAAAATTGTACTTGGTAAAAATTTTGGTCCTACAAACATGTCAATTGGAATTGATTATTTTGTGAAATTTTTTGAAGGAGGGATGAGGACGGGGGTCAAATCCCACAACTGAACTGAAATTTATCACAAACTATACAATGTACTGGGCTATTCCATGCTAAAACAGACCAAAAGTGAAGTCGGGTCTTCCGATTTCACTCCGATTTTTTTTATGAGTTCTCCTTGGTGGTCTATTCACGAAACCACGATTATTTTTTTTCTAACCCTCAAGGGGGGTGGGGGGGTGGCGGGTGGGCTCGTAATTTTCATGCAATTGTGATTTTTCGCCAAACTACCCAACTTTGAAGACTTATATCTTGAAATAGGCTGTACTTTGGGGAAAACCGTTTGCGGGGCCTGAAAGAGAATTGAAAGTAGATTCAAAAGTGATAATCACATTTTGGAAAGCTCAAAGTTGAACTTTGGTGGCGAAAGCTCAACTTTCATGATATGTACAAAATATGAAAGCTACCATTTAAAAATCTGAAAAAATTACAGTGAGTAGCCCTTTTTACCCTTTTTTCAACTGAGAAATTTTCAAGATGGGATCTGTGGACCTCTGGGGGTACAGGGGTCCACAGATCCCATATTGAAAATTTCTCAGTTGAAAAAAGGGTAAAAAGGGCTACTCACTGTAATTTTTTCAGATTTTTAAATGGTAGCTTTCATATTTTGTACATATCATGAAAGTTGAGCTTTCGCCACCAAAGTTCAACTTTGAACTTTCCAAAATGTGATTATCACTTTTGAATCTACTTTCAATTCTCTTTCAGGCCCCGCAAACGGTTTTCCCCAAATTACAGCCTATTTCAAGATATAAGCCTTCAAAGTTGGGTAGTTTGGCGAAAATCACAATTGCATGAAAATTACGAGCCCACCCGCCACCCCCCACCCCCCTTGAGGGTTAGAAAAAAAATAATCGTGGTTTCGTGAATAGACCACCAAGGGGAACTCATAAAAAAAATCGGAGTGAAATCGGAAGACCCGACTTCACTTTTGGTCTGTTTTAGCATGGAATAGCCCTACTGTCACGTTGGACATTTTTAAAGTTTTAATCTAAATTTTAGGGTTTTGGGGACTGAAGAGTAGAATTCTGAACTAAAATTTAAATTCAAATTTGGTGTCTTTGAAATCATATCAATACGATACTTCACAAGGTATTGTTGGGAATTTTTGAAAATTTCAAATTAAAAGATATGTAGGTTGCTGAGGAGAAAAGTCAATCTTTCTGTTGCGTCACTATGCATATAGCAGAGCAAAAATTTTTTTATTTCTTTTAAATTCTTCATAATTATGTTTGTTTTGCGGATCGTTCATCAGATTGATCAATTATTTGAGAGGTTTCGTCGAAGCAATCGGAACGGTCTTGGTTGTCGCTGCATTTTGTTATGGAGTGGCTCTACTCTACGTTTGTTGTTCAGTAAGCAGTTTTGTATCGTATTTGATACATACGAGCTTCTTATCAAAAATATGAAGATTGTTTTCGTTGATTGTTGAATATAGGGCGACCTACTATTAGTGCTGAAAGTAAAATGCTCAATGGGTTACATGGACACTGGTATAGCAGTTTTTCTCCTCTATTGGATTGGACAAAGTTTGAACGATTTGGTAATTATACTCAATGTAGAATTATTTCATGCCAGTGTGTTCCAAGAATTGTACAATCGAACGTAATTGTTGTTTTTTTAAAGAAATATTTTGAGTACCTACTTGCTTTGTAACTTATCAAATTTTTAAAATTTTCGTGGTAGAGATTAGTGTACCCAAGTCATGCCATATTGCGCAAATTTTCCACTCGAGTTTTCCCTGGAAAAAGCTTCGTGGCTTTTGTATTAATGAAACGTGCAGGATTTTTTCAGCATTTTTATGGAGGAGGAGACCTTTGCCAAATTGTATTTTTCATATTCAGAAGGAAATTTTTTGAATCAAAAAAAGAGTCGACATTGATTTTAAACATTCCCAAAAAAAAGTTCACTCGAAGATCTGACGAATATCTAAACCTTCAATTTTCCAAGTTTTGAATTTGTTGAGCTACAGACAATTGAAGTTTTTGATATCCATTTCACTTTGTCCAAATTTTCAGTAGGTACCCCTATCTTGACCAAAAATTAACTTGGAAAGCTCCAGTTTGTAACATTTGACTTACAATTGGTTTTGGAACAAATAAGCATGAAATGACCCCACATAGACCTACTTCCACATTTTATTCCAATAACAAGAGGGTTATCCAATATCGATCAACTGGTTTTTGACCTCAACTCTCGCGAATCAACTTCTTCGAAAGCTTTGGACACCTGCCGTTGTAGAAAATGGTAGGAAAATGGTTTTCCTTTTTTTCGTTTTTGTAGTTTTCCATCTCCAATGGAAAATGAACTCTCGATTAGTTCACGCAAAAGAATATAAATAAAAAAGTCAAAAATTAATTCAAAATGCTTCTCCATTGGAGCCGGATTTTTTTCGTAATTAGTGTAAGTAGACGTCAGTTTATTAAAGTCGTGATAAATAATTTAATTTTTTTAAATCAGGCATCAGAGGTATCGTTGGCAGTCTATTTTACTCCGTGGTATCGGTCCGTAAAAGTGCGCAAAGACCTGTATTTATTGTTATGCCAAACGCAATCGACGAAGGATTTTGCAGTTTTCAAAGTGTATCCGTTGTTGTTAAATAATTTTTCACGATATTTGCACGGTTTAGTGTCTTGCACTAATATTTTACTCAAACTCACCAGAAAATAAGTCAGTTGTCGCGTCGCGTCGCAACACTTGTGACTTGACAATGCAGTTTCAGTCACAAAAGAAGAGATCATTTCTTTCGCTATTTATATTTGATTTGATCAGTGGCTTTATACATTGATCAAATCTTGGAGAACGTTGGTTACTTGTCAAAGATATTTTTCATTTTTTCCCCACTCACTGATACAAAAAAACGCAAAATCACGAAAAAAAAACACGAAATAAAGGAATAATGCCCGAAATTTTATTTTAAAAAGTTTTGAATAGCGCGAAATTATAGTGGGATTTTCATATATGTATTTTTAGATTTGTTTGGGTAACTATGAATTTGTATTGTTAGAAGTCAAAAAAATACGTAGCACTACAAAATCGAAAAAAAACTTCGAAAAAAGCACGAATTTTTGTTTTTTGATTTCAGCTCGAATTTGGTCTCCTGTAAGGTTATTTTCCTGTAATTAATACATAAATATTTGTGTTTTTTTTTTTTTTTTTTTTTTTTGGAATTGGATTGTTGTTTAGTAAGTAAAAATATATACAATTAACTCATGAATCTTGGTTGATATTTATAAAAAATTTCAGACTATAGTCTTGTGGTTAGAATGTAAGTCAAATCAAATTGCTAATCAAGTACAAAAAAAACGAGAAAAAATTGATGAAAATATTCCAAATAGATACATTTGAGAAAAGAATTAAAAATTGTGTTCCAGAAGGTATTCATAGCCCCTCTGATCTAATTCAGGGACTATTGTGACCCCTGATCTGGGCCCACAAGTCTGATGGGGAGAGGATCGAGGTTAAAAAAAGTTTCGAGGACATCTAATGTGGTATCAAAATCCGTTTTTTTATTCTTCCTTGTTCATTTCCGGGGTTACCATATTTTTCCGAAGAACCTTAAGCTGGCCTAATAGAATGAGAATAAGGGCAAAGGGCAAACATTGAGAAATTTTTCGAGTGGGATATCAGAATGTATGCTTTTGACTCACAGAATCTATTCCTGGAACATTTTGATTCTAACCTCGAACCGAATCCTGTGTGGCTTCTGGGATGAAGAGGATGCTGAAATCAAAATTTTCTGACTACATGGAACGAATTGCGATCAATTATCAAAATGTAAGTATTTGAGCTCTCGAGTCCTTTTTCTATGTCATTTTATCAAAAAATCATACTTAGGAGCTTTGAAGAGGGTAGACGGATGTGTTAAATTGAGAATTTATTAAAGCCATCGAGTGAAGTTTCTAAATACTTACATGGTTTTTGACTTATCGAGTTCATATCCAAATCCGCTATCCCAAAAATTTCAAGAAGAGTCTCACAGAAGGCCAAAGTTTTGAGTGAGATATTAAAAATCTAATTTTTTAACCTCTAATTTAAATCGTAACCTTCTGGGTCTCTTAGATTTGGATAGAAGTTGGTCAAAATCTAAACTTTTTGAGACTTTTGCGTGAGCACTGAGCAGGTATCGAAGTGATTGTTTTTCGACCCCGCGAGTCGCCGTGATATGGTTTAGTAGTCGGAATAACCTCAGAAATGAAATCTATGATAAAAAAATATCCGTTTCGATATTTCACTCGAAACACTTTTCAAATTTTGTTCCTTATTCTCATTCCATTGGGCGTATTCCCCCCTCTCCTGTGAATTCAGTACGGATTTACCATCAAAATAACCATGCAAAGAATTAGATTCAAGGGGTTTGAATCCCCCTGGAACAAATTTTTAATGATTTTCCCGAATGTGTCGGGAATACGAATATTTTTATAAATGATTTCCTTCTTTTTAAACTTGATTTGCCATTTGATTTGGATACTTCCTTCTACCCGGGGTGAATTTTTTTTTGTGAAATACCTATTTTAGTACAGACATTTTAGCTAAAATAAGGCCCTAACCCAAAAAAAATTAGCAGGAAGGGGAAGTTTCGTATATAAGCTCAGTAAAGTATGTATTTTAATATTCCCGAACTTCCCTAAAATCGGTGAATATTTTGACTCCCTTTTGGGGGGAGGGGGGAGGGGTTCAAATTTTCGTTTTTCGGCTATAACTTTCAAAATTACGTATTCACGAAAAAATAGTTGAAACAAAAATTGTAGAGGATAAAAAAACAAACAATTTTGTTATTTACAATTTTTTCCTAGAACGTCATGGGAGAGAGCTAGGGTCTTTAGAAAAAAATCAAATTTGAAAATTTCTCATTACCAGAAAAACTCACCAAAAATCGGGTAAATCGACTTTTAGGAGCGGTTCTTTTGCATAGTACATCCTATTACTATGCAGAATAAGAAAAGTGTATAGTCGACCCCTGATCTCAAAGTGGGGGTGGGGGGGTGAACCCTCCGAAGAAAAAGTCGCATTTTCCCCCAAGCGTAGCTCAGCTGCAGTGCAAAATTCGAAAAATTGGTTCAAACAAACGTTGTAGAGAATTAAAAGACGAACATTTTACTTTTTTTACTTTTTTTCTACGTGGTCTTGGAGGTGAGCGATTGCAAAAAGAAAAAAAGCAGTGTGGCGTTGGAAAATTTTTCATCAACTCAATAAACTCTCCTTTTGGGACCCAATTTAGGTCCCGTACGAAACTTCCCCTTCCTGCTAATTTTTTTGGGGTCAAAACCTAAAATGTCTGTACTATTTGTTTATAAAAAAACCTAACCAGCTTCTTTTTTTTTTTTTGTAAAATTATTCAAAACGATATTTATATACCAGAGTCATCTCTCAGTCGCTATCCTGCTTATCGAGGTACCTATACTGCCATTCACAAATTAATTTTTTTTAACGTTAGAATTCCACAATTAGTTTGACTGTTTGTTTAGTTTTGTGCATCGAATCCATTATAACGTTTTTAATAACTAATGAGTGAAATATGAATTTATGAAACAAAATAATTATTTTTTTCTCGAGAATTGAGGTGTTTCGATTTTTTCTAATATTCTTCCAATTGGTCACCTCTGCTTCTTTTTACGTTTTTCTTGCTTTCAACTGTCTAAACAGTAGTCTTCTGAAGTGCATTTCCAACTTTGTGCTGTATAAGAAATGTACAATGAAAAAATGTATTTGTCTTTTTTAAAAAATTCGTTCGGTCCATATTCATAATTCGTATTGCAAATTTCATCGAGTTAAGAGAATGATAACTTTATGGCGAGAATTGAAGAAAATCGGCAGGCAATTGAAAGGGTCAGAAAATATGTTCCATTATGAAAATACAGTGGCCGGACAACTCTACCTGTTATTTTGCTTCATCGGCAACATATATTTCACTGACAAGATCCATAAACAAGTAAAATATCTTTGGTACGGAGTGATTTCCTGTCAGCTTGCGTTTGCTCACGCGGTGGCTGTAGCATTTTTATGGTATGATTTGAAAAATGATCTAATTATGTTATTCAACGTTGCAAACACGATTGGTTCCATTTACATGGGAGCTCTTGGATTTCCATTGATTACGTACTGGTTTAGAGATCGTATCGAAACGATGATCGAACACGTCGATAAAATTTTAGCCCCCAGAGTGGACTCGAATGGGTTCAAGCAAAAAAAAATCATCACCGATGCGAAAAAATATTTCGGTTTGTTTTTGACCCCCTTCATCGTATGCATCCTGGTGTATCTTTTCGCCGGCGTTCTCGACATGGTTTTATTTTTTGAAGATAATAAAGCCACCAATTATTTATACTACTCGTATCCTCCTCCATTGGTTGAAATGTACGGCGGCGAGTTTGGAATCATTGGTGTTGTGCAGTTTTGGACATCGGTAATGTTTCTGCTTTTCATTTTTGAGGCGTGGTCAGTCGCCAGCCTGGTGTTGTATTGGGGTATAATATGCTGTAACGAGTTGACCAGTATTTGCGACTATTTGCGTACCAGAATGTCCCATTTGAATGCCTATATCAACGAAGGAGATCAATTTCAGGATCGCTGGGATGCGGCTTTCGATTGTACATTGGTACAATCTATCAGAGAATTTCAAAGAGCTACTCAGTAAGCATACATTTTTATGTCTATGCCACCGTAATCCAAACAAAAAAGTTGAGGGGCAGGGGGGGGGTAACGATTTCTCAATTAATTAGGAACACTTTTTTTCGAAAAAAATACGCGAGGGTTTCCAAAATTTAAACTTGAATAGAAAGAACACAATTCAGGTATCACCTTGAAACAAATAAAATCCAAATTGCTTTATTCTTAGGATTATCCAATTTTAAAGCGAAATTTTTTTCCGAATACCTCATAAAATTTGATTTTTTTCGTAAATGCTGCTTTTTAATTCCTAAAATTACAAATTAGAACTTTAACCCTTCGTAACTCTTTCAATTTTCAATTTTGTTAAAAAATGAATATAACTTATTTTGTAGATTATGAAATTGTGAATAAAAGAAGTTATTTTCATATCTTGATTAAATTCAAAATTGAAGGAGTTACAAAGCTCCAAACATTAAAAAGAATTACTTAAACCCAAAATTAAAATGTGTGTGAAGCTGGCTTACAACCACCAGCTAGGAACGCAACCTTCCCCTTACCCTTCTGCGCCACGCAGCTCTATTAGCGTATGCACAACATAGTCAAACCAACTAAAATTGAAGCTGAATCTCTAGAGCTTCATCGCAACATGAAATACGAATAGACAACGTTATTATAAATGTTTTTTTTTTTATTTTTACGAATTGTTTTGAATTAGGAATTTGATGTATGATAAAAAAAATTTTTTCTTTCCTTTTTTCAAATTTTTCATGTAAGCGAAGCTTGCAAGCTTACATGTTAGCTTCACCACTGGTGGAACTTCTATTGGAATGCACTGCTGCCAACTGAAGTTTTATGAAAATTATGTAGTTAGAAAAATCAGTTGACTGCATTGCCATGAAAATTTCTCAAAAAATTTCATAAAAAATTCTTCTACTTGTAGATGCTCCCAAATTTTTTTGGTTCACTTTGAGGTTATCTATCTCTGTCTCCCTTTGGGTTCAGAGCTCAATTTTTTTGGAGCCTCGCCAATTTTCATCGAAATCTAGCAAAAAGTTTTTATCCCTTGATCCATCCCAATATACGTACATGGTTTTATTGCTTCTTATTTTCTATTTATTCTACTACCATTTTATTAGGTTAATCGATGATTTGAGAGGATTCGTAGAAGCAGTTGGTACGATTATAATTATCGCTGGATTTTGCTATGGTGTGGCTCTGCTTTACTTTTGCTCTGCAGTAAGTTATTTTTGAAGAAAATACATATTTGATATGAAACTGTATCTTTAATCTTTATTCTCATAACAATTATTATTCAGAATAATCTATTTCTGGTTCTGAAAGTAAAAAGTGCAACGTGTTACTTGTGCACTCTCATAGGAATTTTTCTATTCTATTGGACTGGAGAAAATTTGAACAACTCGGTAATAATAATGCTTATTGATCTAGAGAATATAGCTATCCAAAAGTTAACCAGTTGTGCATTTTTTGAATTAGGCATCTGAGGTATCGACGGCAATTTACTTTACTACATGGTATCAATCAGTGAAAATACGCCAGAATGTAGAAATATTGTTATGTCAGACCCAGTCAGTCAAGAAAATAGCCGTTTTCAAAGTGTATGGATTGAGGTTCAATCATTTTTCACAATATTTGCACGCTCTAGTGTCTTACACAAATATTTTAATCAGGCTTACGGGGAAGTGAAATTTAATATTTATTAAATACAATCAGTTGATTAGATTCTGGTATTTGGAAAAGAAGAGGCCAATTATTTATAGCTTTTAAACTTTGCACCTATGAATTTCGATTAGCTGAGGCCATTTTCAAAAAAAATTGTTGAAAATTAGATAATAAACTTTGTTCTTCAATTTTTTCACATTACTTTGTGATGAAAAATTTGTGTCAAGACATTCTTGTTGTGATGGCAAGGCTTGTCAGTTCTAGCCTAAAGCACTAATTTTTGAAAAAAAAAGTGATAGATAATATTGTTAAATCACAAAAAGGTATCAATTTTGATAGTTATTGATAGTCTCACTTATCGATAGTTATTGATAGTTTCACTTATCAAGAGTTATTGATAGTCTCACTTATGGATAGTCTCACTTATGGATAGTCTTACTTATGGATAGTCTCACTTAGTGATGGTCTTATTTAACAATAATCTCTCATATTGGTTGTTATCAATAAGCTCACTTTTAGCGATAGTATCACTTAGCAAACAATAATCTCTCATATCAATTGTTATCAATGGGCTCACTTATCGATGGTTAACAATGGGTTTACTTATCGATGCACTCACTTATCAATAGTTATTGATAGTTATCGATACTCAATAGTCCAACTTAATGATAGTTGTCCATAGCCTAACTTTGCAATAGTCCCACTTATCGATAGTTATCATTACTCGATAGTCCAATTAGTCAATATTTATTAATAGTCCAACTTAACAATAGTTATTGATGGTCCAACTTATCGATAGTTATAAATAATCCAGCTTATTGGTAGTCCAACTCAACAATAGTTATTAATAGTCCAACTTATCTATAGTTATTAATAATCCAAATTATTGATAGTTATCTATCCTTAATAGTCCGACTTAATGATACTTGATAGTCCAACTTATTGTTACTTCCTATGAACTGTTTTGTCTGGAGTTGAACAATAGGTAAATAAATGGTATTATAAACAATTTTTTTTTGTAAGATTCAAAATTTTCTAATTTCTATGAAAAAAGTGATTACTGTGTGCCATTAATCACTATTAGGGTAGCAATTGAAAAAACCAATCCGGCAGATAATTGTGTGGGGTGCCAAATTCTAATATTTTCTTAAATTACATCGCACGATTTGAATCACAAACAACCTGAGGGAGGGAATGATAAGGACACATTCATAGCTTGTGGCCTGTTGCCCGGAAATAGGAACTCAACTTAAGTATCACAGGTGTCTTCTTCAAAATTGAAGAAGAAAATATTTCTTTTTCAGTTCACTAGTGAGCTGCTATTTCACAAGTTTTAAACAGATTAGTACAATAACTTGTGATGTTACAGAAAGGGAATAGGCAAAAAAGAAAAACCTACATTAACGGCTTGAAGATAGTAAAAATTTAGCTTGGAATAAATCTTGGAATTTTTATATTTTTTTAGACGAGTAGTTGGGTTTTTAACTGTGAGGAAGTTTAGGTTATTGATATCCAGTGTGTGAAGGTAATTTGTAGTTAATCGTTCTGCAATTTCATCAATTTGTTCTATGTACATATCTGTAGTTTGCTGTGTAGTTGTATGTTACAAAGAAATCACGGATATGATGATTGTTCTGCACCAACAACTTTCTGTCATATTTTTCCAAGCCTTAAAGCAATATGACAGAAGATGAATTTTGGCTCTAGAAAAACGTCACTCATCATATAATGTGCAAATGATTTATAAATGTTGTTTGGTTTGACTTTCAACATAATGAAAACTTAATAAGCCACATATGATATCCTGATTGATATAAGGGGAATATTAGCTTTGGCATGAAGTGCTGGAAGGGGTGTGAATTTCATTAACCTACATGCCACTCCACCGCAGGCTGCTTAAAATCTATCAATTATTGGTAATGTAAAATGAGGTTCTTTAAAGGCGTGCCATGCAAATTACATGTTGCCCTCGGTTTATCTTTATGATCATAGTCTTTCAATTTTCATCGGTAGGTGGTTTAATTTCTTTAACGGTCACCTGCAAGTTTACTTTTCATTTTGAAAATTGCCAGCTACAAAACCACTGCCTTTTTTTTTGGTTTTATGAGTAATTGGTTCGATCAATTTGTTGGATATGCTGTGAATTTATACGTACTCTATTTGGTGTAAGATTTTGCTAGCGTAGGATCATCGTTGATACCTATTGAAAATGTTTAGTGAATTGAAGACAATTGTGAAATATTTTGGAGGATCTCTGAAAATATTCGGTTATAAAAATGCAGTATCCAATCAACTCTACCTATTGTTTTGCTTGAGTGGTCACATATACTTCACAAACAAGATCTCCAAACCACTGAAATTCCTCTGGTATATTTTAGTCTCGAGCCAAATTCTGCTTTCTCTGAAGATCGGCTGGGACTACTTGTGGTACATCGAGACCCACGAAGTCGAACTCATGATGACATCCAATGTCGGAAATATCATCGCTACCATAAATTTCCCCGGAACAGTACTCCCAATGATCACATTCTTGTACAGGGATCGTATCGAAGACATGATTCGGCACGTTGACCACTTCCTATCATCCAATTCTGACCTTGGTTTTATTCGAACGAGAATCAAGACCGACGCCAAGAAGTATTTCTTATTGCATTTGTATCCTTTTATCGCGACCGTCTTCGTGTTCACGATAATTTGCTACTTCGATGTGTTGTTGTCTTACAAAGAAAGTAAACTCAAGAATTGCCTGTACTATCCGATCCCCTTACCTCGTATCCAGCAAAATGCCGATTTTCAGACGTTTTCAATTGTCACCGGGTACTCGACGGTAATGTTTTGGTTTTTCATGTTCGAGCTGTGGGCTGTGTTGGCTTTGGTGTTGTATTGGAATATCATATGTGCCAGCGAATTGATTTCCATCAGGAAAGATATAGATGCTGGGATGCGAGACCTGAATGTAGACTTTAGAGAAGGCAGCGAACCGTCGGAGATGTGGAATCGAGATTTCCAACGTATTATGGCTCGAAGTATGAAACGGTTTCAGAATGTCACCATGTGAGTTTTATGAGTATTTTTCGGTGAATTTATTCGTTTCACGTCGATTGACTAGTCAGGTATCCAGATTTCTAGTAAAATTTTGGCCTAAAACAAAAATATATCAAAAGAACATTAAAAAATAACTTCATATCCAAAGTTTTAAGTACCAACTATAATTTTTTTGAATTTCAAAAACTTAAAATTAGGTACCTTAAAGGTTTTTTAAAGTAGATACCTATGGAAATTTGATTTGATTGAGATCGAACCCTGATATTTGGAATATACTCTATATTCGATCTCTCAAATCGATTGAAAGTAGTCTCAAGACGTTTTAAAGCCTCCATAAAATTTTGGAATTTTTCAGCTCTGGAAAGCTCAATAAAAATGGTCCATGTGAACTGTAGCATCTAAAAACTTGGATTACTCATATTGAAAACCTATTTGAACGACTACGAAATTTAGTGTACTTCTTATTTTCAACATCCTGAGTCATGCACTGATTTAATGGTCTCCTGTGAATTTTTCAATTTTCGTGAACATTTTTTGCTAGAGAGTTAGTACCTAATGACTTTTGACAGATTTGGCTTCAATCATTTCTAAATCGTATTTGGCCTCTTTGTATGTACTTTTTTTTTTTTTTAAATATTGTTTTCTGGAAGTTGCTAATTGGCTTGAAACTGCGTTCCAAAAACTACAATTTTTCAATTTTTGGTCCTCTGTGTCGGTATTGTCGGTGTCATAAAAATTATTTCAAAAGTTTCTATACCATGAACAAAAACACTCAAAATTTTCGTCCCATTTTTTTTTCTTCGAGGTAGATACTTGATATTTAAAAATAAAAATATTTTGAAACAGTAAATTTTTAAAAAATGGCATGATCCCTTCTCCCCCTTCCAAAAATTCGTTCAGATATTCCGGAGCAAACTAAATTTTACCCCTCGACATCAACGAATTTCAAATATCGACCCAGTCATAACATAAAAAAATTGCAACTGCCAATGCCTTTACTTTACATAAAAGATCTGGAAAATTTTAAAATACTTGATAGGATCTCGAAAATTTGGGGAAGTCGAGGAAAATCATTTCTGAAAAAATTTGGTGAATAACAGTTTTGTCTACTTTAGGTAGGAGAAGAGGGTGGGACCTAGGAGAGTGAGAAATGTAAATTTTCAGACAGTCGAGAAAAAGTTGAGAAATAAGTACTTACTTTAGAAATTCAATACTCTTGAATTTTGGTAGATATCTTGCTGTAAAAAATTCTAAAAATGAAAAGAGGAGCATATTTATTTTTCTAGATCGAGTGGGTTTGAACTTTTTTTTTCCAAAGATTGTCGTGATCATCCAGGGAGGTAATTTTGATTCGATTTATTTTTATAAATTTAGGTTTTCAGAGGTTGGAAAAATTTTGCTCCCTGTTTCGAAGTAGGTCTACAAAATGCAATGAAAATTTCAAAATTTATTTTTCCTTTTTTTATGGTCACGAAATAGTTATGTAATACCTATTTTTTTTCGAAAAATGACACTTTTTTGCAATTTGGACTGGGATAGTGGGAGAAAGGAAATCTAAGAAAAATTTTGATGCAGTGTTTATGAAATATTTACAAAAATTCGAGATTTAGGGCATCACCTTTTTCACTCTGAACAGTGCTCCAGGATTCAAGGTGACTTTGCTTATTTTTAGCTTAATCGATCATATGAGAGGGTTCGTCAACACGGTCGGTTCGTTCCTGATTCTCGGCGTTTTCATTCCTGGCGTTGTTCTTCTTTACATTTTCGCATTGGTGAGTTATTTAATTTTTCCAGTTCAGAATGGCGAATTTTCTTCACAACTTTTTAATATAATTTCTAGGGTGAACTGACTTTCGTTTTGAAGATAAAATACTTTTCAGGGTATGTGGGATGCACTCTGCATGTAATTCTGTTCTACTGGATGGGACAAAATTTGGATAATTTGGTAATATTACATTTTTTTCAACCTTTTTCCTCAGAAAGTGTAGGTTTTTGCAGATATCGAGACTTATTAATCGAGTTATTTTTATTTTTTTAAAAATTGAATTAGATATTCGATATAACAGTGGCAATCTACTCTTCGCCTTGGTATCGATCAGTGAAAATACGCAAAAACCTTTACCTATTGTTGTGCCAGACTAGATCTACGAAAAACTTCGCCATTTTCAAAGTACACCGGTTGATGCTGAATAATTTCTCGAGATATTTGCATACGGCGTTATCCTACGCGAATCTGCTGGTCAAACTTACCAATAAATGAACCTCGATGCGAGAGTGAAATTCGTTTCCGAAAAGCTGCACTCACATTTGATTATTCTTGCAGTTCAATTTGTAGAAATTGATGAGTTGATTTTCTTGTTGGTTAATAATTTCAATTGCTGTGGCCACTAATGGAGTAATTCCTCTGGAATAATGTAATTCAAATATCAGAGAAAATTATAATTTTTACCTTCTTTTGTGTACGTGAATATTTCTTTGTTAGTATCATGCAATTTGAGTGAAATTTTGAGGTATTTGTTTTCTATTAATCACTTGAATCACTCGAAATGAATTTTTGTTCCTTGTTTGAAAACTTAGTCGCCCGAGTCAATTATTTTTGAAAATTCAATTTTTCCAAATTTCGATTGATTAATTTTGTTATTTTCAAGTAAATTCTCCGCAAAGTGTTTAATTTATTTTTTGAATTATAATTTTTTCAAAAATTTTCGCTCTCGCTTCTCTGAGATTCAATAAAATATTTCTTTGACTACTTTGAAAAAATAGGTTCAAACAAAAGTGTTGAAAAATGGATTGTCCTGATTCTGAAAAGAAACACTTTTTCGATTTTTTGCGTTTTTCTTCGGTCAAGAATGAAAAATTTTCTTATTATGTCCTCACCTTTCCCATTCGTTGCTATGTATGTGTTGGAGGTTTTTCTTTCAAATTCGATTCCAATATCCTTGAAAGCCAACATAATCGATTAATTGGGTCACTGTTGATATAACTTTGTACGTACAAAAAAACAATCTAAAAATATTAAATATGTAACGTTATATTATATAAAGAGGGCTAAATCAAGGTCTCATAGCACTCATCCGCCATGTTAATTACATACGACATTATTTCATCAAGAATGATAATAGTGCCTTTGACTTTCATATGTACTCTAGTCTGCGGGACGATTACTCTCTTCTTTTTTTTTTTTTAATAATTGGAAAATAATCTGCTGCGGAAAAATGACTGGTGTTTTTGTAACATTTTTTCAAGTTAGGTACTTAGTTTTTTTTTAATAATTTTTTTGAAGAAAAATGCTGAAAATGTATTATTCGGTATCAATCGATAAAAATTCATAGGAAAGTTCTAATTTTCGTACGTGGCATCATCAGAATGGTGGTAAACGCCCTAAAATCCAACAATTATTTTTCATGGCCTCAAATCCTGTATTTACTGATTATCTACTTGCCATATTCGCCAGCCAAAAGTAATTTTCAAAATTTCAATCAATGGTAAAAAAAAAATGAATAGATAATTCCTGTAAGTCTGGCTCAAAGTATATTTTCCGTATGTGTGAGGTGTGAGTTAGTGTTGGTGTTTCGACTTTTCTTTGAAAACAAATATAGTGCATAGCGAGAATCTGATTGGAGACTGTTGCCCAAAATCCTCTCAGCATCTTGGATATCAAAAATATTGAACGAATTGAAGAAAATTTTCGGACATATATTCAGAACCATTTACCATTGACGGCCTTATTGTAGTTTTTCTATTTTATTGGATTGAACAAAATTTAAACAACTTGGTAATCGTGTTCAATTGACCTGTGTTTTGTATACTTGTATCAGGGTGGATTGAAAAACCAAAACATATTCAGAATTTAGACGATAATTGGTGAGGTAGTTTTACTTTGAAGTGAGGTACCCCCCCCCCCCCCAAAAAAAATTGAATCCTCAAGCCAATGAAGGGGCGAAGCTAGAGGGCCTCAGATTAGGGTCATTTTCGAAAAAACCGTGGTTTTTGGTCAAACTGCTCATTCAAAGACTTGAAAAGTAAACCAAAAAATGTTTATTATTTTTTGGGAAATTTTGTGTGGCAGTGTTGCCAACTGAAATTTTATGAAAATTGCGCGAAATAAAATACAGTTGGTATCACTGTTACAATTTTTTTTAATTTTTATAAAAAATTATTCTGGGTTACCAGAAAAAAATTTGGCTCGATTTTGACGAGTTTGAGTGAACAGGTTCAATTTGTTAAAAATCAAGAAATATTGAAAAAAATGTTGTTTTTTTTCGAAAATGACCTCACTGTGAGGTTTCCTAGCTTTTTCTCCTTGGGTCTGAGGCTCTCAATTCTCTTCAAGAGATCTCTACTTTCCATCAAAATCCAATATGGTTCTTTTCGCTCCACCGCACTAAAAATTCTAAAACGATAACCATTAATTGAAGAATAGTCGAAGCGATAAATTTTCAAATCTTTGCTGATAAGCTTAGATTTTCAGACATCGGTCTTGAAATTTTGAAAATTTTTCACTCGTATTATGTAATTATTCGTAAGGTGCTTAAAAATTAGATGAAACAATACATGAAGGAGAGAGGAGTTATAAATGCCAGATTTTTCGTAAACTGCGGAAAGGAAGTTCACTTTGCGAAGAATGCGAGAAAAAATATTGTAAATTTAATTTATTTGCAATACCTATTTACTTATTTTGTACTCGTGTACTCGTGACATTTGATGGGAAGACCATTGAGAATAATATGTTCTGCAAATCTGGCCGTACATATCTCAATTTTTTTCGATTCGTTTAATGTACTTACCCGAGCAATGAATTCTTCGTTCGTTCGATCTTAAAATCATTTAATTCAATAAGCAATTTCTAATATATATTTTTTTTGATTCCAGGTGAGTACCTATGAAGATTATTGATTATTTGTTGAGAAAAAAGTATAAACAGAATTCGTAAGTGATCTTTCATTTTAATAATTTTTAATGAAATATTATGGCGATAAAATTTCTCAATGGTACCCAGAAGTGACCAATTTTCAGATCTCATTATTTAACCGTGGCGTTTTTGAATTGATTTTAAACACAGTTTCAGAAAAATTGCTTGAAAACACCAGTTTAAAAAACTTTTTAAATTGATATAAAAATTGAATTTTCGGAATAGATCTTTTCTGAGACTCCTAGACCAATGAAATTTGAAGAAATTAGCATAATTACCATTTGGCCTATAGTCTGAAATGTTTTCTAAGGTGAAAAAACAGATTTTCGATTTTTTCGGAGTTCAGGTATAATGGAACTTGAGAATGGAAGCCAAAATTCTGCCCCTAAAGTTATGAAAACATTTCAAACGATAGATCATACAGTATTTTCGGAAAATTGTTCAAATTTTGTAGGTTTAGGTAACTCAAGAGTCGAAATTTAAACTCGATGCCTTCAAAAACATACAAACGACGCGACGTTTCATTCAGTAATTGAACGTTTTTCAAAATTCCGGAACTTGAGGATTTCAGGAAAATCATTTTAAAAAATTGAGTCGAGCTTGGCACTCCCAAGAACACATTACACGGGATGTATCATACAATTTTTTAAATTTCTTCTGAGAAATGCGACGTTGCCAATAGTAGATTTTAGTAGTAAAATGAATAAGTGCAACGCGACGTTGCCAAAGAACATTAGTGGAAATTTCACCAAATATTCTTAAAGGGTTAATTGTGATGAATGTTTTCACGTCGTCAAAGTGATGTAACAATATTGCAGAAATGTTGTGACGATGTTGCAGCCAATTTGGAATAATTTTGCAAAATTGCAATGTTGTATCGAACATAATCAACAAAGAATTTTGTCATTTCGAAAATCTACGAAAAAAATTGAGGAAAAATTTTAAAATTATTGAAAAAATTTCCGACTTGGAAGAAATTTGAAAAAAATATGAAGTTAAAAAAAATGTAAAAAATAAAAGTGGGAAAAATTTTGAAAAAATTTTTAAATCGGAAGAAAATTTAGTATTAAAAATTTTTTCAACTTTGATTTCTTCGGAATATTCTTTTCAACTTCGAATTTTTAAACATTTCTTTCATCGCAAAAATCATTTCTAATTTTAAAATATTACCTAAATTTTTTTCAACTTTGAAATTTTTTCAATTGCAAGTTTTTAAAATTTTTATTTTTCTCAAAAAATTTTCAACTTCATGTTTCTCAAAATTTTGTTCAATTTAATAGGTAGGTAAGTAATTAAGTAAAATTTTTTTAAACACTTGAGTACCGTTTTTCCAAACTGAGCTAACTTCAAAAACCGTGCATGAGGAAAGGGCCTTAGGTGCCATTTTTTTCAGAAAGGGCCTTGAGTGCAATTTTTTCTGGAAAAAAAATTACACCTAGGGCCCTTTCTGGAAAAAAATGGCACCTAAGGCCCTTTCCTCATGCACGGTTTTTGAAGTTAGCTCAGTTTGGAAAAACGGTACTCACTTGATAAAAATATGAAATTGAAAAAATTTCGTAGAAATCAAAGCTGGAAAAATTTTGAGAAAATTTAAATTAGAAAAATTTCGCTGCTGGAAAAATTTTGAAATTGGATATAATTTTGAAAAAAATTAGAATTGAACATTTTTTAAAATTTAGAATTTAAACTTTTTTAAAAATTTAGAATTACTTAATTTTTTTTTAATTTGGCGTTGAAAAAAATTGAACTTAAATTTGGACTTAGATCGTCGAAATCCAATTTCTGCTGGATTTGGATAAATGGATCGAAAATGGCCAATTTTCGTCCTATTGAAATGCTACTTTCAAATGTACGAGTGTAATGGAAAAATCCGCTAAAAAATTTCAAAACACGATTCTGTCCGATTTTGTATTAGAAAATGTTTATCGGCAGGTGTGGTTTTCTTGCTGTCTAATTTTTTATGTTCGTTTTGCATTTTCTATCAGATTGATTAATTATTTGTGAGATTTTGTCGAATCAATTGATATGATCGTGATTACTGCCGCGTTCTGTTGTAGCGTAGCTCTGCTTTACGTTTGATTCTTCGGTAGGTAAACAATTTTGCGGTATTTTTAATTTTATCAATTTTACGAGTCGGCCGGAAATAAGGAAAGGTACAGTTTGACTTGTTGATGTTTTTTTATATTTAGAGCGGTCTGTCAATGGTGTTCAAAGTGAAATGCTCAACGTGTTATACAGTGGCGTAGCCAGGATTTTGTCAAGGGGTGCGGGGGCAAGAACGAGATTTTATGTCAAATTTTCTATGGCTGTTTTGAAACATAGCAAGTATTTTTTCACTACATATTTTCAGTGGCGTATCCAGTCTCATTGGGAGGAGGGGGAGGGTCAGAGCTTTCAAAATTTTTTGAGAAATTTTAAGTAAATTTTTTAAAAAATTCAAGTTTAGCCCTTCCTCTCTCCCTCCCTCCCTCCCTCGCCACAAAATTTCTTTAAATTTGGAATCATTTTCATAAATATTTAGGTAAAAGTTGCAGAAAAATACTTAAATTTTGGAGCAAACAACTTCCATGCCAATTATTTTGACCTTGAAAACCGAAAATAATGACAAATTTATGGAGTGGCATTTGAACCTTATATTTCAGAAGGGTACAAAGAGGGTATGAAGACTTGGATAACTAGAAGGTTTTAGGGGAAGGGGTTAAAAGGGAGCATTTTTTTGCAATATTGCCTCAATTAGTTGATATAATTATGATTTTGTTCATGCCCGAGCGAAGCGAGGGCGAAGCTTTGAAAAAATTGAATTTGTGATGTTCAAAAAAGACGTTTTTTTGCTCAAAATTTTTTTTAAAAAAGGCCATGGGGGGCGATCGCCCAGTTGCCCTCCTTGGCTACGCCACTGGTGTTATATGGACACTGGCTTAGCGGTTTTTCTGTTTTACTGAATTGGACAAATTTTGATTGAATTTTGTTCTTACAAAATTCTACATATTTTGATGGTGATTTAATGAAATTAGAAAAATAATACTCATTTCTCTGTAAAAGTTTCATTGAGAATTCAAATCCAGCACTTGTACTCCAGTCATTTTAGGAGTTGACCTCTCAAAAATTAAATCCTGATTTTTTTCGCGTTTTACGTTCGTAATGGTCCACTACACAACACACTAAAATGGACACCCCCACAACCCTCCGCTACCCCCAGGGGAGGGGTAAACGTCCGCCGAAAACCAGTTTTTCGTGAATATCTCCTCAAATAAGCCTCAAAATTGAAAAGTAGTTATGAACAATCTTGTTCTACATGTAATTTCCTATCACAGGGTTTTTTTGTTTTTTCAAAACCACTCACTTCCTTGACCAAAAATTAAGGGTAAAAAAAACAATTTTTCAACAACTTACAGCATTTTTGGAAAAAATCGAAACTTTTGTGAATATCTCCGCAAATAAGCCTCAAAATGGAAAAATGGTTATGAACAATCACGTTCTACGTGTAATTTCCTATCAGACAGATTCGTTTTTTTTTCGAAAACATCCACTTCTTTGCCCAAAAATTAAGGGCGAGAACGCCTGTTTTTCCAATATTTACAGTATTTTTGGAAATTATGGAAATACGAAGTTGAAAGTACCCAAAATTATACCATTGAAGAGTAATATTTTTATACACGCTGGTAAGGTATTCCAAAAAAAGTCACCGCAAGAATTTCAACCCCTACCGTTAATTATAAGGGAGGTTATTGCAGTATTCAATAGCACAACTCCCCTTCCCTTTGAATTTTTTTTCCTTCTCTGCATATTTTTACAAAATCATAAGTTTTCATCGTTCCAGCTTCAAAAATTCGAATTGAAATCTATTTCTCTACTTTCAGGGTCATATTTGGACCCAGGAATAATTTTTAATTATATTCAACACTCGAAATTTTTCCTTGAAATTTGGTGGGGTGAGGGGGGCTCAAATGGCTCCAAAATAGAAAAATTTTTCTGAATGGATTCGAACCCACGAGAATTAAAAATGGGAACAACATGCCAAAATTCATGTTTATTCGTTTTATCGAGTCAATTTTTACAGTTTGAGTTTATTTTGTGAAATTTTCGACTTCAACGTTGACGGTAGTGTTTTTTTCGTTGTTAATTTTTTCGTTTTCAAAACCTCGGTTTAAAATGTTAGATTATTGATGAAAATAATTATACCAACGTTTTAGTGTATTTTTTTATTTCAGGCTTTTTTTTTAGAAAATTATCGATAACATTTCCTTTTAGTTTTAAAAATGTATATCATTGGACAAAAACGTTCCAAACCTCTGTTATTTTATTAAAAACTCAGAAATTTTTAATCATCCGTGGAAAAAAAGGTGTTTCGGAAAACCTTTTGTATCCTTAAAATCGCATTTATGGTATTTCTTAAGTATATTCTTTCGTCGAAAATGAAATATCCCTTGCAGGATTACGTAATATGTGTAAGTCTTGTCCTAGGATTTTTCTTGTATTTGTTTCGTGTGTGTATTTGTTTCGTGCGAGACAACCATATGCAGTCTTTAGAATTCGGTCAAACTGAAAATGATCGCTTTGTGGCGCGAATTGAAGAAAATCTTCAACCAACTAAGGGGATCAGAAAATATGTTCGATTATCAGAGCACGGTAGCCAATCAACTCTACCTGCTGTACTGCTTCAGTGGTAAAATTTATTTCACCGATAAAATTCACAATCAAGTGAAATTTCTTTGGTATTTGCTTATCTCATGTCAGATGTTTCTCACTTACACCATCATCTTGGCTTACTTATGGTACGATTTCAATAACGATCTCATCGTCATGTTCAACGTAGCCAATGCCGTCGGTTCCATTCACATTGGTGCGTTATTATTTCCTATTATTTCACACTTGTACAGTGATAAAATCGAAAAAATGATCAGATTAGTAGATAATATTCTATCCTCCAAAGATTCGGATTTCAAACAGAGTAAAATCATTTCCGAGGGCAAAGGAAAATTTTTCTTATTGGTGTTTGGCTTCTTTGTCTTCGGTACCGTCTATTGTTCGATTACTTTTCTCGAAATGGTGCTATTTTTCGACGAACGAAAAGTCAAAAATTACCTCCATTACTTGTTGCCTGCTGTATGGGTTCAAGAATATGGAACCTTTGATTCGTTTTTCATAATCAACGGTGTTTTGGCCATACCTCTTGGGATGATGTTGCTCGAGTCGTTATGTGTATTGGGGGTCGTGCTTTATTCGAATATCGTCTGTAGCCAAGAACTCAACAGGATATGTGAGGATTTGGACGCTAGAATGGGAGATTTAACATTCTACGTTGCACCGGCTGATGATTTTTACGAAGCTTGGAATCGTCGTTTTGTACGTGTTTTGGACGAGAATGTTGAACGGTTTCAAAAAGTTGCTTTGTAAGCATTTTTTTCATGGTTTCAAATTTTTTATTTTTATTTCAATATTTATGATTTTCTTAGTGATTTTTTCCCCTTTTATCGATTTTTTTTTAGGTCGATTGATTGTTTGAGAGGATATGTTCAGGTGTTGGGATTTTTCCATATCATTGGATCTTTTTTCTATGGCGTTGTGCTGCTTTATTTGTGCTTTTCGGTAAAAAAATTAAGTTATGTGTGGTTAGGGTATTGCAAATGAAGAAAGAAATGATTAATATTTTTTCAACTTTAGGATGAGTTGTCACTAACATTAAAAATCAAAAACCTATCGGCTTATTTGACCACAAGCGTTGCAATATTTGTGTTCTATTGGACTGGACAAAATCTAGATAATTCGGTAATGTTCAGTTATAAAGTGATTGGTCAGTTTTGAAAAAAAATACACAGGTCGAAATTTTTGAACTTTTGAAATGCTGTTTGTAGTTTAATGGGTGATTTTTATAGTATTTTTCACACTGATCACGAAGAAAGCAGTGAAAAATTTCTATCACCCAAGGATTTTTCACAATTTAAATTTTTCGTTCTACGGTTTTTCTACTTGTTTTGATAACTTTTTACACTTGATGTCGATTTTCTGAAAAAAGGAAAGGTTCTACGAAAAAAATGAATAGTACATAAATTGTAGAGCGTCAAATTTCACGTCTGTAAAGTCTAATTAGTTTTTCCTTAGAAGACTTAGCTTTCGAGATATTTTAGCTCAAAGTTCTAAGTTCAACTTTTTTTTTAAATTTGAAAATATCTCAAAAACTAAGCCACCTAAGAAAAAACTAATTGGACTCAACTGGTAGGAAATTTTACGTTCTACAATTTATATTCCATTCATTTTTTTCGCCGGACCCTTTCTTTCGCCATAAAATCGATTTTTTGTGATGAACCGCCTTTTTAACATTTCCCATTTGCAACAATGGGAATATCAAAGGGCGGCAAAGCGAAAATTTTCTTTCTACGTAATTTATTCTTTTTGGTGTTTCTGACCTAATTTTTAGTGCAGAGTTCGAATATGATTTCAGTTTTACCCCATCGCATCAGGATTTTTTATAATTGGAATTTCTTGTTGAAAATTTGTTTTAAATTTTTTTATGTAAATTTTGACCAATGAAGTCGATTTTCTGGCAAACGAAAGTGCCCTACGAAAAAAATAAATAGAACATAAATTGTTGTGGAGCGTAAAATTTCCTACGAGTGGAGTCCAATTAGTTTTTTTCGTAGGAGGCTTAGTTTTTGAGATATTTTCAATTTAAAAAAAAGTCGAACTTTGAACTTTGATCTAAAATATCTCGAAAGCTAAGCCTCTTAAGAAAAAGTAATTGAACTTCACAGATGTGAAATTTGACGTTCTACAATTTATGTTCCATTCATTTTTTTCGTAGAGCCCTTCCTTTTCTCAGAAAATCGACTTGAAGTGTCAAAAGTTATCAAAAAAAGTGGAAAACCTGTTGAACGAAAAATTTAAACTGTGAAAAATTCTTCGGTGAGGAAATTTTTTCACTATTTTTCTCGTGATCAGCGCGAAAAATGCTATAAAAATTACCCATTAAACTTCAAACAGCATTTTCCATGTCGACCTGTGATATCAAGTAGGTACCTACACTTCGAATTGGATTTTCGAATTTGGAGGTCTCGCTCCATACGAGTTGATTTTTTTAAAAAAAATGAGATTCCCAAAATGTTGGCTCTCTACTAAAACTAGGAGCCACGCACTGTGCTCCCTTTTTTAGTATGGGAATCAGCATAGGATAACGTGCTAAAAATAAAAATTTGAAAAAATGACAAAAAATTTCCAAATATTTAAAAAATTGAATCAATTTTGGATTTTTAGGGATGAACTTGGAATCCGAGAAATTATGCTGGGGGGGTTTTGGTGGAGGGAGAGGGGACTTAAATTGGATATGAATTATTATAACTACTTAAGGCCCACTGAACTCTCATCGAACACCCCTTGGATGATCTTTCAAGTTCCAAGGTCATCCCTACAAATCAAAATTGAGTCATTATTTCAGATTTTCAAGAAATTTTCGGAAATTTTTCATTGTTTTTCCTTATTTTTTTTTCATTTTTAGTACGTTATTTTGTGTTAAATCTCATAAAAAAAAGAGCTCTTAAGCATGGCTCCTAAGTTACGTAAAGGCTAAAATTTTGTAAATCTCGGTTTTAGAGAAAAATGAACTACTTTAGGAGGTGAAACTTCTAAAATTTGGAAAAAATTCCATAGTGTAATAAGAAACGACTTGAAGTATTATAATAATATTTCCTGAGGAATGAGGTATCCCAACTCGAGGTAAAATTTTGAGACAAAACAAAAATAAGTCGAAAGTACATCATAAAAAAAACCTGATATCAAAAATTTCAAGTTGAAATTTAAAAATCACTTCATCAGCCGCGCCCTTCAAAACTATGAAAATTCGATCTAATCAACGAAAAAGGTTGAAATTTGGTATATACCCTATTTTTGACCCCCCCAATCGATTTGAAGCGGTTTCGAGACGTCTTGGAGCCTCCAGAAATTTTTGGAATTTTCCAGCACTGCAGAAAAGTCCATAAAAATAGTCCATACGAATTTTAGCATTTATAATCGCGGATTACCCATATTTGTGACCTATATTATGATCGATTAAAGTATAATTTTTCAAAATTCGTAACTTCCAATTCGAATGCATATTTTCTGTAAAATTTCAAAATTCTCCGAAGCCTTCGAAACGTCACAAAACCACTTCCAATCAATTCGGGAGGTAGAAAGTAGGTCATACCAAATTTCGTCTTTTTTCGTTGATTAGATTAAATTTTCATATTTTGCAGGGTAATGAGGTGATTTATTTTCGTTTCGGCTCAAAATTTTACTTCGAGTTGGGATACCTTTCAAGCCAAATCGATGAAATTATATAATTTCATTTTTTGATTCAGATATCCAAGGTATCGCAGGCAGTGTATTCTACCCCTTGGTACCAATCGACAAAAGTACGAAAAAACGTTCAAATTTTTTTACTTCGAACACAATCTGTGAAGAATCTCGCCATTGTCAAAGTGCACAAGTTGCTGTTGAGTAATTTTTCGCAATATTTGCACGGACTTTTATCGTATACGAATCTTCTACGAAAACTTACCAATAAATGAATTGCCATGGGATGAAGTAGGCAATTTCCTGTGAAAATCTACACTTGAGAATTTTTTCACCAATTTTGGCAACCTAAGTTCGAAATTCAAGAGTAAGAAAATGTAAAACAGCAAAATACATTTAAATTGGTATGTATTTTTGTAAAAAAAAAATATATAATAAATTAATAAACAACAATGAGATGAGTTTTCATAATTTTCAATCAAAATCGAAACTAAGAATCAACATTCAGATATTTACTTTGGCACGTCTGCCTTGGACTTACCCAAGAATACGTCGAATTTGTATTTTTCATCTACTCCCAGAGCCGGATATCTCTTTTGATAATAAACATGACATGCTGAGAAATCTTTTTTTTTTTTTGTAAATATATGAACGACATCAATGAAATTTCCTTTGAACACCTATCAATTTAGTTTGCAGAAAACTTTTCTTTTTCACGTTCGACATTCGAATGAAAATGTGTAACTGTAAACTCAGCATTTCATACGTTTGCCTCGTGAAACAAAAACACCAATGCTCGATCATTTATTCATAAATATACGTCAAAGGTGTCGTATCATATTGAGACATTTTTGAAAGTTTTAAATTTAGTATTCGACATCCATATATTTTTCATATGAAGTTTTTCTACGTCTGCTGGGTCGTCTTTTTTGGAAGTTAAATGAGCTCCTAGAACAGAAACAACTTTATCTACTGCATTAAATTTTATTACTGAAAAATTAAAAAATTTTTAATCGTGTTAAAATATAATAATGTTAGTAAATTTTTTTACGTTTAATTTTTCGAAAGGTACATATTATTGGCACAATTGTCCAAACCGCAAAGTAAAAAAATTGAAAAAAAAAATGAATCTACGTAATTAACGCGGAACATATAAAAGTCGTATCCTTGAACATAGCGTTATTAATTAATTAGAAAATTTCAGGTCTACCGAAATTTTCCAGTCTGCTTTCATCCTATGAATATTTATTCCACCATAAGACATCGAACTGTAATAAATAATAAGTTTTTCAGACCTTAAACTTAGACTCCTGGCGCAGAACCCGCCTGGTAAAATGGACCCTCGAAAGCACATTTTAATGATTATCAAACATAAATTAAAGTACCTACTTACTTTCAGGATTCATAAAATTCTAAAATGTTTGGTAAATTTCTCGTTCCCTATTTTCGTCATTTTACTTCAAGCTTTAAGAATTTCCTATCAGAAATTGAGGTTTAAGATTTAACGAGTTATAGTCAAATTCAGCGTTAAATTTTAATGAATTTTTTATCCCACTCTCAAAAATTTATTTTCTTCTTGCACATGTTCACAAAATCACAAGTTTTCACCGTTCAATCGTTCAAGCCCCAAAAATTCGAAATAAAAATTTTCTTTCTCTAGTTTCAGGGTCATATTTGGATCTAAGTATATAATTTTAAACAATTCACAATCCTCGAAATTTTTCCTCGAAGTTTGGTGGGGAGAATGGGAAAGGGCACAAAACCTAAAAATGGCCCCAAAGAACAGAAATTTTTTCGAATGGATTCGAACCCACGTGAATTAGGAGTAGCTAACATGTCAAAATTTATGTTTTTCGTTTTATCAAGTCAAATTTAACAGTTTTGGTTTTTTTAATGATATTTTTGATCACAATATTGGACGTTTTAGGGGTCTTCAAAAAGTGGAATACGTGTATTTAGAGCTCAGTAGGCTTGAACATCCATAAAAATTCCATTCTGCTCAAAAGCAGAGATTTTAAGGAGAGGTTTGATCGTTCGGAACTAAAAATGGGTCTCATTATAATGTTCATTTCTGTCAATACAGCCATGATGGTGATTCAAATTCCGAAATTTCATGGGCATTAGATCATACACGATTCAAAATATTCATGGAAAAAATTTCAGCTTCCGAACTTATGAAATTTTGTAGGAACAGTCTTTTCTGATTACTTTTTTTGCTCCAAAGCCCTTTTTAGTTCTCACGGGTTCATTTATATTATTACAAAAATAATAACTCATGAAACTTTTTTCACATTTCTGTTTTTTTAAAATGATTTTATCAAACCATGGCTGCAATTCTCTAGGGAAGGGGACTGAGTAAAAGAAGCAGACAGGAGCGGCGAGATGAGGGGAATGGGGGGAGTGATTCCCCCAGTTGGTTTCCAGTCGGCAATTTCGGCAAAATTTCGGAAATTTCAGGTAATTCGGCAAAATTTTGAAAATTTTAGCAAATTCAAAAATTGTTTGAAAATTTTGTAACATAAGTAATGAAAAATAACTCAATTTTATTTTTTTATAAAAATAAAAAATATGAATTTATTACGAACGGAACAGAAACTGTGGTCTTTTGGTAATTTTTAATGGGTTTACTTATTCCTCAAATCAAAATTTTTCAAAAACTTCGGCCTCGATGTGCTCGGTCATATTGAATTTTTTTTCTATAATTTTAAAATAAACCAATTCCTACAAAAGTGATTTTTTTCGTATTTTTCCTCAAAATTATTTCAACTAATTTTATTTAATTTTTTCTCCTTAAAACTCATTTTCGATGTTTGGAAATCAAATTTTTTAAAAGCTTTGTCCTCGCTGCGCTTGGTCCGATCATATTTATCCTTTAATAATTTTAAAGTAAAATTCGGCCGATTTTTTATTCACGTTTATTAGGTAATTTAAAACATTGTTTTATTGCACCTTGAATTTGATCTTCTAAAATTTTCGCCCTCGCTTCGCCCTCGCTTCACTCGGGCCAATTCATTTCTCTCATGTTCACATTGAACCTGTTATTTTTTTTAATCAAGTACATAGGTGCATCGTAATTTTTATCGAAATTTTCCCTCCTCGTTTCGCTCGGAATTTGAACTTATAAACAATTGTACAATGAAATTACGAAGAGAAACATTTTCAGGCATGAGCTCGATTGATATTTTTAAATTTTTAGCCGGCAATTTTGAATTTTTTGGTCGGCATTTTTGAACCTCATCCCCCCCAAAAAAAACTCCTCTAAATATCACAAATTTCAATGTGAGCCTAAATATAGTAACCACCCTTAGATGTCAAAAATTGGTTTTTGAGTTGAGGTTCTCCCTCAATTCTACTCATTCTGAAAAACCCAAAATCAGTATCAATTCGAAAACCAATTTTTGACACCTAAAGTAGGGTGGGCCGAAAAACCAAAAATTTTGATTTTTGAAAAGTTACCCCCTGCAAAAGTTGTTGGCTGGATCGACTAGAAAAATAAAATGAAAAATTTCAAAATCGATTTATATTTTCCGATTGCGCAAGAGCCTTCAATTCTTCAAAAATTGCCAAAAATTCAAAATTTTAAAAATCTTGAAAAAATTTAAAATTGATCAAAATTAATTTTAGAGCTTATTTAATGACTATCTAGACCGAAAAGCACTTTTTTTTTGAAAAAATCAGTGTTTAATAACTTTTTTAAATTTTTCTTCAGAGGTGAAAAAATATGAGAAATTAAAAAAAAACTGTAAAACATGGATTTTGTCAAAAAAGTTTTGCTTTTTGCTTTAAATAGTCCCTAAATAAGCTCTAAAATTGATTTTAATAAATTTTGATTTTCTTTAAAAAAAATTTCAATATCGGAAAATATTGAATTTTTGGCAGTTTTCGAAGAATTGAAGGCTCTTGCGCGATCAGAAGATATGAATCGATTTTGAATTTTTTCATTTTACTTTTCTAGTCTATCCAGCCAACAACTTTTGCAGGGGTAATAACTTTTCAAAAATCAAAATTTTTGATTTTTCGGCCCTAACCTAAAGGTGGTTTGTATATTCAAGCTCATATATTTAGTTGAGAAAAGTAAGTTTGAGTTGAGAATTTGGACAAAGTGATGATTTTATTATTTTAAAAAACTTGAAACTCAAATAGGAAAAATCGAAGAAAATAATCTGAGACGAAAATTTTCGATTTTTTGGCTCTATAATCCTATACTGACTTCAAATTCGTTCCTGTCCCGATGTGTGCTGTATGCTTTTGGTCGTTCATTTTTAACTTTTCGCTAAACAGCCTGATTGGAAATATTTTTTTAACACGCTGGCAGTATAGTGTTTTTTCTCAGTTGTTAGGTAATTATTTCTTGTTTCCAAAAAATTGTATTAAAATTCTCGATTATTGATGAAAACCCCAACGCTTTAAAGGATTTTCTTTTTAGTATATTTTCATTTAGTTTTACTCGTAAAAATGTATATCATCGGGCCATAACGTTCCAAGGTTGTGTTATTACATAAAAACACAAAAATTTTAATTATTCGTTTGAAAAAAAGGTGTTTCAGAAAACTTTTTGTATCCCTAAAATCGCATTTATGGTATTTCTTGAATTTTCTTTCGTCGAAAATGAGATATTTCTTACACGATTACTCAATATTTTAGCCTTTTCGTAGGAATTTTTGTGTATTTGTTTCGTATATGGCAACCATAATTCAGTCTTTAGAAATCCATCAAATTAATCATGATCGCTTTGTGGCGCGAATCGAAGAAAATCTTCAGACAAGTCAGAGGATCGGAAAATATGTTCGATTATCAGAGCACTGTAGCCAATCAACTCTACCTGTTGTACTGCTTCAGCGGTAAAATTTATTTCACCGATAAAATCCACAATCAAGTGAAATTTCTTTGGTACTTAGTGATCTCATGCCAGATGTTTCTCACTTACACCATCATCTTGGCTTACTTATGGTACGATTTCAATAACGATCTCATCGTCATGTTCAACGTAGCCAACGCCGTCGGTTCCATTCACGTTAGTGCGTTATTATTTCCTTTTATTTCACACTTGTACAGTGATCGAATCGAAACAATGATTGGATTGATAGATAATATTCTATCCTCCAAATTTGATTCGGATTTCAAGCAGAGTAAAATCATTTCCGAGGCTAAAGGAAAATTTTCCTTATTGGTGTTTGGCTTCTTCATCTGTGGTACCATCTATTGTTTGATTACTTTTCTCGAAATGGTGCTATTTTTCGACGAACGGAAAATCAAAAATTACCTGTATTACTTGTTACCTGCTGTATGGGTTCAAGAATATGGAACCTTTGGTTCATTTTTCATAATCAACGGTGTGTTGGCCATACCTCTTGGGATGATGTTGCTCGAGTCGTTATTTGTATTGGGCGTCGTGCTGTATTCGAATATCGTCTGCGGTCAAGAAATGAACAGGATATGTGAAGATTTGGACGCTGGAATGGGTGATTTAGTATTCTACGTTGGACCGGATGATGATTTTCACGAAGCTTGGAATCGTGGTTTTGAACGTGTCTTGGACAAGAATATTAAACGGTTTCAAAGAGTTGCTTCGTAAGCATTTTTTTCGTGGTTTCGAATTTTTTCTTTTCATTTAAATATTTATGATTTTCTTAGTGATTTTTTTCTCTCCCCCCCTTTTTTTAGCTCGATTGATTGTTTGAGAGGATATATTCAGGTAATGGGATTTCTCCATTTTACTGGATCTTTTTTCTATGGCGTTTTGCTGCTTTATTTGTGCTTGTCGGTAAGAAATTCAGTAATGTTTGGCTAGAGTACTCTCTCAACTATAAATCAGTGAAAATTATCGAAAATCACTGAGAAACAGTCAAAATTTCAGCATAGGAGAAAATCACTGAGAAAAATCACTGGAAAATCAGTGAATATTCGCTGAAAAGTCGGTGAAATTTATGAAAGGGTATGGATGGATAAGGGGTGAATTTGGCCCCCGGCGCTTTTGGGCTCCTAAACACCTCAAGTCGTGTATATTGGCTAAAAATAATTTTTCACAAAATTTTGCACCCCTACCCCCTCTCTTTCGGAGCTATGGGCATTTTATTGCATCATTTTCAAGTATTTTTAATTTCAACGGAAGTGAAGGAAATTTTCTGTTCTTTGGCACAAAGTTACATCTTGTAGAGGTGTATTCATGATAATTTTTTCAACAATTTTGGTGCACTCCTTCACGTTTTTTCGGTCATTTGAAGTTTTCAATCGTAAAAAATACCATATAAGCGAAGAGGGACCACCCTGGAAAAATTCCTAAAAAATACGTTTTTTTATGTAGAATTTTACTATGTATGGTTTTGGCGATTTCTCTGAACTAAGGACCGAAAATCGCGAAAAACCGCACAGAAATGTTGTTATTTCAACCGATTTTTCAATTTTTTAGCGTTTTACACCGAAAGAAATGACCAAATAAGGAAACCAATTTCATATTCGTGTTCAGCAGGTCAAAATACTCCGGTAAACACCCTTTTCGTAATAGTTTTGATTAAAATTTCAAAATTCACCTTTCTCACTGATTTTTAATGAGAAAAAAAAGTGAATTTCGAAACTTCGAGTAAAACGATCGCGAAAAACGTATTTTTCGGGGTATTTTGACCTGCTGAACACGAGTATGGATTCGGTTTTTTCATTTCGTAATTTTTCCCTAAAACGTCCTCATTTTCAAGTTTGAATCGGGTCTCTCGAGCAAGAAAATTATTATACACAATAATTAATGTCATTTTTGTGTTCTACGACCCAAAATTAGTCAGAAACTAAAATCTTTCCATTTCAAATTTTTTGAGTCACATTTAAGCAACAGAAACCGTCCAAGAGGAGTGATGATGAATTTATTTTTCACGTATCCTCCATGTCTTTGGCATTAAATCGTGCCAATGAGTTACAATAATGCGCGCCCAGATCTCGAACAATAATTTTTTGAAATTTTTCCACAAGAATCAACATAGCAATTCGAGATTGAAAAAAGTTTCATGAAAACAGGAACGGGGCATCGAAGATGCTTGATTTTTTTTCAAATATTCCTAATTGTCATTTTGGAATCTCGTTGTTGCGCTGTACAAAATTAATTCATTATTGATTTTTTAGACGGGGGGAGCATGGGGGGAGCATTGTTGGTCGAAAACCCAAAACACTTTTTTTCCAAAAATAAAACCGTATTTAAGACCAATCAACGTATTAAAAAAGTGGCAAAAATGAAACGCTATCTGAAAAACTCTCAACTCTAATACGTCTTAGCAGATGGATTTCGGCGAAGACGTTGAAATATACATAAATTAGAGGAAAAGGGTGTGAATGGGGGCTTTGGGATGAAGAAAGAGGTAGTACACATGAGAAAATGACGAAATGAAAAAACCAAATCCATACTCGTGTTCAGCAGGTCAAAATACCCCGAAAAATACGTTTTTCGCCATCGTTTTACTCGAAGTCTCGAAATTCACTTTTTTTTCATTAAAAATCAATGAGAAAGGTGAATTTTGAAATTTTAACCAAAACTATTACGAAAAGGGTGTTTATCGGGGTATTTTGACCTGCTGAACACGAATTTGAAATTGGTTTCCTTATTTGGTTATTTCTTTCTGTATAAAGCGCTCGAAATTTGAAAAATCTGCTAAAATTACAACATTTCTGTACGGTTTTTCGCGATTTTTGGCCCTTAGTTCAAAGAAATCGCCAAAACCAAATACATAGTAAAATTCTACATAAAAAAACGTATTTTTTAGGAATTTTCCCAGGGTGGTCGCTCTTCGCTTATATGGTATTTTTTACGATTGAAAACTTCAAATGACCGAAAAAACGTGAAGGAGTGCACCAAAATTGTTGAAAAAATTATCATGAATACACCTCTACAAGATGTAACTTTGTGCCAAAGAACAGAAAATTTTCTTCACTTCCGTTGAAATTAAAAATTCTTGAAAATGATGCAATAAAATGGCCATAGTTCCGAAAAAGAGGGGGGTAGGGTCCAAAATTTTGTGAAAAATCATTTCCAGTCAATATACACGACTTGAGGTGTTTAGGAGCCCAAAAGTGCCGGGGGCCAAATTCACCTCTTATCCGGCCATACCCTTTACTGGAAAATCGGTGAAAATCTTTGAGAAATCTGCGAAAATTGGTGAAAATCATTGAATTTTGCTGATTTTTCCTATGCTGCAATTATGATTATTTATCAGTGACTTTTCACTGATTCAGAATGAGAGAGTATTGCAAATGAAGAAAGAATTCTCTATTTGACTTATGTTTTCAACATTTCAGGATGAGTTGTCATCAACATTGAAAATCAAATACCTAACGGCTTATCTTACTACAAATATAGCGATATTTGTGTTCTACTGGAGTGGACAAAATCTAGATAATTCGGTAATGTTCAGCTATAAAGTGATTGGTCAGATTTGAAAAATATTCAAGGACATAAGGGACTTGTCTTGACTCGAATTTTCAAATTTTGAAAATCTCATACCTTAAAATGGTTTATTTGCTTCTAAAGATGAAATTCTCAAAATTTTGGTCGTCTGCATAAATTGAGAGCAATGCACCGGGCCCTCTTTTTTCGTATGGAATTTTACTGGCTAAAAACAAATAATGAAATTGGGGGGGGGGGGGATTTCAAGTATTTCTTAAAAATGTGAAAAATTACTCAATTTAGATTTTTTAGGGACGAACTTCGAACCCAAGGAATCATACTTCGAAGAGTTCAGTAGGAGGAGATGATTTAAATTAGATAAAAATTACTAAAACTGTTTAAGACACACTGAACATCCCTTGGGATGATTTTCCACGTCCAAAATTCATCCCTACAAATTAAAATTGAGTAATTTTTTCAAATTTTTAGGAATTATTTGGAAATTTAGATTTTTTAGCACGTTTTTCTATGTTGAATCTCATTTAAAAGAAATAGCTGGTCAACTTGGCCCATAATTTATGTAGAGAACTAAAATTTTGTCAATCTGATTTTTAAAGGAAAATGAATCACTCCAGCAAGTGAGGCTTCTAAAATTTGAAAATTAAAACTTCATTATGTGACAAGAAACGCCCTAAAATACGTTCGTAATAATATTTCCAAAGTCAAACTGATAAAATTTATTGTACGATTTGATTTTTTGATTCAGATATGCAAGGTATCACAGGCAGTATATTCTACCCCTTGGTACCAATCGACCAAAGTACGAAAAAACGTTTACATTTTTCTATTTCGAACGCAATGGGTGAAGAATCTCGCCATTATCAAAGTGCACAAGTTACTGTTGAATAATTTTTCGCAATATTTGAATGGACTCTTATCGTATACGAATCTCCTACGAAAACTTACCAACAAATGAATTGCTATGGGATGAAGTAGGCAATTTCCTGTGAAAATCTACAATCGGGAATTTTTTCACCAATTTTCGCGAGCTATAGTATTGAACTTCAAGAGTAAGAAAATATGAAACGATGAAACGAAAAAAATCTACATTTTATTTGTAAAAAAAAATAAACGATATGGATTTTCATAATTTTTAATCAAAATTGAAAATAAGAATCAGTATTTAGGTAATTACCTTGGGACGTCTCGGACTTTTCAAAAAATTCGTCGGATTGGTATTTTTCATCTACCTCGAGAGCCGGATAACTTTGTTTGCAATAAACCTGACGTTCTGAAGTGTTAATAGAAGAAAATGGATAATTTTCAATGTGAATATACAACACTACAATAAAATTTCCTCTAAACACCTATCAATTTATTTCACAGAAAACTTTTACTTTTCACGTTCGACATCTAAATAGAGGTGTATAACAGTAAAGTCAATATCTCATTCTTTCGCTTCGTGAAAGAAAAGCAAAAATACTCGATAATTTATTCATAAATATACGTCAAAAGTGTCGTATTATATTGAGACATTTTTGAGAAGTTTTAAATTTAGTATGCGACACCCATATTTTTTATGCGAAGTTTTAACAAATCTGTTGAATCGTATTTCTTGAAGTTAGATTAGCTTCTGACACAAAATCAACTTTATCGCTGCGTGAGATTTAATTGATGAAAAATTTAAAAAAAATTCAATCGTGTTTTTAAAAAATGACGTTTGTGAATTTTTTTGCGTTTGATTTTTTGAAAGGTACATATTATCGACTTTTTATTGGCATGAGTTGTCCAAACCGCATAGTAATGAATCATACGATATCTAGAAAATTTTAGGTCTGCTAAAATTTTCCAGTCCGCTTCAACCCTATAAATATTTATTTCACCATAAGACATCGAACTGTAATCAATAATATTACTTTTTCAGACCTTATATTTAGGCTCCTGGCGCAGAACCCGCCTGGTAAAATTTTTATTTGAAAATACGTTATAATGGTTATCAAACTTAATTCAAAGTATTTTCTGACTTTCTGAGTGATTCGTCGAAGAAATGGCGAATGATTTTTGTCTCCTTACCGTTTGAATATTTTTTTTAAAGAACTATCAAAAATTAGCAAGGAAAATTACGGAATAGTATTTTCCTCTGAGATCGCATAAAAATTCTGAAAAAAAAAATGTTTTATTAGTCTGCACTTCTGCAGTCTAACTGGAAAAAAGTGTTCATTGAGCGTGATTTTTTTTTTTGGGGGGGGGGGGGGGGGGGCAGTTGACTTATTGTGGACTGGGTATGGGTCCCATAGTATGAAAAAAGTGTATTTTGGATTTTTGCCCTTGCACAATAGGGAGCTGGGGCCTAAAAATCCTCCTTTTTTCTCATTTTTTCAACTTGACCGAGCGCAAAATTAGGCCCCAAAGTGCGATTTTTCGCCAAATTTGACCATTTATAGCGCAATAATGCCTCTGTATGCGACATGCGGTCTGGGGTGCAAAAAAATCAAACGTGTATATCCAGAGTCCAGACTCATTCTGCATCCAATGAACCAAAGTTTAAGGAAAACGGTTTGCACAATATGCCGTGGTGGAATTTCAAAGTTAAGAAAATGCGTGATTTTCACCCTCCCCCCCCCCCATCATAAAATAAGTTATCAAAAAAATCCTGAAACTTGGGTTGCGAGCTACCTAAATGAGCTAAAATTTTACAAGCAGAACAAAATTATCAGTGAAAATTGAATTTAAGAAATTTTGACCCTTTTTGAGCCTCAAATTGGCATGTGACCTATGAAAGTGGGATAGAATTTCATCAAAAATTCAAAAATGTCATTCAAAACCATTTTTGAGCAACTTTTGAGAATTTTGAGCCCTAAATAGGGTCAATTTCTGAGTATTTTCAAAAAATTGACACGTGACCTATGAAATTGGGATAGAATTTCACCTAAAAATCAGAAATATCATCTAAAACTATTTTTGAGCAGTTTTCAAAAATTGAGTCTCGAATTGAGGAAATGTTTTAGTATTTTCAAAAATTGGCATGGGACTTATGATAGACCGAGGGGTGGAATTTCCCCAAAATTTCAAAAATGTCATCCAAAACTTTTTTGAGCAATTTTTGAGAATTTTGGGATTTTGATTCAGTAAATTTTTGGATAGATTCGAAAAACCATCATGCAAATATTTTGTGTTGAAAATTACTTAAACTCGAAAGTTATTCAAAAACAGTTTTGGATGACATTATTTTTTGAATACTTATTTGACTAAATTCTGCGGCATTTTCATAAGTCACATGCCAATTTTTTGAAAATACAGGCATCATAGCGTGGTTACTTTTTAGTAACTTGGTTACTTTTTTACTATTTCCACCTCAAAAGTTACTTTGGTTACTTTTTACCTCTAAAAGTTACTTTTTTCCAAAATTTCTTAAAAAATTTACCTTTTTTTCACAATTTTTCTCTAAAAATTGATTTTTTCAAGCGTAAAGTGTCTGATTATGTTCGGTTTAGTCGAGTTTTGGAGACTTTTTTGTTTCAAAAAATTTCGCCTTCGCTCCGCTCGGGCAGTACATTGATACCTCTGTTTCTTGAATACATTATCATTCCCTAAATTTGAATCAGTCAAAATTGGTGTATTTTCATTCTCTTGGTTAAGTATAGTGAAATAATTTTCATCAAAAACTAGAGATTTTCACCCATATTTCAGTCAAAACTCCAATCAATTTCCAATTTGTCAAATAAAAATCAGTAATTTTGATTAATATTTCAATGAAAAATCACTGATTTTCATATAAATTTACAGGGTAGGTAGGCTAGATACTCACTTTTTTTTTTACTGAATTTTGACACACCCTCATTTTTTTCAAATTCTTCCCCGCCCTTGCATAATGTCTGATTAAGTCCCGGAGTCGAGCAGATTCAATCCAAGCTCAATAAAAAAATGAAATTCTACCTCAAAAGTGTTCAGAGAAGTGCATTTTATTACTCTTCAAAAATAATTTTTCTTATTTCTTACATTAGAATATAACTTTCTAAATCTACATCAATCAAGTTTTATAAAAACTCTGCCTTTTTGAACCAATAAAATAATTTTCATTGATATTGTAGTCAAAAGTCGTTGATTTCTTAGTCGATTTTCAATTAACCAGAAAAAAATCTGTAATTTTGACTAAACTATCAATGCGAATCACTGATTTTCATTTATATTCATCTCACTGATTCAGATTTAGAGAATTCTTGCAATTTTTCAGTTTTTCTTCGCTTTTATCTGTATTACATTTTTTCATCTGTCCACTGAAATTAACCTGACTTTACGAGCACTACTGTAAAAATAGATTTTGAAGTTTGTTACGAATTTTTACCCCCCCCCCCCCCCCCTCACCCCATTTTTCTCCAATTCTCAGCCCCTCCCTTACATAATTTCTGGGAGCGCTTATAAGTTATAATAATTGCATTAAGTACGTACATGTTTTGTTTTTTTTACAAATTTTACCATTAAAAATTGAGTTTTTGGTTACTTTTTGGCAATACATTGGTTACTTTTTTTCCCAAATTGGGTTACTAAAGTTACTTTTTTCCCACCAAATTTCACTATGATGCCTGAAAATACTAAAAAATTTGCCCAATTTGAGGCTCAAAATTTTTGAAAGTTGTTCAAAAATAGTTTTAGATGGCATTACTGATTTTTTGGTAAAATTCTATCCCACTTTCATAGGTCATGTCAATTTTTTGGAAAATACTCAGAAATCTAAGTAGATTTTATTTATTTGTACCATACCCATGATAAAGTGAATGATAGCATTTCAACTCCTTGAATGGCTTAAAAATCGTATTGAAAATGGAGTTTTCCATCATAAATGTGATTAATATTCAATATTCATCCATCCGTGAAATTCTTCCCTATTTCTGACGAAAAATACACATTTTGTAATATTAAGTATAATAATAGGAATTACAGTATGTAATGATTTTGGTCTTGTATAGATCGAATTTTCAAAGTAAATGAACAATATTCATTATTCAGCCACCAAACAAAAACTTTTCGTTTTTAGGCCTCTCCTTCCTAAGTTGGCCCGACTAAACTGATAATTTGCGCAAATTGCATGCGCCTGGTGTTACGTTCAGAAATGATCAACTTTCAACAATGGTCAGCAAAGTGTTAATTTTTCTGTTGATCGAAATTTGTAGTTGACAGCATTTGCGTAGAGTTACGTCGTTGATGAAAATAGAAAAGAAACGTTATCGTTTGTTCATTATATCTTGAAACTTTTCGCAGGGTTGCCAATAGATAAAAATTGCCTAATTTTAGGGGTTCTGAAGTTTCGAAAAAAATTGATACAGAAAATAAGCCGCCGAAACATTCAACTCTAAATTTTTTCAATTTCTTTGAATCGAAATTTAAAAAAAAAATGTATCCAATACCTATACTTATTACATTTTTTCCCCAGTTTAAACTTCAATTTTGATTTTTTTGATTTTTTTAAATTTCATATTCATATTTTAAAATTGGTTCCCAATTAGTTATTGAGTTGGAAGAAAATTTGAAAAACATTTAGTTAAAACTTTTTTTGAAAATTCAAAGTTGAAAAAAAATTGAGGAAAAATCTTTTGATATAATTTTATAGTGGGAAAAATTTGGTATCAAAAATTCTTCAAACTTGAATTTTTTTCAAATTTTTTCCGGTGTAATTTTAAAAAAATTCCATCTCTAAAACTATTTCGAATAATTTTTGAATTTTTCTTTAATTTTTTTCAAACATTATTTGAAATTTTTCCAATTGAAAATTTATTGATTTTTTTTTTAAATTAACGAGTTTAATAAATTTTGAGAAAATTTGAATTGGAAAAAATTTTGAATCTGGATACAGCTTCGAAAAAAAAAAAATAGAATTAAAGAAATTGAAAAAAATTGAACTTGGACTGTCAAAATGGTTTAGGAGCAAGTTGGAACCATTGCAGCTTTTTTGACTGCTGCAAAAAGTACCATATGATATAATCAACATTCGTTAACGAACGTCTCTACTGTTCTGTGGATGAAAATTCAGCAATCAGAAGGATTTTTGATGTGTTATATTCAAGCTCCATCGTGAGGTGAACAAAAGCCCAAAATGTTGCCAGGACTGAGAAAAATTTGGAGACAGTTACAAGGATCAGAGAATATATTCGGTTATAACAGCACAGTAGCCAATCAGATCTACCTGTTTTATTGTTTCATCGGTAAAATATATTTTACCGATAAAATCCACAAATCAGTGAAGTATTTTTGGTACGTGAGTAATTTGTATGTGATTTTAATCGCTTACTCGGTCGGTTTCGCCTACTTGTGGTTCGATCCGAAGAACGATTTGTTGATGATGATGAACGTAGTAAATTTCGTGGGTCTCTGTAACGCAGCAGTGTTTGGTTTCCCTTTGATATCGTATTTGTTCGGTGACAGTATCGAAGAGATGATTAAACGCGTTGATCACATTTTCACAACCTCCAAGGATGTCGAGCAACAGCAAAAAGTTATCAATCGAGCGAAAAAAGTATCCTTATTGACCAACTTTCTAATCTTTTTATTCGATACGATGTACGTAGTTGTTTGTTTTTTCGACGTCCTTCTGTTTTTCGAAGAAAAAAAAGTCAAGAATCATTTGTATTACGGATTACCTTTACCAATGATTGACACATATGGTAGCTTCGAGTTGTTTTGCTTTGCCAATTTGGTAGTTTCTGCCTTTGTGATGGCCATGGTTGTCTTGGTGGCTTCGTCGTTGAGTGCCCTTGTATTGTATTGGGATACGGTTTATCGTAACGAGTCGATTACTTTGTGCAATGATTTTCACACCGGAATGTGTAATTTAAAAGAGCACATCGATGATACCAAGAAACCGATGGAAAGTTGGGATCGAGCTTTCGCTGGAATTGTGACACGAGGCGTTAGAAGGTTTCAAAATATCGTTTCGTAAGCATTCCATTTTGCCATTCTGTGTGTGGGTATTTCATTTCGATTTCGTATTCCAGCCATTGATTTTTTCCAGCTTGATTGATAATTTGAGAGGATTCGTTGAAGTGATTGGTTCGTTTACCACAATTACGTGTTTCTTCTACAGCATAATTGTGCTTTTCTTTTGTGCATCGGTAAGCTTTTTGGAACTTGATTTTTTTTGCGATGTAGGTTCAAAATAAATTCTATAGTAGCTATAAATATTATTTTTCGTATAGGATGGGTTGCAATTGGTTGTGAAGATTAAATATTTGATGATATACATGGCTACTGCTGTAATGGTGTTTATGTTTTACTGGGTTGGACAAAATTTGAATAACACGGTAAGATCCACCTTTGAGATATGAATCGTTTGTTTCCAAAATTTCTCTGCGTCATTTTAGGCAAAATTGAGGTTAAACAGAGGCATGATGATTGGGGGAGAGGGTGACACCCTCGACCATCCCCATGTTGCAAAAAATTGGGAAAATTGCGAAAAGTTGGGTAAAGTTTGAATTCCCAACTTTTTCCCAACTTGTCCTAACTTTTCCCAAGTTTGGATTTTGGAGTATTTTTGAAATATTTAATAAAAAAAGACGCGATTTGAATCTTGATGTAAGTTCTTTTTCATTTTTTCATGGAGAAAATGATTCCTTTTTCCAAAGATAAGTACATTTCAGTTCATCCAGTTGTAAAAATGGATGCTGAAAGTTCTCAGTTTTTCACATCTTTTAAAACAGGGCCCCTCCCCATTTGCATTTTTTATCAAGAAAATGTAGGTTTGAGTCAGAAAATTTTTTAAAGTAATACTGGTCTATTCATGGTGAATTTTCGTACATTTCAGTGTTGTGGCTCGACCTCGAAACATCATGGTAGAAAATTATTCTCTCTGATTGGATTCTAGTCTGCTCTGTGAACCTGAATCAATAAAAAAAATTGGCGAAATTCTACCTTTTTAAGGGTATGCTGCAGCTTGTTATCAGTGGAAAAATTTAAAATCGTGATATCTTGAGAATTATTGAATAAAATGTTCTGAAAATTTAATATGTGCTTCGGAACGACATTATCTTTTGAGGACTTTTGAGATATTTTCAAAATTTCTCTTCCATTTAAAAAAAAAGAAATTTTTTGAAAAAGTTGGACAAACAACAATTTTTCGTCCAAAGTATTTGATTTAAAATTCCTTTTTTTTTTGAAAATTATTGAAGAAAAATTTTGAAAATATCTCAGAAGTCCTCAAATATGAAGTTGTTCTAAAGTACATATTAGAGAAACATTTAAAGAGTTGATGTGTCTATTACTCAAGTGAAGAAAATTTCGAGAATTTTACTAAAAAATTCCCAAAAACTCAAGTTGATAAATGTTATAGGCATAAATATGAGAGATGATTTTTTTTTTTAAATTCATAACAGAAGGAAATTGAGAGAAAAAATTTTCGCTGGAGATCGAATAAATTCACCTCTTTGATTACTTTGCAGGAAAAGGATTAAAGAAAACTTCACATGTTCACCTAATTTAAGAATAAAACGTTGAAAATGAATTATTTTGTTTTTGAAAAATTTTTAGCCTGCTTTGCTCGGCAATATAGAACTGGTATCTATCGTAAAGGCTTCACACTGTCGCTAAAAAGCACGAAATAACGACAAATTAAAGCACAAAATTTCGTGAAAAATAGGTTTCGAATAGCACGAAATTTCAATAGAATTTTTACTTTTTTTCGGTGACCAACAATTTGAACTTTTTTGGAAGCCAAAAAACTAGCTAGAAAAAATCGCAAAAAACCATGAAAAAAGCGCGAAACTTTATTTATTTTAGTATGAATTCTGGTCTTATTTAAATTCAACACTACCAAACTTTGCGATGAAAAAATTCATCAGAATTCCCATTAAAATTTTTTGTCTCTGGTATTACTTGAAAATTGGAATCAACTTAATTTTTTGGAAAGAAGAAACAATATTGTAAATTTTCAAAAAGTCGAAAAAAGTTTTAAAATATAGAAAAATCGGGAAAAATAATTACCTAAAAAAGAGTTTGGTATAAATTTTATTGCATTTAAAAAAACTATTTGGTGCCTATTTTTCACCCTTATACTCTGTACTTCAGGACTGCTTGATAAGAAAACAAATTCGATGTTCTTCAAACCTTCTTTTAGGAGTAATGGAAAGAAATATTTCATGGTAAATTTAAAATTGGGAAAATTTTGAAAAGTTGAGCAATTTTTTTCAAAAAGTTGGAAAATTTTATGAAAATTAGTTGGTTTCTTTGGGAAAATAGTAAAAATATTTGGGAATTTTTCGGAAAATTAGAGGTACACCCCACCCCCAAACACATCGCTTCGTCACGCCTCTGGTTAAGTATTATCGTTTTAGATTTTTTTTTACCTTAGAAATTCGACGGTGGTATTCATTTTGTGTCAAATGTTAATTTAAGCTCCCCGCTTTGCTCCAGGGGCTTGTGCTTGAGGCTGGAGTCGAAATATTCAAAAAACATACGTTTTGATATCTCACCAAAAAAAAATCTCGAGATTTATTCAATGGTTCCCCTGATTTTTATGGTATAATGACACCCGAAATGGACTCAAGAGTAGGGTGGGCCGAAAAACCAAAAATTTTGATTTTTGTAAAGTTACCCTCCACAAAAGTTGTTGGCTGGATAGGCTGGAAAAATAAAATAAAAAATTACAAAATCGATTCATATCTTCCGATCGTGCAAGAACCTTCAATTCTTCAAAAATTGCCAAAAATTCAAAATTTCAAAAATTTCGAAAAAATTTAAAATTTACTAAAATTATTTTTAGAGCTTCTGTAGTGACTATCTAGACCAAAAAGTACAATTTTTTGAAAAAATCAGTGTTTTATAATCTTTTAAAAAAATTTTCAGAGGTAAAGAAATAAGAGAAATTAAAAAAAAACTATAAAACATGGATTTTTTCAAAAAAGTTGTGCTTTTTGCTTTAAATAGACCCTAAATTAGCTCTAAAATTGATTTTAATAAATTTTGATTTCTTTTTTAATTTTTAAAAATTTTTGTAAATGTTGAATTTTTGACAATTTTTCAAGAATTGAAGGCTCTTGCGCGATCGGAAGATATGAATCGATTTTGAAATTTTTTATTTCATTTTTCTAGTCTATCCAGCCAACAACTTTTGTGAAGGGTAACTTTTCAAAAATCAAAATTTTTGGTTTTTCGGCCCACCCTACTCAAGAGGTCTAAAAACGTGATTTTTAGCTGCCTCAACGAAAATGTACTGTACAAAAATGTGCTCTGCTAAATCTTGTGATTTAATAAGCAAAATATGAAACGAACCATGTTTATACTTTGGGAACTGGTAGACAATAGTAAATCTGCAAAAAAAAACCGTTTCCAAAATTTATCAATTTTTACATCTGATATCACAGGTTCTCGCAGTTTTCTCAAAATTTACTTCTTGTGGCAGATTGCGTTTTGAAAACAAACGATTCGTATATTTTAATTAGAAATTCTACGACAACAAAATGATGTAACTAATTAATTTCAACATTTGCTAATGCAGATAACGAACGTATCCCTAGCGGTATATTTTACTCCTTGGTATCGATCGGTGAAGATACGAAACGACGTTTACATATTTCTATGCCAAATTCAGTCGTTGAAGAATTTCGCCATCGTAAGAGTATACGGACTTCTGTACAGAAATTTTTCACGATATTTGCACGCCGCCATGTCTTGTACAAATATTCTGCGAAAACTTACCCAACAGCAATAATTATGAAATAAATTTTTAAAAAATGTAAAACCTGAACCGATGTGTTATAAGATTTATGTGCGTGTAAAATTTGGACAAACACAAATTTTTGTTATGAGTAGGGCTGAGATTTTTATGCGCTATCAAATCGATTATAAGCGCTTATAAAAAGCGATTAAAATTGCCTAAAAAAGCATTTATATGCGCTATCAAACCCCACCATGCAGCATATCAAAATGTAGGTATTTTTAATCTGAATGCGGAAATGCTTTCAAAATTACTAAATTAGAATAAGGAAAGAAGTAAAGTGAGAAAATCATCGAACTTTTATAAAATTATGAATTATGAGAAGAAAAAAAATCGAACTTTTATAAAATTATGAATTATGAGAAGAAAAAACATCGAACTTTTTATTTTAAAATTTTCGTGAAAACGATGCGACTACAAATCGAAAACTCATTCGACAAGTCACAGACAAAATCTTGATTTTTTTTTTAATTTTGAAGAGTTGATTTTTTTTAAGCTCAAAATTTCAACTTTTATGCTGTTTTTTAGTGATTTTTTTTCAAATATGCGAGAACGGTCGAAATAAGCGTTAAATAAGCGGTTTAAGGGCCTTTTTTTGGCTAAAATAAGCATTTTCAAGCAATTACGTCGAAATAAGCAAAAATATGCGATATCAAATTGCATAATTCGGCGTAGAAATGCATGAATCGCAAAAGAAACCATGGTATGCGGTATCTACTATCACGCTATCAAATATGCGATATCATAAAAATCTCAGCCCTAGTTATGAGTAATTCGGTACCATATTTATTTACATTTTTTTTTTGTGAAAAACATTCAAGGCAAAATTTGAATTTTCGAAACGAAAAAATTATCTCTCTCCCTTCTCCTCTACTCTTATAAATTTTATCTGGTACCAAATCTCAGCCAAAAGCCCGATGATTCGAAGATGAAAAAAAAATATTATGAAGTTTTAGAAAAGTAGAGGATAATAATTTTAGAAAGAATGGCAATATCATTTCTCCGATTTTTTAAAAATTTCAACACAGTCCAAGCGGATAGGAGATATTCCTACCACTTCAATGTACCTAAATATTCAGAAAATCGAAAAATTCAATTTTAGAATTTTGGCAGACACCTAAAATTTATTTTTTAATTCTTCTTGTGAAATTTTGTATTGGAAATACGTTGTATTTTTTTTCGGAATGAAATCCTGATTTTCAAAAATTTGTTAAAAATTGAAAAATTGATTTGTGTAACTGAAAATTTTTTTGTTAGAAGGGTTTTTTACGTTCTTTTTCTCAAAGTCGAATTTTTGATGAAACTGGAGCCAATACGTTGACAAAATTTTCTCGTTAGTGTGCCGAGTGAAAAAGTAGTAAGTGTTCAAATTTCGATTAAAGTAGTGAAAAAATTATCGAATCCACAAAATCTCGTTTGATATTGGAAAATTTTGAATTTTTTGCTTTTCGAACATTGTTTTTCCAAAATAAATTTGGTCTAACTGCATATTGTGTCTTCCTTGGCATAAATAGTAATCACAGATCTTACTTTGTTCATTTCTGAAAATAAATTAAAAAATTGTAATGCAATTTTTGTTTTTTTAGGAGAGAGGGATGCTTTTGGAATTTTTGTAAAAAGTGATAAAAAATCAATAATTTTTTGCAAAAAAAGGAACGATTATACGAACTTGGATTTATTGATTTTTAGAGCTAACAGATTTTACAGAATTACTATCATGAACAGTAGTGTTGAAAAAATAATTGAATCATTGTGCAAATTGTCTAAATATATCCTAGAAAAAATTGAAAATATCTTGAAAATAATTCGCCAGTATCGATCGTTTTGAGGGCACCTCGTCTCTCAGCAATTTTTGAGCGAATTACTCATTTTCTACGGGGATTCATCCCTCAAGGACTTACTTTACGTACTTTGAAGCCTAGAAAATTTGATGTTTACTTTTTGCCAATAACATATCATGGTGTTTGGAACTGGTAATTATGGCTTCGTGTGAGAATCGTTTAGCCAATTTGTATTACGTTGTTATTGGCTCATCATTTATCGACCCAAGGGCTTAATATCAACAATTTTTATGATAATGAAGGTGTTTCGGCTGTTAAGGAAATAATTTCACTTTTGAATGTCTACCGTATATCTTTACCCATTTCATAATTTATTGTCGTAGAAATTTTTTTTTGTTGTAAATGGCAGAATTAAACAAGTAAATAGAAAATTTTAAATGTAAATACAACAATAACAAAATTTCCTTCTCACACCTATCAATTTATTTCACTGAAAACTTTTCCTTTTCACGTTCGACATTTGAATGGAGGTGTGTAACAGTCAACTTAATATCTCATATGTCCGCCTCGTGAAACAAAAACACAAATGCTCGATAATTTATTCATAAATATACGTCGAAGGTGTCGTAGGTATTATATTGAGACATTAAAAAAATATTTAATTTAGTATTCGACCTCTATATTTTTCATACTTAATGAAGTTTTTCCAAGTCTGTTGGGTCGTATTTTTTTTGGAAGTTAGATTAGCTCCTGACACAAAAACAACTTTATCGCTGCATGAAATTTTATTTTTAAAAATTTGAAAATTTTTTAATCAAGTTAAAATATACCTAATGATGTTTGTCAACTTTTTTGCGTTTAATTTTTCAAAAGGTACATATTATTGGCATGAGAAGGTCTTAAAATCACAGAACAACAAATCGTACGATATCTGGGAATAAAAAAAAAATTAAGCTACATAATTACCGCGGAACATATTAAAGTCATACCCTTGAAAACAGCGTTAATAATTAATTTGAAAATTTCAGGTCATCAAGTTTATTGAAATTTTTCAGAGCCTTCCTTATAAATATTTATTTCATTAAGTATAAGACGTTAAATTGTAATCAATCGTTACATTTTTAGACCATTTGAGGCTCCTGGCGCAGAACCCGCCTGGTAAAATAATCACTCTAAAATACCTTATGATCGTCATCAAACACAACTCAAAATATTTTCTGAATTTCTAAGTAATTTTTCGAAGAAATGGCGAAAAATTTCATCCCCTTACAATTTTAATATTTTTTAGAAATATTACAACTGCTTGTCAATTTAGGATTGCAACGTTTGCTTGTTTTATTTACTGGTAAATTTATGCAGGAAATTCGCATAAGTTAATGACGACTGCAAAAATTTCGAAAAATTATTCATCAGTAAACCGTATACTTTGATGATGCGGAAATTCTTCACGGATTGAGTCTGGCATAATAATAGGTTAATATTTTTTCGTACATTTGATGACCAATACCAAGGAGTTGAGTAGACTGCCAGTGATACGTCGGATATCTAAAATCATACAGAACCAATTAGGCACTCGAAAAAATATTAAAAATTATCTCGATTATAGCTGCGATTATATTTCAATTTTACTCGATTATCCAAATTCTGTCCGACCCAGTAGAATACAAAAGCTAATAAAGTGTCACCCACGTAGCATACCAGGAATTTTATCTTCAAAGCGGCCGGCAAACCTTCCTAATTAGCAACACAAATAAAAAATATCTACCTGAAATTTTTTATTTCATTTTGAAGAAAAGAGCTGAAAGGTTTGAATATTTTCATGGTTTTTGAAATATCATACCACTGTGGAGAAATAGAGGACAGCCACGCTGTAGCAGAATGCCGATGGTACGACGAACGATCCCATTACTCCGATGTATCCTCGTAAGGAATTGATCAAGCTGAAATTAAAAAATCCATCAATTTAAAAATAGATTTTTGATTTTTGGAAATCGCTTATCGAGTAATTTGTTACATCAGGGACGGACTAAAGTTTGTAGAATTGATGGGAAAGTTGTGTAATTCTAATGATACGAAGAACTGAGCCACTAAATTTACTACTCCGAGTCAAAATCAATTTGTATGCCACCGAAATTTTAAAATTTACGAAAAAAAATTTCGGAGTAATTTTTTTGTAAAACGAGTCTTCCATATAAATTAATTTTTTCCACTTTGATTCAAGTTTTGTTTAGATACCCAGGAAAAAATCGTCAGGCTTGAGCAGGCCAGAAAAATGGCCGCGATTGAGCAGGTATGATCATATCTGATCAGGTATGATCAAGCATGAGCAGGTCAATAAAATAAAGGTTTTCGAATATATTTTTATGTGCCGTCATGAATGACCAGGCATGGCCAGGTATGATCAGGCTTGATCAGGCTTGATCATGAAAAAGCCAAATTTTATTCATGAATAAAATTTGGCTTTTTCATGATCAAGCCTGATCAAGCCTGATCATACCTGGCCATGCCTGGTCATTCATGACGGCACATAAAAATATATTCGAAAACCTTTATTTTATTGACCTGCTCATGCTTGATCATACCTGATCAGATATGATCATACCTGCTCAATCGCGGCCATTTTTCTGGCCTGCTCAAGCCTGACGATTTTTTCCTGGGTACTCTCTAAATTTAAATCAGTCAAAATTGACTGATTTAAATAGACAGAATTGAGTCATTGTTGAAATCAGTGAAAAGATTTTCTGATTAAATCAGTAAATTTTGACCGATCTTAATCAATCAATTAATTTTTACCGATTCAATAATGAAAATTCACTGATTGAATCTGTAATTTTTCACTTATTGGCAGTAAAATGTCACTGATTAACAGGGGAATCAGTGAAATTTGACTAATTTCCAGTGACTTAATTTTGTCCATTTCATGAGTTAATTTTGGAATTTTTGACTGATTCAAATTTAGAGAGTATTTCACCCCCTCTCCACGTGTTATTTTTCGAGATCCCATGAAAATATCTTCGATTGAGGTCCACATTCGAATTTTCCATTTCCATGACCATAAGCTCCCAAAATATTGTCCCTCGTCATTAAAAATTTCCCCAACTCCCTAAAAATAATTTAAATCTATTTTCAGATCTTTCTGGATTTTCCCCTCAAAATTAAAAATGTTATTAATCGAATTTGAAGTAACTTGATAAAATTTTCCACATTTTGTAAATGTATCTCGAAAAATTTTCAGTCATTTATTTTTACATTTCTGTAAATTTTTCGACCTTTTTTTTCTTTTCTTGGATTTCAAAAATGCACCAAAAGTCAGAGATAAAAATCTTGAAGAATTTTTTATAAGTACATAAATATCAAGTAACATACCATTAATCTGTAATCACACTTTGCCAGCCATAACAAACCTGAACAAATTTTTGAAGCGAAATTACTTTTTATTTTAATAAAATTTCTTAGCAATTTTGAAAATTGGAAAAAAAATTCCAAAGTTTTTTTTATATCTGACAAAAAATTATAAATTTGTACCTACAGAAATATCAAATTTGAGTGTTAGTGCTTGACAAGTTATTGAATTACTCAGAAATTTTGGAAATTAGAGGGGGAACATGCCTAAATATTTCATATTCCAACAAAAAGTAATCTCCATATTTATAATTCAAGTTATTTGTTGTGAGATTATCTTTGAATTTGTTAAAATCACTCAACGAGGGAAATCCTGATACATAGTGATGATTTAAAAAACTCAGTTTTGGACGCCCCGCCCATTCGAGGAAGAGGGGGTGGGAATAGGGTCAATCGATTGTGCTAGGTTTGTGCTCTCATGTGCTGGCATTACTTTCGTTTGCGCTCATCCTCTTTCCCAGAAAAATAATATAGATATTTGGCTGGGCATGAGAAATTATGCCCCACCCATTAAAGAGAGCAGATGGGAGTGGGGTTGTGTTCTCTTCCTATTTTCATCAAGCTTTACTTTCCACGTTTTTGAGGAAGAATTTCTGACGCCCGCCCATAGAAGGGCGGGAGGACAAATGATAATGTAATGATAATAGACCACAAACTGGGTACAATCGATTGCCCCCACTCCCATTTCTCACCTTTTGATGGGCGGGGCATCATTTCTGACGCCCCGCCCACAAAAGGGAGGGACCCAAGCAAAAATAGCGTCAGCTGTCAGCGCATGAGAGCTCAAATCGAGCACAATCGATTGACTTTCACTCCCACTCCTCCTCCTCGAATGGGCGGGGCACCATTTCTGATGCCCCACCTTGGCCTCCATCCATTTTCGGGGAAGGGAGTGAGCACTAACGAAAATAATGCATGTACATCAGAGCACAAACCGAGAACAATCGGTTGACCCTATTCCCTCCCCCTCCCTTTTCTCTTGAATAGGCGGGGCGTAAAAAATGGAGCCAATTTGAAAGCATCTGCTCCATAGAAAAACTTGTGTATTTTTGAACAGGAATTCAAGTTTTTGAAAGAAGAACTTCAGATTGATTTTTTTTTCACAGAAAAACAAGCATTACATTTTTTTCTGCGTTCGTTAATGTCAAGTTTTGAAATTTGCCTCCTCTTCCTCTCCTGTTTTTTTTTCGGTAACCTTTTCAACTGTAAATTTTTACCACATTATTAAAAAAATTTCTTCTAATAAATTATTGCATATTGCAATGAACTTTTTTCATGGCAAAAGCTCCCAATATAGTGCTGCTCATTATTAAACTTTTCTTCAGGTTTCTGAAAATTATTTAAATCTTGTCCCAGGTCTTCCTGGATTTTTTTCATAAATTTTAAAATTTTATTGCTCAAGTTTTAAGACATCTTGATAATTTTTTTCACATCTTATGGCGTGTGTGTTAGAAATTTTTCAGTCATATTCCAAGTTTTTATAAATTTTCTCATTAAATTTTTTTTTGCTTTTGTAATTTTTTTTGCTTTTTGAAACATGAAATTGAAATTATAGCTGAAAAATTTCCTTATTTTCTCACGTTCGTTTTAATTTATCGTCGATTTACATTACTTACGCAGTGATTTTTTGAAATCTCCTGGTCCCACGTTGTATAACGCTTTGAAACTCTCGATTCCAACTTTTCCAATTTTTATCGCTGTTTTCAACGAACTCATTCAACAGTCGTGTCCCAGCATCGAAATCATTTTTCACGCAAATCAACTCGTTACAACATACGGTATTCCACTGCAACAATATGGCCAACGAAGACATCATCTGAACCATATAAATTTCCAGAAGCAAAGTGGAAACACCATTGGCAACGAGAAAATATCTCAATGTCCCATATTCTTGCATTCGAGGAGTAGGATAAGCATAGTACAAATAATTCTTCACTTTGGCTTCGTCGAAAAAAACCACCACGTCGATGAAAGAAATACTCGCGTATATCACAATGAAGCATACCACCATAGGTCCCAAAATCAGCTTAAATACTGATCCACTATCGATCATCTGGGACCCTTGATTAAACGCTGAGCTATCTCTAGTGGTCAGAATCTCGTCAACTAGCTCGATTGTAGCTTCTATATCGTCATCGTACAAATACGAAACCAAAGGGAAACCGAATATTTGCACGTAAAAAGCACCGATCGCGTTCGCCACGTTTATTTTCAACATCAAATCGTCGCTCGCCTCGAACCAAAAGTACGCCAAACCGGTCACGAAAAAGAATAGGATTTCGCATAAGTTCAAAAAATACCAGAAATATTTCACCCATGGGTTTACTTTATCGGTGAAAAAGATCTTGCCAAAGATGCAGTAAAAAATAAACAGTCTGTTTGCTTCTGTTGTCTTGTATCCGAATATATTTTTCGAGCCCCATGCTTGCTTGATGATTTTGCTCAGTTCTCGAAATATATTGGTCATTTTTTCGATTCTACGGGACGTCTGTACAGGACTCGAGAAAGAAAGCGATGAAACCTTGTTTTTCTACGAATATAACGAATTTCTAGAAAATCAGTTTTCTGTAAAGTCTGGTTGCCGATTGAGTTAATTGTGGGCTATGAAATCGATTAAATTATAAATTATGAAGACTATCAGCAGACTTATGGCGACGATGACGAATTTAATTACAGTTTTATGCGTAGTTCTTCGTAAATTTAATTTATTGATTGGGAAGCTAGATTCGCCGAAGTGATTTGTCGAGCTTCTTCTTTTATAAATTTCCAATTTCTCACAAATCAATAATATCGTGTCATTAATCACACTGAAAGTAATCTCTTATCATAACCCTGGGGCAACCTTGCATTTATAATTAAGGCATCTATGGCAAATTCTCACATGTGTTGGTGAAAATCCGGCTCCTGGCGCAGAACTGCATGCGTTATTTTTAAATGAATTAATAATAGTATGAATAATAATTTTTAAAACTGTAACAAATACTAATGAAATTTTCAATTTCTGTTTCAGGTGAGTACACAAATCAAGATAAACGAATAAATAAATTTTATATGTACCTACCAATTCGGGACAGAGAAGTAGTAAGTACTCGAAAAATCGTATATTCATTTCTCAATTTTGAGAGTTTAGCTGAAATGAGTGGATTTTTTTCTGCAATGGTAAATAATTACGATGACGTATGGAATTAGTGATTATGCATTTTTATCGAAGTAGATTAAAAGAAACAATTACTTGCAAAAATACCTTAAGATTGGTGGAAATCCTTTTTAAATTTTTTGCATAAAATCGGCTTGAGAATGCCTGTGGTAGAGTATTTGAATTTTTGAAAATTTTCCGAAGGCCCTAATGCCCTAAAAAGATACGATCTGGATTTCTAAACCTTTCTGAACCATAGACCTTGAATTGGGGTACCACTTTTTGCCCTTTACGAGGAGGTTCCAAAGTTGCATATTGAAGTTTGAAGATTTTAAAACTTTTATCAAATTCAAATCGGTTGCTCGAACTCCTCAAAATCAAGCCCAAAATTATTTTGGTCTCAAGAGTCATTTTTGATGGATTTTTTTAAAAATTTCGATAGCAGGGCTACCAACTTTTCGATTCACGCAATTTTCATAAAATTGTAGTTGTTCTCTGAAGAGCCTGAAAATTATGCCATTTTTTTTAATCGTTGAAAATATTTTTTTGGAAATTTTTTACAGTAGTGTTTTTTACGATCTGTTTCGACCCCCTGCCTTTATTTGCCACAAGGGATGTCTAGTTTGAAGAAATTACTCAACCAGCTAGATTTTTTATATGCTGAAATTCTGATTATGTATGTCATTCAAATCTCACTGACCCAAGTAATTTTCCGCGTAGAATCCGAATTTTGAGTCAGTTTTTGTCTCCAGCCCCCAGGAGGGGCGGCACTGAACTCTAATTTGAAAAAAATTGATGTCAAAATCTAGGTTTTCTGATCCGAAAAATACGATTCTAGAGTTCTTTAGTGATTTTGACCCCCTGAGAGTCTGTGGGGGGGGGTGTCGAACTCAAATTTGAAAAAAAAAATGATAATATAGAGTTTGGTATCAAAATCCAGGTTTTTGGCCCAGAAATACGATTTTGACGTTGTTTTGTGTTTGACCTCCTTGGAGTCCTGGGGATGGTACCGAACTTGAATCTGAAAAAAATTGGATAATATCGAATTTTTTAAATCGAAATCTAGATTTTCAGGTACAAAAATATGATTTTGAAATTGTTTTGGGGTGTTTAACCTGATATTGAACTGAAACGTGAAAAAATTAATTTTGAAAAGGTTCCCTAAAACTTTTATTTAATGAATAAATTTTGTACTGATTTTTTTTCAAATTTGAGTTCGGTACTCCCCTAGCTTCCAAGGGGGAAAAACTTCCAAATAACTCCAAAATCGTATTTTTCGAACCATAAAATCTAGATTTTGATATCAAACTTGATATTGCCCAGTTTTTTTTTTCAAATTTGAATTCAGTATCACTCCTCCAGGCCTAGGAGGAGGTCCAATACACCAAACAACCCCAAAATCGTATTTCTCAAATCAGAAAATCTAGATTTTGACACCAAACTCGACATTATTCATTTTTTTTCAAATTTGAGTTTAGTACCACATACCCTAAGGGCTGGAGACAAAAACTGACTCGAAATTCGGATTCTACGTTAAAAATTATTTATAGGTACAAGATTTCGAACTGGTGGTGAGTCATAATTTCTTCAAAACCGGATATGCGCGTGTGTTTTTTTCATTCTGGCCCAGTGTGCGCTCCGCCCATTGGTGGAGGGGGGTGGAAGTGGGGTCAATCGACTGTGCTTGGTTTGTGCTCTCATGTGCTGGCATTATTTTTGTTTTTGTTCACCCCTTCCCTTGAAAATGAATAAAGGCCAGATTTATGATAATTTTTTCAACAATTTTGGTGTACTTCTTCACGTTTTTCCGGCTATTTGAAGTTTTTAATTATTAAAAACACCACATGAGCGAAGAGCGATCACCCTGGAAAAATTACTAAAATATTCGTTTTTTTATGTAAAATTTTGTTGTGTATTTGGTTTTTGCCATTTCTCTAAACTGAGGGCCCAAAATTGCAAAAAACCGTACGAAAATGTTGTCCTTTTAGCAGATTTTTCAAATTTTGAGCGTTTTATGCAGAAAGAAATGACTAAATGCAAAATTCAAATGGAAAATTAAAATCTAAAAAACTGTATAAAAATTAAATGATCGAAAATCGAAATCGAAATACGTGGGTTTAGGGTGTGTACTAGGAACAAACTACCTATTATTGAACTCCTGCTATTTTAACGATCGACACTTCGTCAAATATTTTGTGTGGTTTTTAAAGGTTAAGTTTGGTCTATTTTCCCTCTTTGTCTCGGTTCGTGACAAATTCGAGCAAAACATTCCACCAAAGTTTTATCAAAAAGTTTAAAAAAAAAATACTTCTGTGAATATTTTTGTTCCCACCCCCCTCCCGGCCCTCCCCCAATGATTGAAGAGAACACGTACATATAAATTTTTACCGCAAATGGCTCGATTGACTAATTTTTTTTTCAGAAATAATATGATTGGTTGTCGTTAATACAAAAAAATTAACGAGTTTTGTTATAAATAAGCCAACAGCTTGTAAACCAGGGATGTTTTTCAGGTAGTTTCTTTGCCAAGGAATTTCTCCTTTCACTTTTTTTTCCAACTGTCAGAATTTCCTAACAAATTTAATAAATTGTAGAGTATCTCACAAATTTTACAATTGAACGTGTCGCAGCAAAAAGGACATATAGAAAAAATGGCGTTTTTAGGAAATCGCGATTGAAGTTTGAGTATACTTTTTTTAATACTAAATTAAGGAATTGAGCTGGGGAAAAAATTTTACCTTAAAATTTCATCTTTTTGCTACAAGAAAACAGCTCGCCCATCACTCGATATCTTTTCTATTTTTTTCTATATTGAAAACAAAAGGTTGAGTTATATGTCCTTTTTGTTGTGACAAAATTTCATTTCGACCCTTCTACGTTTGATGACGTATAATTTTTCCGGAAGTGAAAATTAAAAAAAAATCTTCATACAAAAGTTGAAGAGAATAAAAAAAGGAACATTTTTGTGAAAAAAATGTCAAATTATCTCTTCAGGGAGCGGATATATCGCACTTTGAAAAATGCCCCCTTTTTTTCATTTTCTTGGTTACAAACAAATGTTGAAAATACATTTTGGACGAATTTTATTATTTTTTTCAAATCTATGAGGAAAAATTGAATAAAAAAACACTTCATTAAAATTTTAAAATTTTACAATCATCTGCACAGTGAAAAAATTAAACATTACGCAAATTCTCGAAAATCAAACATGTAATGTAGGTACCGAAATTGCGAACTTCGCATTTTAAAAACGCCATAACTTTTCGAGGAAAACATATTGGAAGGTGGGGGGGGGGGGCTCATTGGATAGAGAAAACTTCAGAGAATACGAATCGCCTGTCGCATCAAAAAGGACATATGCTGAGTTATGCCCTTTTTGTTGTGACACATTCAATTTTTTGAAAACAAACTTGAATGTGTTAGATTCAGTTTTCTGCAAATCATCACAATTTTTCGAGCCTGACATAGTATCGATTTGCCATCATTTATTTATCAGAAGTTCTGTCTTTCATGTTTGACTTTTGATCTTTTTTGAAACCTTTTTTGAAACTTTTTTTTCCAGCTTGAACATCTCTATTTTAACCAGGGTTGTGCTGATTCGAATCACATATTTTATGATTCGAATCATGTGACAAAACATGATTCGTGATTCGAAGATGATTCGAATTATCAGACAGAAAATGATTCGTGATTCGAAAATGATTCGAATCATCTGACAGAAAATGATTCGTGATTCGAAATTTTTGTATTTTTCGAATCACTTCACAAATCACTTAATGAAAATTGCCAAAAATACCAAAACCTAGTTAGATTTTTCTGTATCATTTGAATTAGGTATTTTACAAATCTTTTTATGAAAATGGCAAAATCCAAGACCTATACATTTTTTAAATCAAACATGAATTTCAACAATCATTATTTTCCGTGGCACAGCTGTCCATTCTCTCTCAAAACCCAATTTAAAAAAATACGACATAACAGGAAAAAACCGTTCAAATTTTTAAAAAATTGACCAAATATTAAAAATCAGTCTTTGTTTTGAATGGCGACCGCATTCATAAAATTTTCAATTAATGTGAAAAAATCGTCCAAGTTTTGGTAAATTCTCCAATTTTTTGGCAAATCGTCCAAGATTTAAAAATAACGATTTGAAAATTTTTTAACCAAATTTTTTTCAAAATTTATAATCAGTTTTGGAACATTCTTCGATGCTTGAAAAAATTGCTCAAGTTTGAAAATATCTCAATTTCTAAGAAAATTTACCCTGTTTTGGAAAATTGTCTATTTCTGAAAAATTCTCCAATTTTTGGTAACATTTTTTAAAAAAACTGTTCAATTTTCGGAAAAAATCGTTCAAGTTTTTGAAACACAGTCCACGTTTTGAAAAAAAAAAGATTTCTATAAAAAATGATCGCGTTTTGGAGAATTCATAAATCATTCCATTAATCCCAGAAATAAGTGCTGAGAAAAAAGTTGAAAATTTGGTAATTTTTATTGATCGTTCCATAGAACGTAATTTATGAATTAAATATAACAAGATGGATGTAAATGGACGTAAACCAATTTCCAGATGGAAAATTTTGATTGATGAAATTTTCCCTACAATTTGCAGAAAATAATCGGTTTTTTGTACTTTTTCGAGGAGGAACTACAGTTCTTGAAATTTTTAGTTAAAAATGTTTTAATGGTCTAGAAAAATTGACTTTTTTACTCCTGTCACAACGAGATAACCCGTTTTTGAGAGTGAAAAAGTGTTTTTTTTAAAAGTTTGTTTAATTTATATAGAGTTGAATAATTAGACTGGAATGAAATCACGTATCTCGAAAAATCAGACAATGCTCGCCTCTGATTGGCTGATTAGCCAAGTGAAGTCCACCTCTTTTCAGATCCAAGTGTTTGACAAAAAATTCAGCCTCAAAACACCTTTATTATCCTCCCTTACTTCAATTTTAAGCATTTGTTACGAAAAATTTCCAAAAAAATCCGGCTAAATGACTTCATTTCTTGACGAAAATCGGCCACGCCTTTCCATGACAGTTTTTTCTATACATTTTAAATAGGTATCGAGTTTCCAATCCAGTTTAATTATTCATATCCATGAATTATTCTCGTGTTTTCCGAAAAAGTTTTTGACTCCTGGCGCAGAACCCGTTCACAATTAATTATGCATAAAATGTAATATATCCATATGGCCAATTCGAGCAATTTGTTTCATTATGAAAAAAAAAAATGATTTCCTTATTTAATATTACTTCTTGTTTGCCAAAAAAGTGGTCTTCAACAAAACAATTTATCCAGTTATAAATTCATTTGCTTATGATTTTATGCAAAAAATTCATGCAGCAAAATACACCGCGTACGTATCTTGAAAAATTATGCAGCAGTAATCCAAATACCTTGATAATGCCAGATTCTTCGCCGATTGTGTTTGACTTAAGAAAATATATTTAATTTCTCGTAACGAAAAGTTTTATTTTTCGAGTTTTCGACAATTTGTAATTTTTCGAACGAAAACTTATTAAACTAAAGTTTATTTTTTTCATTTATTTTCCGATGCCTATTCAGAAAAATAAACGAATTGATGGTTTCTTGCAAAAATAACTGTCCAAATAGCCCTTGAAACTTTTTAAAAACTTCAAACTACGTTTTCATGATCACATATGATTAGATACGAACGTTTTTTCCCATACAGTCGTGGAAAATTGGTAATTTTAAATTCAAATAGAATTATGCTTCATCTATTCTTCATTGTTTATTCGATAAAAACACTTTCCAATGTAAATAACTCATTAAACGATTAATTTAGCTGTTAATTACTGAGAGAAAAAAATTAAAATAGACGAGTCTCCGAATACCTATCGAAAACCGTTCCAACCATCAGAAGAAAAAAATTGAAAAAAAAAACCTTCGTATCCTCGGTTAAATATAATAGAGTCGTCTGGTATATAATTAACATACGAATTCGACAACCTTTTCGTGTACCTAGTACAATAATCATGCAAATGTGTATCTCTACATCTACTTACACATCGACATGAGATATCTGCATGTAAAAAAAAATACTATGAACTTTTATTTTTATATTTTGTATTTGTATGGTCTTTTTTTTTTAAATATTCACATAGAACATTAATTATTACGAATTTTTGAATAATTTTCTCTCCATGTTATCTACTCTTGTCATGTTGGATACTTCGATGGGAATATCAACCAGTTCGAAGCGGTTTATTAAAAACAATTAGACGGGTAATTAACGCAGCCCGGCACGGAAAGCTTTGGGTTTTGGGTATCGCTGGCTAAGGCGTCAATTGAAACAAGGACGAGATATGAAAATATCTATCTGCAGCTGGTCATCGTTTCTCGCCTAGAAATATATGGATACGTGTGTACCTAGTAATTAACCAGTATCGAGGTAATTATAGAGCGTCATCGGTCAATTAGGTGTGTGCCGAAGTGAGGTTAACGAGCTGATGAAGTATGCGAGTAGAGCGCCTACGAGCGAGATGCGGATTATTTATTTCGTTTTCACAATCCGGTGAGTAGATTGAGTTGAACAAGAAGGCCCAATTTGCTGTTGAGTGGTTGGCAACTGTTTGGAAATATCTTGAAAATATCTAAGATATTGGTAACAATTTTTGAAAATTTTTTAAATTGGAAAAATAATTCCTAAAATTGAAAATTTTTTGAAAAATCGTTAAAAATTCCAAAATTTTGTAATTGTATTAAAATTACTCAAGTACCTTTTTCATCAATTTTCAGTTAATTTCCATCAAAATTCAGTTAATTTCCATCAAAATTCAGTAATTTCTCTGTCTTTTGCGTGATTTCGTAACTTTCAATAAAATTTTTTCAAAGTTTTACTTTATTGTAAAGCTTATAATTTTTATTGAAATTTGACTATTTTTCTCCTGTTTTGTAAAATTTCCATCTTAATTTTGAGGAGAGTTGTTGAAACTGATTTTATTGTTGTTTTATTAATTTTTAAATACCTTTTTTAACAGTTTTTATAAAGGCATTGGGGCTCATTCAATTTCATTTTAATATTTGAAAATTTTTGCTATTTTAGGGCCAATTTGAAAATCTGAAAATAAATTTTTTCTCCACTTGAACGAATTCTTTAAAAGACTTGCCGGAACAAACCAAAGTTGGTACAATTTGAGGGGCGAAAAATTAAAAATTTCTGACCAAGCAGAAATTTTTCAATTATTTTAAAACCTGAAACGTAACTTTTTCCATTTTGTTCTACTCAGCTGGAAAATTTTTCCCAAAAAGATCATATTTTTTACAAATTTTGCGACCAAAAACACAATATTATCATTATTAGTGGGGCGGGGGGAGCCTCTACTTCTCATCGCCCCTTTAAAAAAATCCATACGAATTTTGAATGATGTTCATCCCATTTTTTAAAAAATTTTATCGATCTTTAACATGTTATAGAAATTTTAATTTTTGTTTACAATTTGAGCAATCCTAAAATTTTAACCATCTCAACCTTATTTTGAACCAATTGAAGATAATTTCGTTGAAATTCAAGAAAAACTAGGTACCTATTTGAGAATACAAAGATGGTCAGAGAAGGCATTATTTCAAGTGTTCAACTCGAGTTCGTAAAAAGAGCAGATTCTCTTGTTGAATTATACGAGATGAGACATAAACCAGATTTCCAGATCCCAAGTTGTTTTTTGTGCTTCCCTGAGAAATTAAAAGTTGGGAGAAAAAAAATCAAAATCTTGCTGTTGACTCCTGAATGAATGGAAAAGGTGGAAATGGATTTCGAAAAGTTGACATTAGGTTGAAAGATCTAATTTTCACCAATTTGAATGGGGTTATTTTGAGGGAATCCAACTCTCGTTCAAATCCAAGCCAGTAAGAGAACAGCGAGACCACCCCTCTTTTCCCCCTCTTTCCCCGCTCCCCCCCATCACACCTGAAAAATGGAGATTTCGGTCTAAAATTAGATTACCGTCAAAAAAATTAAAATTTGAGTCGAAAAATTGAAATTCGAGTCTAAAAATGACAAAACATTTCAAACTAGAATAATTTTAGTCAAAAAATTGAACATCAACTCGAAAGAAATATGACTTGGCAAAACTAAAGTTTTCCGGCAGAAATCGCAATTTCGACGACCTAAGCTATGATTTTCTCAATATTACAAACGCAATTTTTAGGATTTCGATTTCCAAGAATCGCGAGTTATAATAAAAAATATGTACATCCGTTTTTGACTTGTCGCATTTCTGATTCAGAAATTTCCTAAAAATCAGTCTGAAATTTCTGAATCTCCCTTCTCTTTTCTAAATATTTCCGAATTCAGTTTATTTTTGGCTTGAAGTAGCAGCGTTGTTCAAAAAATCAATTTCGTTCGTGTTTTTAAAATTTTCTTTAAAAAAACACAAAATAAACATTTTTTGAGAAAATTTAAAATAAAAATGACTGAAATATGGGCACTTATTATTTTTACCCCAAAATATCATCGAGAGCGATTTTTTACTTTCATTCAATTTTTGAAAAAATATGTGCTGGGTGTTTTTCTCAGTTTTCTCTTTTAATTTTGGAAAATTGCCAGAAGGGGGTATTTGACGACAGAAAATCATGGCGGATACAGCAGGAATCCAGATGTTTATTGTACAGAAAAGAAGAATGTCAATTAAATATTTAAATTTTTAATGAAGAAAATAATTTACGATTCTGGGGCGAAAACGTGTTCCCCTCTCCTCACGAAGATTTTTCAAGTGTTAAAAAAATGCATGTTTTTTATTGTTCCAACATGATTTTTCGTATAAACTTTGCTCTAGTTTTACTTGAAAATAAAATTTTATCGAGTGCCTATATCAACTGATGAACTATTTTTGTTTCTTTGTTTCAGGTGAGTTCTGAGTTGAGAATTTCCATCGTTAGATTAATAGTATAAAAATGAGTGAGTAGCCTTCAAATTCTTTCAGAAATCATGCGATTTATTATTTTTTTTTTCATGATTATTTTAAGCCTCTGATTGCTATTTTCGTTGTCAATGAAATCTCCAAGTTAATCCAAGTTTTTTTTTTTAAATTGAAAACAAAACAAAACTGTGCTCGAATGGTAAGAGCGTGGAAAAAATTCATACGTTTCACATCACCCTCCTTTTCCAATTCCTCTACCATTGCCAGAAAATAATTCCACTAAATCTTACTTATTTTTACAAAAAATAGGATTTTGACGATCTAAATCCAAATTTATTCCAAGTCAAATTTCTTAAATTTTTCTTAGTTCTATTTTTTGTTTACAATTCTATTTTTTTTCAAAATTATATCCAACTTCCGAATTTTTCCAACAGTAAACTTTTTGAAAATATTTTTCCAACATTTACCTTATTCTTTAATTTTTTTCAATTTTATACCTATTTTTATTGTTTTTAAAAATTTCTTCCAATTCGAAATTTTTTTCAGTAATTTAAAAAATTTTCTTATAATTTTTTTTCAACTTGAAACCAAAAAAAAATTGATTTCATGTTTTTAAAATTTCTTTCAACTTGATAATTAAAAGAAAATTTTGAAAATCAAAATTGGAAAAATTTTAAGAAAATTTTAATTTAAAAATACTTACTTAACCTTACTTTACATTTAAAACATTTTTTTTAAATGGATACAATTTTGAAATAAATTTTAGAATTTACGAAATTGAAAAAATCCGGAATTTAAAAAATTTGAACTTGGAATAAATTTGGACTTGAACCTTTGGAATCTCATTTTTCGCAAAAATAAATCAAGATAATTCCCTCTCTCGCGATCCGCAACGTCTTATAGCTTAGATTCGATGAAACGGCCAGATTAGCTCATCCAGGTACGCTTTTAAAACAGACATCGATCGAGATACGAACAAGTACCTCTTAATTTTTTACTTAGCCATATACCAGAGCGCGTATCTGCGATGAACTGGCGGTCCAGGTACAACCGACGAAGCCCTCCATTCACCTGCCAAAATGAGAGAAAGCCACGACCATCGAGATACCACGTCGATTACCACTGGGCCACGCAACGCGTCCGATTATACGCCATTTTCGAAAGGCACCGAGTCTGTAAATTATATTAATATACGACAAATCGTCTCATCGTGGGAAATACTCGAAAAAAAAGAGAGACATCCATAACCTAGACCTAGAGAAGCTGTCGTACGTTGAAGTGATCAAAATCATGCGATTCTCTACTAATTTTATGTGAGAATGGACATCGGTCGTGATATAGTATCATTGTCTAGAACCAATACGACAATCTGGTGATCCAATTAATACCGGAACGAAATCGTGGACCGGGTCGTCGTCCTACTGCGGACAATCGTTCCGTGTCGTGTCCATTTGGACCTAGCACAAGTACGATTACCTCTCGTCCTGCCCTCCTCAATCCTCATCTGAGCGAGCAATCGAGGAGAAAAAGTAAAGTAAATAGACTACGTTATACGTTGCGGGTTCCGCTATATGAAAAAGGACAAAAAAACCAACGTATTTTTCCAACTCTTAACGGTGCCGGTGCGTATCAATTAGGTTGGAAAATATATTATTTTTTAAACGCCACTAACTCGAGTTTATTGTGCAGCCAACGCCTTGTGCCTTATTGGAGGCGCTTATTACGCGGGCGCTCGCGACGTTTTATTTTATGGTTATTTTGTTTAATAATAGCTCGTCAACGCGACCAATTGGATAAATGCTACCGGCAAGCTGGCGGTCGTGTGGAAATTAAATACCGCGATTTTTAATTGCGTAATCGGCATGCGGAAGGAAAGACGACCCGGCTCGGATGATTGTTTTTTTTCATCAATTGAACGGCTCATATGTCGACCAAATTACAAATGTATGTAAAAACGGTATATCTTTTTAAGACTGATAATATCGATTAATTAGATGATCGATCGAAGAGGGAATCGGTGTCAATGAAATGGAATCGGAGCTCGATTGCGAAGAATACATAAGTAATGTCCAGTGGTATTACGATTTTACCTTTCGCCGGAGTTATCCGATGAACTGAATATTTTGACAGAAGACCAGGTCGCGAAATTGTGATTTTTTAGGGCGATAAGATCGATTCATTTCGATTGAACGAAGAGCAATATTGTTTATGAATTTTGAAACTGGTTCTTCGATATTTGATCGGCACTTTGTACCAATATCTTTGCTGTTCCAATTCTTGTTAATCAATTATTTCAGAAATTCCGCTCAGATGTGCAATAGAATTCGATTTCATGAAATAATTAAAAGTGAATCATTCGTGAACGATTGGGTCGAAACAGGGGTCAATATTTCAGGTTACGACCTTACGACTTTTGTACGAATAGTGCATTCTATTGGCCTGGAGAATCGGATGATTTCAGCTTGAAGAACACCTGGTCATCGGAAATGGAGTTTTTCAATCGCAGAGGGATCAAATCAGGTGACCTGAAAGATTCGAGCCACTAGAATTCAAAGGTTATTGTTTTTCATGTCTTTAAAATGTTTCTATGCGTTATTTCGGAAGTGTTCACCAAATGTTTAATTCAGCTGTTGAATATTTTGATCTGAACGATTGTTTCCCATGACTGAAACATTCGTTTTAAGAGACCAGTTCTGCAAAATTGGTAAACGGAAAGTCAAACCAATAAAGGTTAATTGGTCATAATTTTCATTGAACTGAGAGATAAGGTCACTTGACCTAATAAGGAGGTTAAATGACTTCACATGATCTGATAGTGAGAGCAAATGTGCTCACATAAGCTAATGCTGAAATTACATGACCTCACATGACCTAAATAGTTGGGTCACTTGATCCGATAGTGAGGTCATGAAATATGATGGTCAAGCCACAAAACATGATAGTGAAGCCACATGATGTAATGGAGAGATCATATGAACAGGCAGTGAAGTTACATGACCTTATACTGAGGTTACATAACCTCGATGAGCTGATAATTGGGTCACATAATTTCGCATGACCTAATAGTAAGGTCACGCGATTTGATATTGAGGTCACATGACCCACCAGTAAGGTTGCATGACCCGACATTGAAAACTTACAATCTAATAGTGAGGTCACATGACCTGACAGTGAGGTCGAATGCATCAACAGTTAGGTCACACGACCCAATAGTGCGATGATAGTAAACTCGTGAAATATGATAGTGAGGTCACATGACCTGATGGTGAGATAATATTTTGACCGAAGTCACATGACCTTATATTGAGGTTACATGACCTCGATGACCTGATAGTTGGGTCACATTATCTGATGGTGAGATTATATTCTGACAGTGAAGTCACATAACCTTATATTGAGGTTACATAACTTCGATGACCTGATAGTTGTGTCACATGATCTCACATAGCATAATAGTTTGGTCACATAAATCAACTAGAAGGTCACATGACCTAAAAGGAGGGTCACATGACCCCATATGAAGGTCACGTGAACTACTTGAAAGTCACATAACCCGATAGGAGAGTCACATAAACTACTAAGAAGGTCACATAACCCAATAGGAAGGTCACATGACTCAATAGGAGGGGTCATGTGACTCAATATGGAAGGCCACGTAACTAAATAGGGAGGTCACATGACCTGATAGTGAGGTCACCTGACCTGATAGTGAGGTCACCTGACTCGATAGTGAGGTCACATGACCTGATAGTGAGGTCACATGACCTCATGATCTGATAGTGAAATTATAATGACTTCGCATGACCTGGCCCAAATGACTTCACATGACCTAATAGCGATGTCAAATGACCTCAGATGAAAGTCATATGACTTCATGGCCAAAATAATTTAAAACTTATCAATTTTTGTAATTTTTTCTTGGTGGCGAGATTACATGGCTAAATAGGAAAGGTCATAACTGGTGGAGTCACATGTTCCAAAATAAAAGTTCACGTATACCTGAAAGGCAAGCGGTCGCATAACTTATAGAATGAGGTTGCATGACCTGGAGTCATAGGCGGAGATAAGGGGGGGCATGGGGGGGCTGAAGCCCCCCCAAATGTTGAATTAGCCCCCCCAAATCATTTTCGTGTGTATCAAATGAGCACGAAATTTCGTTGAAAAACTTTGAAAAGGATGCAATTTTTACTCCAAAGTAATGGAATTTTTCATTCAACAAACCTTTAAAAATTGAATTATTTTCTTTCTGAGAATCGGAAATTTTTCAAATCTTAGCCCTCGCTTCGCTCGGGCATGTGGAACCTTTACTTTTCAAAGGATAAATTATCAATGTGACGAATTTCCTGTTTTTTTCAAGCTACGAAAATGGTCTTTTTAATATCTAACGAAAATAATTAGGTGCTATGAGCAATCAGCAAATTGAATTGCAAACTAGCACGAAAATGTAAGAAATTAAAAAAAATACAAATTTTTATTCTTGTTCAAAACTACAAAAAAAGCACGAAATTTCGTTTAAAAACTTCGAAAAGGACGAAATTTTTACTCCTAAGTATGGATTTATTCACTCAACAAACCATTAAAAATGAAATTGTTTTGTTTCTAAAAATTGACAATTTTTCAAATCTTCGCCCTCGCTTCGCTCGGGCATATTAAGTCTAAAATATTTAATAAGAAATGGAGGTTGAAGATTTCACTTCCTCTTCAATAAGTACTAAAATATTGATTAAAAAAATGAAAATATTTCATTTTTGGATTTTTTTTCAAAAATTTTCGCCCTCGCTTCGCTCGGGCTTGATAAACGTCTTCAAAAAAGAATTCAGCAAAAAATTGCTTAACAATAGAGGAAGGTTTTTTGGAGAGGGGGGGTGTCATCGAAAATGAACATTTTTGTTTCGTGTTTTTCATTCCTTTTTAACTGGGGCACAAGCCCCCCCAAAAGTTATGTTCTATCTCCGCCTATGCCTGGAGTGACATGTTACATCACCTTAAGAATTGAATTACTGACTTGATGAGTCATAGACCAACTTTGAATTGAATATCACTTACCGAGAGGTCAAGATGAACTCAGGAAATGGTCCCTGGTCATACCACCGTAGAAATCAGGGTCACTCGACCTTAATCATCAAATTTTTAAATTTTTTAGTTACGAAGTGTTCGCATTTGAATGATTTCAATGTAAAGAGTTCTTGATCATGAGTGGGGTTGATTCAGAAGGTCGGGTCATTTGACCTGAAAAGTTGGATTGTGTGGCTTCTGAGACAATCACAAAAAATAAAAAAAGTACAAAATATTGACAAAAAATTATTCTTAAAAAGTTTAGACTTTGTTTGTTTGAGAAGTTCGTTTTTTTTTTCTTCATAAAAAGTACCTATTTTTAGTCGTATCTGACTTAAAAAATTTTGAATTGAGTTTTGTTGTGAAGAGAGGTTGTTGTCACTGAAGGAATACATTGATGGATCAATATCCATAAAATCTCTTCTGGTTTTCAATTTTTTCGCAATTTCTGATCGACTCATCTTTGATCGAATCATTTACAAATGATTTTTATTTTGACGATGAACTCGTCGTTTCCAAACAATTTTTCATTATGATGAGTATTTCATGTACTGGCAAATGATTTCTCTGAAATATGTGCCTTTGATGAACGATTCGTTCAGAAACGAGTCATTCGCAAACGATTTGATCAGAAACGAGTCCTTGGTAAACGATTAGCTCGAAATTGAGTCATTTGCGAATAATTCGGTTTAAAATTATTAGTCTTTTGTGAACGACTCGATCTGAAATGAGTTGAATTGTGAAGGATTGAATCAGAGGTGAGTCGTTCGCGAGTGATGCGATCAGAGAAGAGTCACTCGTGAACGATTCGATATGAAATAAGTTGTTTGTGAACGATTTTTTAGGGATAAGTTATTTGCGAACAATTTGATCAGAAGTGAGTTCGTATCGAATGATTCGACTGCAGATGAGTTGTTCGCGAATGAATCATTTATGAAAAATTTGATCACCTGTCAAAAAAAACCTGAGCGAATCTTTAATTTTTTTTTCTCCTGCTGAAACTTCTCTTACTTCTACTGTTATTATTGATGAAAAAAAATAAGTAGAAAAAATAATTGGTTTTTAATACTTTTTGATTTTGTTTCAAAACTTCTCATTTTTTTCTTTTTTTTTTTGCTAAATTTTCATGGGAAAAACTTTTCGATATTTTCGAAAATGAAAAAAACTACGCAGCGATTGTCTTACAAACCATGCATGCAAATAACCAAAGTAGATGTTCCAATCGGTGCAGTACATTCTCATGTGTTTCTATTAAATTAGCCTTCTCCATTCACGAGCTGGACGTAAACGAGCCGCTGCCTGCGGTGCAACGACGACGCACCGCTCACGTAGAGAAATGAAACGAAACGAGAGAAAAAATACATCCAAGTTGCCGATACTTTCCTCTACAAGAGACAACTTTCGATTAACGCGAATCCTAACAATGGAAATTATCTTCTCGTTACGTTCGTTCTCATGTGGTTTGTGTATCTAGGTATGCTTGAGATTTTACAATGTAGGTACCTGTTGTCTTCGAAGACAGGTCATTAGGCAGGAGAAGAGGCAGAGAGGTGTTTCAAGGTTTGTTTATGGTTGAGGTTTTGAATAAAAACCATTCGAGGGTCTAATTTTCCAATTTTATTGATCGTGAGAGAGGAAAATTTTATAGGGAAAGGTTCGAAAGTCATTATTTTCTCAATTTTTGATTTATTTAGTTTCATTTTCAGGTCATTAGACAGGAAAAAAGGCACTGAGATGGCTCAGGTTTGTGTATGGTTGAGGGGTTTCAATCAAAACCATTCGAGGGTCTAATTTTCCAATTTTATTGATCACGAGAGAGGAAGAATTTGAATGGGAGAAGTTCGAAAGTGATTATTCTTTCAATTTTTGAGATATTTGAGTTTTATTTTATAGTCAGGTTTCAATCGTACATCCGCGCGATACTCCTGTTAAAATTGATTTTATGATTGATTCTTGTTCTAGACACCAAAGCGAAGAAATTAAGCCCGTATGCCCTTTTTATCCCCTCCCCCTTTCTCCAGGGTCCGCCATCCAAAATTTCAAACGTGTGTATCGTCTTATCTATGGATCGTAATGAAAAAATTTTCAAGCAAAAGTTGTTCCTCAGCACCTAATGTACATTTTCATTTCTTATCGAAATCCATTTTAGAGCAACTCCTGCTCCCCGAATTTGGAAACAAAACATGTTTCTGAGAAAACCTCAAAATCACGTTTTCTTCATTTTAAACAAATAGTTTCGGAGATACGACAAAATTTGTAATCACAAAAAGTATTCAGAATTGAATTTACTTTCCAATGAGCTCTATCACGACTATTTTCATCAACTTTTTCCGATAGAGTGGACCTCTCCCCCTTCCTCGTTTTCACAAGTCGGACCCACGAACAAAATTTGCTCCGAAATGAATTCCGATAATAAATGAAATTATGCATTAGATATCGAAGAACAAAACTCGTTCAATTTTTTTTCGTGGATCCAACTTTTGAGATAAGGGGGAGGGAGAGAGATCCACCCTGTCGGGGAAAATTGGTGAAAAGGGTCGTGATAAAGCTCATTAGAAAGGAAATTCAATTCTGAATACTTTTTGTGGTTACAAATTTTGCCGTATCTCTGAAACTTTTCGCTTAAAATGAAGAAAACGTGATTTTGAAGTTTTCTGAAAACTGTTTTATTTTCAAATTTGAGGGGCAGGAATTGCTCCAAAATGGATTTTGATGAGAAATGAAAAAGTATATTAGCTGCTGAGGAACAACTTTTGTTTGAAAATTTTTTCATTACAACCCATAGATAAGACAATACACGCGTTTGAAATGTTGGGAGGTGGACCCTGGGGAAAGGGAGAGGGGGAAAAAAGGGCATACGGGCTTAATTCTTTTGTTTTAGTGTCCAGAACAACAATCAATCATAAAATCAATTTTAACAGGAATTTCGCGCGGAAGCCTTTTTTTGTACGATTGAGACCTGACTATTATGACTGAAAATTTTCAAACAAGCTCGGCTTTCGAATTAAGTGTGTTATTGTGCTGGTTAACGTAGGCAAGTGGATATTTATTAAATTGTATTTCGCGTACAATACAACTCAAAGTCGCAGTCGATAAATAACACCTGATCTTTTTTCGTTTTCTTTTTCGTACGTGCGATGCAGATGTTGCGAATACCCAAGAACACCGCAGGTACCTGGGTAGATATTCCACGCGCGTGCAAATCGTTTATTCATCTCAACGCTGCCGCAGCCAGAAGCGGTGAAAATTTTACCTTATTATTGGTTATTTCTACTTATCGTCTATGCATGCTGCGGTTCAAAAACGCATATTATAATACCTACGTACGTAGGTAATCACGAACAAACGCTAACAAGTCTATAAGTATGCAATTTAACATAAAACATAATGTATTTACTTATACGTACAATATATGCCTACCACGCCATGCCACCAGACTCCTTTCTCTTTCTATCTCTGTCTCATTGATCATGACTATCTGCGTATGAAAATAAGCTACGGCTGTGACCTTTTCGCATAACATGTGCGTATGATACCTTCGAGCATCTCTTATCGGAGGTAAGAATTTTATGGGAATTGTTCGCATTTTAATTCTTAGCAGTATTTTCCAAACGATCGGAGATAATTCGTAATGGTTATTTTGATGAATAGACTCGTACGAGATGCTGCAGAGGGCATTGTTTCAACATATTTCATGTAGCTAGGCTTATTTTATAGGTACCTATTTAGAAAAACTCCGGTACATCTACGTATTTCCGTTAGTTTTACGTGGGTCTGTGTTTCCTCCGGCTATAATCTGTTGATCGGGTTCGAACAGTGTGACATAATAGGTTGATTAGAATGTGGTCAGTTGACCATTGAAGTGTCGTTAAGTGACCTAAAATCGGATCTGAGAGTATTTTCTAGGAAAAAAGTTATCCTGTTATTCAATTGGTATTGTTTTTTGCGTTGGTGTACGACTTTTTGATATCGAAGAGTCGAGTTTTGCGATGGGAATTTTTTTTGTTTGAGAAATTTTCGATTTTTTTTTAAAAATCAAATTTGCAGAAAATTTGGGTATCAGTGAAAATTACCTAATTTTGAAGAAAAAAAGTTGGTTTAGAAAAAACATGGCTTATCTGAAGAAATGAATCGGTCGCAAACGATTTCATGGTTGTATGATTTTGAACCATTTACCAACTAATTTCGGATTAGATTTAGGTAGGGCTGGGAAATAGGAAAAATTCAGTTTCAGTTTTATTTTCCATTTTTGAGGTTCACTTTCAGACATCACTTCGATTTTTGAAATTTAGTTAATCAACAATTCATTTTTTTTTTGACATATGTATGACTTCTTTTCATTTGAAGCTAAATAGGTATGTATACCTATAAAAAAAAACATTTTGGAGAGAATTTGAACTTGAAAATAGAATTTTTTTTAAAGAATTGAGTAAAGTAGAGAATTCGAAAAAAAAACCACAGGGTGTCCACTTTCTAAAAAAACCTAGAAAAATTAGGAAATTTTGAAATTTTTGCTGGAATTTTTTCAAAAATCCAAAAGAAGAATAAATCATCCCTTTCTGCCTACACAATCTATTGAATTTTTTTTGAAAACGTCCTTTTTTGAAATGAAATATGATCCATGATGTTGAAAAAACAAAGGAGGGGATGGAAGAGAATTCGAAATTATTGGCCACTTTTTGGAAAATTTCACTGAGATGAAAAGTGATGAATTTTCAACGTTTGAAGGTCTTTTTTTCCAAAATTTTCGCTTTCGTTTCGCTCGGGCTTATCACATTAATATTTTACCTATTGTAGATTTTTTATTTACTGGGGTAAGCCGGAAAGATTTCAGGGATTTTCGTGGAATTTAAAAAGAGACATGTGTTTTGATCGGGGGAGGGGGGAGGGAGGGGAATGCATTGTGAAGAAATTTTTGAATTCTCAGCCAAAAAATCCGAACTCATACTCGCATGATTTCGTAGACATCCTGACATAATTTCTTTCATTTTTTTAAACTTTATACAATTTTCCTTCAAAATGAAGTTTTTCCTTGTTATTTGATTTTTTTCATTTTTTCTGTTATAAAATTCAATTTCTCAAGTTTTTGTAGGGGGGGGGGGGAGTCGAAAATTTTCAGAATTGAATTTGAGTCGTTTTTGAGGCCGGAAAAGGGAGCATCTTGAAATCTCATAAGCAGTGATTTTTGAAGAAAAAAAAATCGTTTGACACCATGAATTTCAAAGGGTGTATACCAAATTTCAGCTTTTTTCGTTGGTTAAATCAAATTTTTATATTTTACAGGGCGATGAGGTACCTAATTTTGAAATTTCAGAAATTCGCCAAAATTCGATAAATGAACTTCAGCACATGAAATTTTGGATATGGGTTCTTTTATAGTGTCCTCGTAAGTAAGCCAAAGTAGGCACTCAACTTATGGATTTTTTACTCAATTTATCGAAAATTTGATTTTGATGGGTTTTTAAATCAACCTTTCAATTATTTCAACAAAAATTTGTTTTTTTGAATTATTGACCTTGATTTTACTTAAGCACCAAATAAATTGATCTCCAAAAAGTTAATTTTTGCGTGCTCTCTCATTCAGGAATCGGTTAAAATTATCGAAAATCACTGAAAAACAGTCAGAATTGCAGCGCAGAAGAACACCAGTGAAAATTTTTGTGCTGAAAACAAATCAGTGAGAAAAATCACTGGAAAATCAGTGAATATTCACTGAAAGGTCAGTAAAATTTATGAAATTTGCTGAAAAATCAGCGAAAATTTGCCGAAAATCAGTGAATTTCGCTGATTTTTTCTGTGCTGCAATTCTGACTTTTTATCAGTGACTTTTCACTGATTCAGAATGAGAGAGTAGATTCTTCATTAATATTCCATGTTGAAAAAAAAAGACGGGAATGGAACAGAATTCGAAATTATTGGCCATGTTTTGGAAAATCTGAATGAGGAAAAAATGGTGAATTTTCATCTTTTGAAGATCTTTTTTCGCAAAAATTTTCGCCCCCGTTTCGCTCCGGCTCAACACATTAAGTTGTCTCAACAAAATGATTTATATTTTACCTCCTCATTGATTTTTTTATTTATTGGTACATACAAGCTGAAAAGATTTCAGGTGATTTCTGGATTTATAAATTTGAAGCATTTATTTATTTATTTTTCTTTGGGGGGAGGGGGAGGGGATGAAATCAGAAGAAAATTTTGAATTTTTAGCCCAGAAAAATCCAAATTTTCATTCGCTTGATTTGGTAGGACACCCTGGCATAATTTGTTTCATTTTACAAAATTTTATAATTTTTCTTTAAAATACTTACTTAGTTTTTCCTTTTTTATTTGAAATTTTTTCTGTAATAAATCCGAATTTTCTAATTTTTGTGGAGAGGGGAAGGGGATTTTTTGATTTTCGGTGATTCTCAGAAAAATCGAGATAAGTATTGTTTTCGACTAATTCAAGGTCGCTGATTCCGAATCTGTGGTCCATTTTTGGTTCCGGACCTTCGGTTTCAAGTTACAGCCAATTTTCACATTGAAAATGCGATTTCCGGGCAATCGAGCCAAACAGACCTCAGATTCGGAATCAGCTATCTCGAATTAGTCATATTCTACTTCTACTTGCGTATTTACAGCTTTAAAAATGGTTAAAATGATTAAATAGACGTTTTTTCAAAATAAGTAGGTATCCCAAAAAAGCCATTTTTTCGTCTATTAATTTTATTCCAAAACCGGCCAACTTTTTTTTCATTCGATTTTTTAAGACCCTAATTTAGGCTAATTAGTAATTACTCAAAATAGGAGTCGAATATGATGAATTTTAGATCGCAGAATCCAAATCCGGTGTCCATTTTTGGCGCCGAATCTTTGTCTTCGAGATATTTCCAATTTTCGTCCTAAAAAAACTGAGAAATAGCAAACATTGTCATTTACCTCGAATCTAAGCGAGATGAGGCAAAACTGACTACGACGTTCGATTCGCTGTGGTCGAATCCCCAACCTAGACACCTCACACGTCGATGGGGGGCAAAAAAATTTTAAGCCCAAAAAAATGGTAAGAGGGTTGTCTATGAATTTTTTTGATTTCGGTGATTTTCAAAAAAATCGAGATAGGTGTCGTTTTCTACTAATTCGAGGTCGCTGATTCCGAATCTGTGGTCCATTTTTGGTGCCGGACCTTCGGTTTCAAGTTACAGCCAATTTTCACATTAAAAACGCAATTTCTGTGCAATCGAGCGATGATCGCGCCAAACAGACCTCAGATTCGGAATCAGCGACCTCGAATTAATCATATTCAACTCCTATTTGCGTATTGACGGCTTTAGGATTCAAGTCAAAATACATAATCTAGGTGTCTGCTGTTTGCAATTTGTTATTTAGGTTTTTAAACCAGCTCTCGAAAAGCTTTCCCCAAAACATGCATAGAAATTAATGCATAAATATGCATTTTAAAAATCCAACGCGGAGGGTCGACTAGTGTAATTAAAAAACACGTTAAATTAGACATATCTTCGTTTCGATATCCTATACCTTCATAATTATCAGCATTTTTTTTTGTACATAATTAAATCCGTAGTTAACGAGGTATAATTAACGTTCGCTGATGGATTTCTCCAATTGGCAATCCTATTTGGTTATGATTTTTAGAGGAATAACGTAAAAAAAAAATACTCGATCGAAATATCTCACAGGTTGTGGAATTTTAGTAATTTTCCTCGTTTTTTTTTCACTCACTCGAACTTGTCAGATAAAAAGATTCGAGAAACCGCCCACATTCACTCAAAGCGTATCGATCAAATTCGAAAGTAAATAGCTCGAAGGGAAAAATTGATGGCCATGTCGGGCAATTTGATTCCTTTTTTCATCCTCCCCCGTATACTCGATTTGATAGAAAGCGAAAGCACGACTGGGGCGTCGCATCGGTCGCCTCTGTGGACCGAGGCGTTATCAATAGATCAGGGTACCTAGAGTTCGCTGTTCAAGTACACACCACAATAAGAGATAATTACACAGAACATTTTTCACGCTCTGGCCGAAGCTGGGCAAAGTAATTGCGAATTTTACATATTGCACGATTTTTTTCGCTAACGGTACAGTCGGCGATTACGATTAGCTCACGTGGTAATACGATATTGCACCTGTACGAGAACAAAATAGCGTTCTGAGTAAATGCATAGTTTACCAACTAGTCACGATCGAGACAACGGTAGGCGTACGTGTTGAAGCGCGCGATGGAGTAAAATTATAGCTGCGTTTGCAGTTCGGTATCGTGACGGGCCGGGGACAGAGAAGGGTTGGTTTATGGTATTGTTAAAATGCGGGTAGGTATTTGGCGAAGGCGTCGTGTCGTTTGCCATATTCGCGTGATGAACGATCACGTCCGGTGAATTAGCCACCGAGAGGCCGAATTGTTTACTCGGCGCGATTTTAATACCAATTGCGGGAACTAATGCGGTGCGGTGTGCCGATCAAACCGAAACGAGGTAATTAGCGGAGTGTTAAATGAGACAGTAATCGATGGCGATTGGAATGACGAGCTTGAACAGAACTCGTGATCGGGCAGCGCCACCACTGGTGGATCCAGTCGTGTGCTGGTGTGCTCGCTGTGTCGTGGCACAACGGTTCGGAATCTGAAAAAATTTACAATTGATGAATTCGAACTTGAAGGATGATTATAGTACGTACAACGAAAGAATTTACATTTCCCCTACTCGACTCGCAACGCGGAAACCAACGACGCGCGTTGATTTCAAATTTCGTCCAATGACAACTCAACGTTCTTAAATTTTGTGGTGGGAGAATGTAGGGGAAAACTACATTCTTTCGTTGTACCAACTATAGGTAGTTTCATCAAAAATCGTATTTTTTATTCCTAGAAAAATGGGACTTGTGCGACCAAAAACAAAATCCGATGTTACCAAAAACCCACCAATAAATTTTCCAAGAGCTTACGTAGGTGATTCCTGAATACTTGTCCTATTTCCAGAAAATTTTCCAATTTTTGTAAAATTTTCTGATTCCCAATAACCTGCCTAATTTTTCGAAAATATTTCAATGTTTAATTTTTGAGAACATGCCAGATTTCCAAACAATTTTTTTACTCCAAATATGGGTCAAAATTTTTAAAAGGTCCAGAACAACTGTCCAATTATTGAAAAATTCTACACCGATTGTCCAAATGTGGAAAAATGTTGGCACAATTGTCCAATTTTTGAAAAATTCCAGAATAATTGTCCAAATCTAAAAAAATTTCAGCACAATTGTCCAAATCTTGAAAAATTTTAGCAAAATTGTCCAATTTTTGAAAAATTTCAGAATAATTGTCCAATTTTTAAACAATTCCAGAATTATTGTCCAAATCTTGAAAAATTTTATCACAATTGTCCAGTTTTTGAAAAATTCCAGAATATAATTGTCCAATTTTTGAAAAATTCCAGAATGATTGTCCAAATCTTGAAAAATTTTATCGCAGTGTCCAATTTTTGAAAAAATCCAGAATGATTGTCCAAATCTTAATAAAATTTACCACAATTGTCCAATTTTTGAAAAATTGCAGAATAATTGTCCAATTTTTGAAAAATTCCAGAATGATTGTCCAATTTTTGAAAAATTCCAGAATGATTGTCCAAGTCTTGAAAAATTTTATCATAGTGTCCAATTTTTGAAAAAATCCAGAATGATTGTCCTAATCTTAAAAAATTTTTCCACAATTGTCCAATTTTTGAAAAATTGCAGAATAATTGTCCAATTTTTGAGAAATTCCAGAATGATTGTCCAATTTTTGAAAAATTCCAAAATGATTGTCCAAATCTTGAAAAATTTCACAACAATTGTCCAATTTTTGAAAAATTCCAGAATAATTGTCCAATTTTTAAACAATTCCAGAATGATTGTCCAATTTTTGAAAAATTTTAGCAAAATTGTCCAAATCTTGAAAAATTTTAGCACAATTGTCCAAATCTTGAAAAATTTTACCAAAATTGTCTAATTTTTGAAAAATTTCAGAACAATTGTCCAATTTTTGAAAAATTCCAGTATGATTATCCAAATCTTGAAAAATTTCACCAAAATTGTCCAATTTTTGAAAAATTCCAGAATGATTGTCCAAATCTTGAAAAATTTTACCACAATTGTCCAATTTTTAAAAAATTCTAGAACAATTATCCAAATCTTGAAAAATGTCGGCACAATTGTCCAAGTTTTGAAAAATTCCTGAAGAATTGTCCAATTTTTGAATTGGAAGATTCTGAGAAAATTGTCCAATGTTTGGAAAACTGTACAAATTTTTAATAGCATCAAGTTTTTAAAACATCTAGTTTTCAGACAGGTGTCCAATTTTTAAAAAACTGTCCAGTTTTTGAAATTTTTTAATTTTTTGGAACTTTGAACAGTTGATCTATTCTCAAACAATTCTAGTTATTAAAAATTTCTCTGTTTGTCTTTTTAAAAAATTTTGGGACAGTTGTTAAATTTTGAAAACCATTTCAGACAATATTCTGTTATTCTGTTATTAATTACTGAAAAATTATCAGAAAATGTTTGAAAACTTGGCCAATGTTTAGAAAACTCTTTAAAAAATTCTTCAATTTTTAAACAATTATCCAATTATTGGGAACTTGTTCGATTTTCGGAACATTTGCCCTATTTTTGGAAACTTACTCAATGTCCATTTCCAATGGTCATTTTCTGGGAATCCGTTCAATTCCTGAACAGTTGTCGAATTCTCAGACAAATGCTACATTTTCAAAAACATGCCCAATTTTTGAAAAATGTTCTGACTTTTGAAAATCTGGGAAAATTTTCTAAAGTCGGAACACAGTGTTCAGTTTTTGAGAACACTCAGTTTCCAAATGATTGTCCAATAAGAGTTGTCCAATTTTGGAAAAATTATCCACTGTACGGAAACCTGAATATAAATTTTTTTAATGATATATTTTTCAGAAAAATTGTATCATTTTGCTTGCTTATTCTTTAATTTTTTTAAACGTTTGATTTTCTAAAACCCGTCCAATTTTTTGAAAATTGCCGTACTTGTGAATAAGATTCAAATTTTTGGAAACTAGGTTTTTTAAAAATCATCTAAAATCCAATTTTCAGAAGCTATCCGAATTTCGGAACAATTTCTCCAATATTGAAATCGTGTCCGGCATTCAGATAGTTCTCCAATTTTTGGAAATTTATCAAATTCTGATGCCCTATTCATGGACAAGTATCCTAATTACATTCAATCGTTCGATTTTTGGAAACTTGCTCGATTTTCAGAACATCAAACAATTTTCAAAACATGTCAAACTTTTAAAAATAAACCATTCAGTGTTTAATTTTTGAAAATTGCCCGTATTTAAGAAAAATATTTCCAGTTTCCAATTTTAAGGAATAAATTTTTTCCATGTTCTGAAAATTGTTCAAGCCAAGTGTAGAAAAATAATTTACCTATTCGCTGCTTGAAAAATTACAAATAAAATATGAAATTTAAACAGGGTGTCTCACGATTAAGTTGAGTCAAATTTTAAACCAAGAGGTCAAGGTAGTCATGCAAGGTCAGACTTTTTTTTTCAAAAATTTAAAATAATTTCCATTCACCCTTGATAAATAATTTGAATAAAAAAAGAGCCCATTGTAATTTTTTTGAACCATATTTGTTTGAATTTGATGGTAAAAATTTTAATTTAGGAGTTCATTATGATTTTTTTAAACCATATTTGTTGGAATTTTTTCATATGAAGTTTTTTGTAAAAAATTTAAATCTAGGAGCTCATTTTGATTTTTTTGAATTATATTTTTCGTAAAAATTGATTTTTTTTTGGGGGGGGAGGGGGGGGGGGGGGTCTCGTAAAAATATCGAAAAAATCATGCAAAAAGGTCGAGCCAAGTCGAGCTTTTTTCTCAACAAATTTGGTTAGACATCCTAAAAAAGCATCCTGCCTTTGAAAAACATTGGCACTGCTGTTCAAACTGATCTGTATTCGCCAGTGAGAGCCACGTACTGGGTATTCTGAGTTCATAGAAATTGGTGAAATTTTTTCCAGCGGTGTGATTTTTAGGAAAAAAAGGTTCGAAAAATGTTTTCACTCAAGATGTTTTGAAAAACCGGTCCTCAATTTTTGTTGGAAAAACTTTACTAAAAATAATTCTATCAAAAAATAAAAAAATGGAAATAAATAGATAATTACAACCATATGATTGATAATGCTATTCAACGTCGAGTCGCCATCTTTCCTATGAAATCCGGAAGAGACCATCATCGGAGAAAAAAAAAAGGTAAACCGGATGATGCGAGAGGATTTGCAACGAACACCTGAAAACATTCATTATTCATCCGGATATAGGTCAGTGGTCTCAAGAAACCGACACTGTTTTCTCACTACACCTAAGCTCATGGCATGGTACCTGATGTAAGACCATCTTTTTTGGTAGCCTTCATCTTTATCTTCTTTCTTCCTCCATTCTCAAACGAAATAGTACATACGTTTGACAAACTGGTTACAGAGGAACTGGTTGTATAGCGAAGTTGTTCACACTTTCGGATGCTATTTTCATAGTCTTTCCGATAACTCATCGTAATTTCACGTACGTACGTCTCGGATGTGGCTACGACTGGGTTTGGTCAACGTATAATTAGATGTTGCGAAATTTCAGTAGAACGTTTGATGTGATTTCAAACCATGTACACGTGTTTATGTCTGTCATTAACGTATCAGAACCACGTACGAATATAAAGCACAGGTATACCTGTAACTAGAACTAGAAATAAGATTGTCGATTTGTATTGGTACTTGGTATCATTTCGCAATCCCACCGATGCGGCGTATCGAATTTAAAGGTCAATGTTGAAAGATATAGGCGTCTTATGTGCCGGCCACGCCGCATTTAAAAATGGTGATAAATCGCCAAGTGTTCGACCAGGAAATATATCTGCGTGCAATAGTTATAGATATACTTCGATGTGTGAAACTGTTGGATTTACTTTGACCAAATGGTATCGTGTGCTTATATATGACATCAATAAAGCTCTAAAAGCGTCGTAAAAGAAAATTAGCTGCGATAGCAGTGTCATTAAAATGGTAACATAACGTTAATGTACACAATTCTTTGTTTAGACGTATTAGGTACTCGATGTGTACGTGGAATTTTTTTTCACAAAAAGACCGAATAGGTAATTGTTTAATAATAATAGATTCGAAATGGATTTAGGTGTTTGGATTACTTTATGCCTGCAAAATTCCAGGACATTAAACCGATGCGAATATTCTCACGGAAATTGTTGGGTTTTTTGCCAAAGGTAAATGTTGGAGTGTCATCGAACCCTTGAAATAACGAGGAACTCCCAAGACGATGATTTTGGTTGAAAAATGATTTGAAAATTGAAATCAGCGATGTCGAATACCTCGATGACGATATCCATGATCGATATTATCGGATGTGTTGTGATTGTCCAATCCCCCCCCTCCCCTCACTTCAACTTGACCTCAAAATTTTTACAATTTGATCCTTTCGTTTTTGGAGGTATCCTTTCATTGTATTTGGTAGTTTTTTAGAATTTTTTTTTTCACTCATCAATGTTCGAAATTTATTATTACCCATTTATGTCCAAAATTCTTATAATTTTGTAGAATTGGCAACGTCGCTTTTTCAAAAAATCTCACAAAATGCTTGAATTTTTGTCAGGGTTGGTAAGCCAATCAATAAAACTTAAACTTAAGCTTAAAACTTAGAATGAATTTTTAAAGATAAAACTTAAACTTACGCTTGAAGCTTAAAGCATTTTTTTAAAGCCTTAACTCAAACTAAAAGCTGAAAGGCCAAAAATCATTGGCTTACAGCTTGAAGCTTAAATCCATTTTTCATAATATTTATTGTGTGTGTGGGGGGGGGGAGTTGAAAACAAGATCGATTTTTCACTTTTTTGTGATCAGAAAATTGATTGTATCTGAATTAAAAACGAAGAAAAAAAAGAAATTCAATTTTTTTTCTCCAAATTTTTTCAAGCTGCTAAATTTTCTTCTCGAAATGTTTTCAAACCGAATTTTTCCTCTAAAATATTTTAAACCCCAAAATTGCTTCTGAATTCTGGAACTTTTTCAAACTCGATTTCTCATCTTAAAATTTTTTCAATTCAGATTTTTTCTCAACATTTTTTCAAACCAAAATTTCAGAGTTTTAAACTTCTTTTCAACATTTTTTCAACTCAATTTTTGTATCCAATCCTAATATTTTTTCGTGCTCTGAATTCTGGAATTCAAAAGTATTATGTAAAATAATGTTTCCTGTTGCACACCTACCCTATTCACATCATGAAATTGTTTCTCATTTATTGAAATTTTTTAGGAAAATGAAAAAATTATGAATACCTACCTACGTGAAAAAATCAACATTTATAAAAAATGTTGACAAATTGTAAACTAGAAAAAATTGTTAGTTGAAAATCGATTGGAAAACAAGTTGATGAAATATCTAAGGAAATTTCAGATTGAAAAAATTTCAAGAATGTAGAAAAATGTATCAAGAAAAATTTTAGGGCTGAAAATAATTTTTGCGTTTGAAAAAAAAAATTATTTCGAGGTCAGAAAAAAATGAGGAAAATTTCTAAAATTTGAAATTATATCAAGTTAGAAAGAAATTGAAGAAAATTTTTTAAGAACAATTGCTGAATAATTTTAGTTTTAAAAAATTTCAAGGTTAGGAAGAAATGAAAAAAGTTGATAGTTCAAAAAAAATTGAAAAAATTGAATGAAATGGAAAGATTGCGCAAAAATTTTAAAAAAACCTTGACTCTTAAAATTTAAAAAAAATCTTGGGCTTATTTCTAAAAAAAATCATTGGCTTAACGGCTTAAAGCTTAAAGCTGATTTACCAGCACCGATTTTAGTCCAATTGAACAGGATTAGTATAGGCATTTTCATACTAGAATTCGTCGATCGGTCCTGTTTAAAATACCAATTGCAATAGTGTTTGATATATTTTGAAATGTGGCAACGTCGCAAAAAGAAATACATACATAATTTTATTCAAAAATCACTAAAATATTATAATTTGATTAATTTTATGTAATATTTGGCTTTTTTTTCGATTTTCTCAATTTTATAGAACTCATTAATAAAATTGCAATGTTGCCATATCTCTGTTTTGCATGGTTTTTTGGTAATCCGATTTTAATAAGGTTAGGAAACGAATTACTATTTTTTATATCTACTACTCAGGGTCTTAACTTTTGATATTAGGTATTGGCATTAGGAAGTTTATAAGGAGATGAAAAGATTTTTTGCGGTGTTGCCATATATATCATCATATACTTGGCAATGTCGCATTTTCAAAAAATTTCCTAATTGTTATTGAACATACGTTTTTACACCAGTGTGTTAATTGGTCTCATGGAAATGCTAAATTTTGTTCAAAATATCAAATGCAACGTTGTCAGATGTTTCATGAATGTGGCAACATCGCGATGGAAAAAGAGTTTTGCTCAAAAATCATCAATAAACTTTAATTCTTATCAAATTTCGGTATTGTTGGGTCGAATTTCTCCGGGTTTGTGGAATTCATTGATTACTATTGAGAAAGCGACGTTGCCATATAGATTTATTCCAGCTCTGATTTTAATGAGAAAGAATTGGTGAATTAAAGATTTTCTTACAACACATGTTAATCACATAGAAAGTGCAACTTTCGATGAAATATTTGTTGCATTGTTGCCAAGTATCGTTGTAAATTTGGCAACGTTGATTTTGCAAAAATAAAAAGTTGCAATTATTGTTATAAGAGAAGTTTTTCTACTAGTGCCGTTGGATTCCAATTTTTGTTCAGAATATCAATTGCACAAATGTCAGGTATTTTCTTAAATCTGACAACGTCGCAAATTTTTTTATACTCAAAATTGAACGATTTTTATTCTATTAATTTTAAGATCTAAAAAAACCGTATATTGTTGTTGATTTTTTTCAATTTTATCAGTTCTGTGATACGTTGAAAATCGAAATGTTGCCACATATTTGTTCCATGTGGCAACGTTGTAAATCCGGTTTAAACGAAATTGGACAATAAATTTCTGCTTTCCATATTGCAGATTTGCAGAAGTCATTAACTTATGATATAAAACGTCCAGAAAGTCTGGGAATTCGACCAAATATTCGTTACAGTGTTGTCATGTATCGCTGTAAATTTGGCAACATTGCGAGGAATCAAAAATAATATGGATACGGCTTTTTTAAATGAATTTTTGTCGTATCTTTGGGTTCAAATCCACAGTTTTCTATTCGACGATGCTGTTTCTTGTACGATTTTGAGATATTGCAACGTTGCCAATTACTAAAGACTTCTTTCATCGCACTTGTAATTGAATCTGAATCTTATGGCGGCACATTTATCGCGGTTGGCCGCATTTATCGGCCTTATTTTTCAATCTCAGTGACCAGACGAGAGTTTAAATGCGAATTGTACCTATGTGCAATTTTGTCTTCTATTATTTATTCGCCTCGTTACCTGGAGCTTTGTTCATGTAATGACTATAAGGGCACATATGCATACGACGATGTAGTCTCTCATTAATTCGTATCCCTGCAACGTACCAGTACCTCTATCGATTTCCATAAGTACATTTCTCATAGATAGGACCTGTTTTATGGTGAATTTGAAATACGATGGGAACCGACGATGTAACCGTGGCCAGCTCAGCGAACTTTATTATAAATGTGTTAAAAATAGGACATCGTTAGAGCCATTTAAACACGCACAATCAAACGCGGTTATCAGGTGAGAAGAGACTGGACTTAGAGAGAGATGGGCAATAACCAGTCTCGCCATCTTACCGCAACAATAAAGATCACATGTGTATAAAAAATATAGGAACTATGTATGTACTATGTACCTGGGTATTGTTCACGCTTTTATACGAGATCGTTCGGTTTTTTTTTATGAGCTAAATAACCGTGAAAAATGATATAAAACCATGGCCACTGGAACACGTACGCTGACGATAGTTTCGGCGATTTTTTTCCTTATGATTTATGCCCGGTCGTTGCGAAAGGTTTATGGAAGAGGAGCCGAAAATGCGTGTGAAATAGGAAGATGAGATGGCGTATTTAGCACTTCGGTTGGATTTTATTCCTTTGTCAATTTTTGGTTGGATTTTTTTTTTCAACCAAGCGTCAAAAATTGGCAAAAAAATGAATTTTGAGTATTTTATCGAAGCAAGCAAGCGAGCCAGAAGATTTTTTCTCGGAGTATTTTGACCTATAATCGACGAATTTCAAAGAAGTCTAGAAAAAAGTACTCAGAATTCAAGATCGAAAAAATCTGCTCGAGAAGGAAACTGGCGAAAACTTGAAAAATTTATTGTGATTAATTTTTTGGTCGATTTTTGCACTTGTTAATTTCCCGATCAAGCCTTTTTTTATGGCTGTTTTCAAAAACCGAGAAAATTTTTGAAAATGAGTGATTCTAGGCTTTTCAGAAATGAATAATTGTGCAAATTATTTACATTCGTACCTATTTTCATTGTTTCAAAATTTGACTGAAAGTCATCAAAATTGAAGGAATTGGCTAGTTTTGTTGCAGAAAAATTTTCACTTGACACCGAATAAGTCGCTATCTGCGGGCGAAACCTTGAACCATAACGAAACCATGATTTTTTTTTCTTTACATGTAGGTATTTCGTATGAAGAATTTGCGATTTTTGATAATTATTTAAAAATTGAGTAATAAACGTAGAGTGATGATTTTTGTTTTGACTGAAAGGACGATTTTTCCTCTTTTGGGGGATATTTTTCTCCCTATTTTTCACCAAAAAATTTAAGTGCAAGTAGCTGTTTTTTCACTCTTTTCCCTAAGGGTATCCTAAAATTCCTGCCATTTGGTCTCCCGTTCGTCCTCACCTCATCCCCTCAAAGGGTCCACTGAGAGGGCTAAAAATTTTCCCCAAAAAACAAAAATACTGAGTGACTTATCATTTGTTATGATTTTTTCGTCGTTGATTCTGAACTTCTACTCAGTTTTTCGAATTGACTCCCACAGACCCCCCCCCCCGTATGTATCTTCAAAGGGTCAAAATTTGAAAAAAATTCAATAATACCGAGTGACATTTTGTTTTCCATGTTTTTCAGTGTGCTGAGTAAATTCCAACTCACTTTTGAAATTATTTCACTTCTCCTGACCGACAGTACCTTAAAATTCAAGCAAATTAACAGGGCTAGGGCTATGTGAGCTGAAGATGAGTCAGAACCTAAATCTGAGGACATGAAGGAGGTCTAAAGGTCTAATCTCAAAACTGAGTTGAAATTTCGATTCACCCCCCCCCCCCCCCAATCAAAACTAATTATACGAGACATAGTATTTTTGACATGTTTGGGAAATTTTTAGACTCCTCAGTGGACCTCTTAAGAGGAATGGGGAATTCTTGGTAATTTTCTCATCGTCGGAGCAAGAATTATTTGTTGAAAATTGTAAACCAGGGGTCGTGAGGACGAACGGGAGACCAAGTGGCAGTAATGTTAGGACGCCCTTTTAGTGCAAATAGGGCCAATTGTGAATTTTTTGTGAAAAATAAGTGTTAATAGGAGGAAAAAAATATTCAGAAGAAGAAAAAGAATCGCCATTTCATTCAAAACAAAAATCGATACTTCACGTTTACTACTCGATTTTTAATTATTTTCAAAAATTGCGAATTCTTCATAAAAATAGGTACACACGCAGAAAAAAATGATCACGTTTTCGTTTTTTTCTAGCTCCTAAATCATTTTGACGTAAATGAAATTTCGACGATCCAAGTCCAAAATTTTAGTTGAAATTTTTTTCAACTCTAATTTTTTCCCATTTCTTTAATTCTGAATAAATGTTGGGTAGATATTTAATATTCCAACCGTAAAATTTTTTCTAAACTTCAATTTTCTCAAAATTTATCCAATTTTAATTTTTCAAAAAAAATTTCAATTTAATAGTTTTCAAAATTTCTTTCAATTATTGAGTTGGAAGAAATTTTGAAAAATATGAAGTTGATTTTTTTTTAATTTTAAAAAAAATTGATGAAAAATTATGAAACTATTGGGAAAAATTTTTGAATTGGAAGTTGGAAGGGATTTTGAAAAATAAGAAGTTGAAAAAAACTTTAAAAACTCAACGTTGAAAAAATTTCGAGGAAATTTAAACCTGAAACACGAGAAAATTAAAATTTGAAAAAAGTTTACAGCAGAAAAAATTTATAAATTGAAAAAATTTTAGCATAACAAATTTTTCCAACCTCAACTTCTTCGAATTTTTTTCAATTTTTTTTGTTTCGAATAATTTTAAAATATTTAAAGAAATTTTCAACTTTATGATAAAAAAATTCTTCAAGAGGGAGATGTGTACTACGTTTGTTCGAGCTAAAATGCAGATGAAATTACATAAAAGTTGCTCAAAAAATTCAAAAAATTTGATGGAAAGTGGACAACTTTCGAAGATTCTAAAACTTTAAATTATTTAATTTGGATTATTACCATAGATCGTGGTAATGTGTATGTTTTTTAAAATTTCTTCCAAACTCAGTACGTGGTAATTAGCATCTTCAAATATGCTCGTTCATTAAATTCTCATCTGACAATCTATTCTATAACTTGGAAATTCATCCAGCCACGACTTCGAGGGACCTGGGGAATAGAGATGAAGCGAGAAAAAGCCCAAATATTTACCAACGGTCAACAAAACCACCAAATAAATAATCCAAGTATTCCGAAATTTATTAAATTTCCCCATGTGACTCGATCTGCTCACCATACTCACACGAGTCCATAACCTGTTGCCAAATGACCTTGGGCATGGGCAAAAAAAAAGAAGCAGTCTCCCAGTTCATCGGAAGTATCCGGTTTGGCTCGAAGTACCACAAATAAAATTACATTTTCAAGCATCCACATCGTATGAGATGTCTGCAGTGTCTAGCCGTATTCTTTATTCGTACCTATCGATCTAATGTAGTGTTTTTTGGCCTTTTTCATGTTACAGGTGTAAAATGTCACCTCCGTTGCCGGTAACGGAAGACACGCCACCGGATATGTTGGCCGGCGCGATGGATTTACACGTGATCCTGCCAAATGGTCATGATATTAAAATGAGCGTCGAACGAAGGTATGTTAATAATCAAAAATATACATACGTGTACTTGCCACGGTTAATGGTTCGTAGCTGTGTAATAATCGTATTATTTAATTTTTTTATTCGCGGTGCCACGAATTTATTCCGAGGCACGTCAACGTCACCTTGTTACTAAGTGAGCTAATTAGGTGTGTGATGGATACGATATCATGTGTGAGTAGATGTAAATGTAGGGAATTGCGATGGCTTGTTATTTTTTTCTCTTCTGCGTCAATTTTATTCTTCAAGTGTATTATGGTTATTTTCATTTACGCACGTGAAATATATGAGGTGGGAGTAGTGCTGGGTCAAAGTTAATAGGACACCTACTCGAGGTTTTCAATGAGGAAAAAATCTCAAAAAATGATGAATTTTCTCCAAAAAAAAAAGGACGTTCATTACTCGTCTTTGCCAATTGAGACAAAATTTAACTCACTAAAAGAACATGTCACCAACACCTCAAAACGAAATTTTGAGCTACCCAAGTTGATTATAAGGTCTTCTAGAGCGATTCTAGTATACTAGAGAAAAGCTCAACTTTTGCTGAAAGCTCCAAATCGTCCTGAAATTGGTTGCAATCGATTCAGGTGGTTGATTTTAGTATATTGACCAATTTTTAGATTTTCTCCTCGTGATCTTACGCCATTTCAAATATTTCAAAAATTCGTTTAAATCGAAAAATCAACTTTGGCTGCTCAAAATTTGATTCTGAGTTGCAGATAACATGCAGTTTTCGCAAAATTCCCAAAAATTGAAAAATCAACTTTGACTACTCAAAATTTGACGCAGAATTGCAGATGACACTCAATTTTGAAAAATTTGTTAAAAATCGAAAAATCAACTTTGTCTGCTCAAAATTTGATTCTGAGTTGCAAATAACATTCAATTTTGAAAAATTCACCAAAAATTAAAAAATCAACTTTGGCTGCTCAAAATTTGATGCAGAATTGCAGATAACATTCAATTTTGGAAAATTTCCTAAAAATTGAAAAATCAACTTTGTCTGCTCAAAATTTGATTCTGAGTTGCAAATAACATTCAATTTTGAAAAATTCACCAAGAATTGAAAAATCAGCTTTGGCTGCTCAAAATTTGATTCTAAGTTGCAGAAAACATGCAATTTTCGAAAAATTTCCTAAAAATTGAAAAATCAACTATGGCTGCTCAAAATTTGACGCAAAATTGCAGAATAACACTCAATGTTGAAAAATTTGTTGAAAATCGAAATATCAACTTTGGCTGCTCAAAATTTGATTCTGAGTTCCAAATAACATTCAATTTTCGAAAAATTGGCCAAAAACTGAAAAATGAACTTTGACTGCTCAAAATTTGATGCAGAATTGCAGATAACATTCAATTTTGGAAAATTTCCTAAAAATTGAAAAATCAACCTTGGCTGCTGAAAATTTGATTCTAAGTTGCAGAAAACATGCAATTTTCGAAAAATTTCCTAAAAATTGAAAAATCAACTATGGCTGCTCAAAATTTGACGCAAAATTGCAGAATAACACTCAATTTTGAAAAATTTGTTGAAAATCGAAATATCAACTTTGGCTGCTCAAAATTTGATTCTGAGTTCCAAATAACATTCAACTTTCGAAAAATTGGCCCAAAACTGTAAAATGAACTTTGACTGCTCAAAATTTGACGCAGAATTGCAGATAACATTCAATTTTGAAAAATTCACCAAAAATTGAAAAATCAACTTTGGCTGCTCAAAATTTGATTCTAAGTTGCAAAAAACATGCAATTTTCGAAAAATTTCCTAAAAATTGAAAAATCAACTATGGCTGCTCAAAATTTGACGCAAAATTGCAGAATAACACTCAATTTTGAAAAATTTGTTGAAAATCTAAATATCAACTTTGGCTGCTCAAAATTTGATTCTGAGTTCCAAATAACATTCAATTTTCGAAAAATTGGCCAAAAACTGAAAAATCAACTTTGACTGCTCAAAATTTGACGCAGAATTGCAGATAACATTCAATTTTGAAAAATTCACCAAAAATTGAAAAATCAACTTCGACTGCTCAAAATTTGACGCAGAATTGCAGATAACACCCAATTTTGAAAAATTCATTAAAAATCGAAAAATCAACTTTGGCTCCTCAAAATCTGATTCTGACTTTCAAATAACAAGCAATTTTCGAAAAATTCGCCAAAAATTAAAAAATCAACTTTGGCTGCTCAAAATTTCAGAATTGCAGATAATACTCAATTTTGAAAAATTCACCAAAAATTTAAAAATCAACTTCGACTGCTCAAAATTTGATCCTGAGGTGTGAGCGACGTACCCTTTCAACGAGCAAAATTTCAGCTCAATTGACCTGGACGGACCTTGAGCAATGAGCCTATCAAAACAGACATATATCCAGGAAATAACCCAACCACATCGAAAAGAATCCGTTACATATGGGTCAAGTTCAAGTTTACCGTAGAACAAGAGGTAAAAAAAAAACAGGTTACTCAGCAGTACGACGTCCTGCGTTTGGTGCACATTCGATGTTCATTCGACTAATCAAAGTCTACCTATCGGAATTATAGTTGAAACGAGCGCGAGCTTAGCAATTATCGTAATTATGAGATGGAATCGTTATACCTAATGGTGTCTCTCATGCGTTTGCTTCCTTCTTCCTCCTCCATGGAATGAATAGCCTTATGATTTATCGAATACGAAACACAGATCTATGGCAGGGAGGAGAAAGATAGCAGATTCGAATTGATTTTTTTTCTTTCCATTTCGCTCGTTCTATGGATATCGATCATCGATGAGTAGCACGTTCGTGATCGTGAAAGGTTATAATGTGAGTTGTATTATCGGTGTGTGTCTGTGATGATGAAGTGAGCGGTTTTTAGCCTCTTTTACGTTTAATTAATACGTAGACGAGATAAACTCGTGTGGATTTATCTGAACGTATGTGCTAATCTTCGAGAGTGGGTTTTGGGTCGAGATACGAGTGTGATTAAATTTTTTTACAATTGATTGGGATTTGAGATTCGTTTGGTGGTAGTTCTAGACACGAGAACAATGTAATGAAGATACGTATTGTGAGTCGTAAAGTTACCCGTGTTCGGTTCGTGGTGTATGAACTAGATGAATGTGTGGTGATTTTGGTTGGATTGCTGATGATGGTATGTTGCCTGAAATATTTTTTCTTCACTGAGGGAGCAAAAAATCTACTTGCTTTCGCGAATCACTCGAGTGCTCAAATTCGCGTTTTTCTCCCGCGATAAGGAAAAAATCGTAATTACACAAAATCATATTATGGGCTCTCGGTTTGAAGACATATTTTTTTTTAGTCTTCGCCCCCCAAAAAAACTCAGACCTGGGAGGAAACCCATCCCCCCTCTGTACAGGGCTGCCTTTCGATATTTACATTTTTCCAACTGCCCTTAAAAATTGACAATTTTTTGAAAAAATCGAAAAAATTTGTTGAAAAATTTGAGAAAATTTTTTATAAAAAAAGAAATTCACGATGAAATTAACGTAACCTATTTTTTTGAAATTCAACAAAAAATGGTTTCGGTAGAGATTTATTTTACCCAAAAATCCAATGATGGCCATTTTTCACTTCTACTCCATTTTTTTGGGTGCCTGAATTTTTTTTAATCATCGTATGTAAATTTTTCGGGAAAATCTAAAAAATTACTCCAAGAGGAACTTTTCTTGAAACAATCTGATGGATATTTTTATCCAAAATAATCTTGGACAGCGATTTCCCACTGATAACCCTATTCTTTCTTCTCTCCTTCTCTATTTTTCAAAATAAATGAAAACAATGTAATTATTATTGAAAATTTTTTGTCGATTTTTAAAATTTCTCAAACAGGTATTTTAAGGGAAATGAGGGAATGGTACTTGAAAATTGAATCTCGAGTCAGAGAAGAGAACTTTTCACCAGTTGTTTTTTCACAATTTGAATGCACCCTCCCCCTCCATTTAAATTTGGTAAAAAAATAAGGGGAGAGGAGTCTTTCTAAATTTAAATTTGATTTTCAAAATCAATATTCGTTCAAATTTTTGATATTTCGTTAAACTTGTGGAAAAATGAATTTCTCCCCTCTTCCTCATCCTCCCTGTATGAAAACAGGTTAACCATGGAGATGTAGTCATATTTAACGAAAAATTGGGCAAATTATTCCAGAAAATCTTTTATTCGACAAAACTGCTTCTAAAATCACGTTTGGAATTCCATTGTAGAGAATTGACAGGTCACGTAAGTAAGTATTTATTTTGACCTCTGCTGTGTATTCTGCTGGGTTGGCATTTCGGAATGACACAGACAGTTCGAATTTGTTTTAAAATTTTTCCAGTTTTCGACTCAAATCTAAAATTTACCGAAAAAGTAATTTTTCTGCAAATTTTCCGATTCTAATTTAATGTTCTCCACCGAAAAATATAGTTTTGTCGTTTTTTGTAGGGAGATGAATTGTCACCGCTGCTCTCATCCTGTCTAGTCCTAGAAGTACATCTTAAAATGCCACACTTTTTTCATGCACATTTCGGAAGATAAAGGACATTCCAGCTCACATTTTTTCATCGAGTTTATTTTTTGACCCTTTCTCCTTTCCCACGCAAGCCCGCCAGCTGTTTGTGATAAAGTTTCCAGTATCTACTTACATTTTACACAAACCCAGAGCTAAACAATAAACATATACATTTTTATTTTCAAATTAACGTTCTCATTTTGAATCAGTGAAAAGTCACTGATAAATAGTCAGAATTGCAGTGCAGAAAAAATCAGCAAAATTCTTTGATTTTCAGCGGATTTTCGCTGGTTTTTCAAAAAAATTTCACTGATTTTCAGCAAATTTCAGAGATTTTACTGACTTTGTAGCGAATTTTCATTGATTTTCCAGCAATTTTTTTACTATTTGCTTTGAGTGAAATTTTTTCACTCATTTTCCAGAAATTTTACAGGGTTTGCTTTCAGTGAAATTTTTTCACTGATTTTAGCAATTTTTCAGAGTTTGCTTTCAGTGAAATTTTTTCACCGATTTTAGCAATTTTTCAGTGTTTGCTTTCAATTCACTGATTTTCAGCAATTTTTCAATGTTTGCTTTCAGTGAATTTTTTTTACTGATTTTTTAGCAATTTTTTCACTGTTTCTTTTCAGTGAACATTTTTCACTGATTTTCTGCAATTTTTTAGTGTTTGCTTTCAGTTAAATCTTTGACTGATTTTTCAGGAATTTGTTTACTGCTTGCTTTCAGTAAAAAATGGTCACCGATTTTCCAGCAATTTTTTCACTATTTGCTTTCAGTGAAAATTTCCATTGATTTTTCAGAAATTTTTTTTACTGTTTGTTTTCAGTGAAATGTTTCACTGATTTTCCATCTATTTTTTTCTGATTTATTAGTGTGCTACAATTCTGACCATTTTCGAGTGATTTTCGATAATTTTCACTGATTTATAAATGAGAGAGAACTGTGGTGTTTATTAAAATACTTCGTAGTTCGTACATAGTTTTTAGGAACGTATAAAATCCTCCATTTCTAGCTGATGCAGTTCTCTCCATAAAAACCACCAAAGACAGCCACTTAATATTCTAAATACTTCGTTCTAGTCTACACCTGCGTTGCATTGTAATAATAATGGCGACCTTGTACGAAATTTATTACGTGAAAAATACGTTCGAAAATTTTTTAATATTCGGGCATAATTCCGGCGCACCGTCGGTATTTCCGCAGTCTTCAAGTACCTGCGAATTAAACCGAGCCGCAGGTAGCCACGCCAGCTGTTATATGTATGTACCTGATACAAAGACATTTTTTCGCCTCCAACGCAATGTACCTAGTTGCAGTAGGCATCGAGGACGAAGCATTCTTATTTGAAATTTTTACGGTTTGGTTTCATCGTCTCTTCGTATAATTGGTAATTAATTTGACGGTAGGTGTAAGTTGGTAACAGTGATGGCGTTAACGTTGACGGTGGCATTAATAATTTTTTTAATGGGCGAAATACTTACTTACCTTACGTAATTTTAATTTTTGCCGGCGAAACATTCGTTATATTAAACGGTTCGGTGTTTGGTACTGCATATTTATCACCGTGGTCTAATTATTAAACGCGAATCGTTTTTGTTATGTTATTGTATATCGATTTATGAAATGGTTAATTAAATGATGTATCAGGGACGCGGTGTGAAGGAAGGAGAGAAAGGGAAAGAGAAGAGGTAGGAATTTGTGGTAGGTACAGATTACCTGAATTTATACTAGATCCTAATAATTTTTGACGAGAAGGGGGATTTCGATGATTTAGTTTCAAATTTATTCAAGTTCAAATTTTTAACCCCTAAATTTTTTCATTTCTTTGGTTCTAAGTAATTTTTTTCAAAAAACAAAAATGCTACCAATTTATGAATTTTTCCAACTGTAAATTTTTTAAAATTAAATTTTATTTAAAATTTTTTAATTTTAATTTTGTTTAAATTTTTTTTATTTTGATTTTTTTAAAATTTTTCCATTCAAGTATCAAGTTGGAAGAAATTTCGTTTAAAAATATTATGTAAAAAATTCAAAGTTGAAAAAGATTTAAGTAAAGATTTTGCGGTTGAAAAATTTTTAAAATTGAAAAATTTTAGTATTAAAATCAACTTTAATTCCTTTAAATTTTTTTAAGCTTCATATTTTTTAAAAATTTCTTCTAATTCGACATTTTTTTTCAAAAAATTCATAATTTTTCCTCAAATTTTTTAAACTAAAAATTTCTCAGTTGAAAGTTTCTTGAGATTTTTTCAACTTGAAAATTTTCAATTTCAAGTTTTCAAAATTTATTCTAGCTCAATAATACCTACTAAATTAGAAAAATTTCAAAAAATGAAAGTCGAACTTTTTTTTTAGAAAATTTGACTTGAAAATTTTCCCCTTGTGTTGGAAAAAATTCAAAATTGGTAATGAAATTGAAAAAATTTGAACTTGAAATATTTATTTATTGTGATTACCTACATAAGTTCCTTTTTGGACCCATACATCATTCAACTTATTTCTAAAAGGACGGTGGAAGGATAAACTAAGGGAAATCCAAGTTAACAGACTCTGTATGCTCTATAAACTCTTGCACTGTGTAGAAGGCACACATCTCCAACCATTTTCAGGTAGGATAGTTGTCATTTGGCGTACTTACTTGTATAGAATCTTTTTTCACCATTAATGTGATCATTAGGATGTATAGGGAGGGGAGGGTGAGAATTTTTTCATTGATGAATATATTTTTGTAGGATTCTGTGCAGCTTATACTATACATAATTCGAATAACACTTTTTTGTATTAAAAATATTCCATTTAAGATGCTAGGATTGCCACCCCAAAATGTTAAGCTATAGCAAGCAACTGATTATAAGAGTCCAAAGTAGGCTTTTTTTTTTTGTTTCTGTTTCGGGTGTTACAATATATTTCAATCTGTTCATGATGTATGCTATTGTGGAAAGACGGTTTGCTAATGTTTTGATTTGTGAGGACCATTTTAAGCTACTTGACAATATTATAGGTACCAAGGTATCTAGTGTCTTTATGGTATTGCGTAAGTTTAAGGTTGCTAAGAATATTTAAAGATGTTATACCTGAGGGTAGGGTTAGGGATTAAGTAAATGGCATCATAGTTTTATTGGCATTTAGTTCCATTTTATTTAACAAAAACCATTTTTGCATTTGGAAGAATATTTTCCTAGTTTCCTCTATTGTTTGAGCCCAGTTTTCACCATTTTGTCCCACTAATGTTAAAACTGTCTAAGTGCCACTTTTTTCAAAATTGAGATTTTTATAATTTTGGATTCAGGGAATCAAGCTGCATCAATTACAATATAAAAAACTCAACTTAAAGTAATTTAAACCCTAAAAAAAAGAGTTTAAAATTTGCAAAGTCCATAAGCGCAATGCAAATTTTGTTATGTTTTTCAGCTCTCCTGTAAAAAATGAAAAATGGCACTTAGATGGTTTTAACATTAGTGGGGCGATTTATTAATGCTGTTATATCATCAACAAATTAGATTAGTTTATTCTTAGTACACAGGGTGAGGTTGTTTGCTTAAATTAGATGGGAAAAACGACCAAGGTTTGTTCCTTGTGGAACCCCTGTGGTATTTACCTGCAGGGTAGAAGTTATAATACCTTGTTTTATCTGAATTTTAACACATTGTTGCCGATTTTTCAAATATGACCTCATCAGCGCTTCGGCTCTACCTCAAAAACTGTAATTCTCTAGTTTAGATAGTAGTAGGTATTTAATGGTCTACCCTATCAAAAGCAGTGAAAAGTTATTTCAATAATGTGGTGGCATAAATTTTGTTAAATTCAGCCTACTTTAGGCTGATAATTGGGGAGATTAATAATCGATTAATCAAAAAAGGTGATTAATCGGTAAAAATAATCGGAAAAAACAATTAATTAATTATTTTGAAAATTCATGGAAATTTTTTTGATTAATTGATTGCTGAAAAAATCTAAGTCTGATTATTCAATTAATCAAATAATCGATTATTCCCAACACTAAGAATCAAGAAATCCAATTTAGAAAACCTCGTAAGTCTATATCGTCAACTAGCGCTCCTATAGACAAAAATAGGAAACTCGTATGTTGATTCTTAAAAATCATGACCAGAGACATCTCGTACAATGATTTGCCTCTCCTGAACAGGGCTGCAAGAACGATGGGTTTTTGGTTCTCATTCTCGTTCTATTCTCCAAACTTTTGGTTTTTTGGTTCTTCGCTCTTTTTTCACTCTCAAAAATCGTTCTCGTTCTCGTTCTCGCTCTTTTATGATCGTTCTGTTCTCGTTCCTGTTCTTTTCTATTCGTTCTCGTTCTTTCAACTCTTTATAATTGTGTTCTCATATTCGTAATTTTTGGTTCTTTTTGGTTCTTTTTGGTTCTTTTTTGGTTCTTTTTGGTTCTTTTTGGTTCTTTTTGGTTCTTTTTGGTTCTTTTTTGGTTCTTTTTGCTTTTGGTTCTTTTTTGCTTCTTTGCTTTTGGTGTTTTGGTTCGTTCTTTTGTTTTCTCCTTTTCAAAATTCAAAGTAATCCAAAATTAAAAATAAAATTACGAAAAAATAACACCACCAAGACTAACTACCAGTAACTTAAGACTAAAGAACATGTCCGAAACGTGCCGGGCTCCCAAAATGCCGTTACACTTTAAGGATAAGTGTGAAACAATTCAAATTTTTTTAAGAGAACAGAAAAGGACAAGAAAATTGTCGTTCTCGTTCTCATTCTTGTTCTTTTCTGAGCGTCCTGTTCTTTTCTGATTGTTCTCGTTCTCGTTCTTGTTCTATCACACTCACAAAGTTTGTTCTCATTCTCGTTCTCGTTCTTCAAATTTTTGGTTCTTTTTGGTTCTTTGGTTCTTCGTTCTTTTTTGTTCTTGCAGCCCTGCTCCTGAAAAAATGGAAAAGACTTGCGAGCTTTCTTAAGAACAGTAACAATAAGGGGAATGAGCTCTTGTATACATTTAGAAAGATCTTCAAGAATGATCAAAATTTTTATTTGGATCATCATTACATAATAGGTTGTCCCATTCTTGTGTTTATAAATGTTAGTAGACCAAAGTGTGTAATTTTATGGTATGTGAGATTTGTGTTTGAGGACATTTCAACCTTTAATTCCACTCCACAGTTAGAATAATACTATTATGATCGGATATGTGTGAACTGCACATTGTAAGGGTACAAACTATATCTATTGAACATGTGATAAGAAATTATCTATGCAATTATTAAATTTAGTTGTGAGGTACCTAGTTTTTAGCTGCAATTTTACACTAAGGCCGGTATTCATAGACGATACTCAAGTATTACTTAGCCAAGTAACGAATTTTAGAGTTATTTTTTGAGTAATTGAATAACAATTTTATGATTTTTCAATGATGAATCGATACTTGAGGATCTAATTGTTTGGTATTAATTCGCCGAAATTTCATAAATTTTAGATTCGCCTATGTATAGAAACGAACATACGAACGAACCATTTTAGTGGACTGTATATTTTAACAAATTAACAAAGACTAACTTAGAACCAACTATACCTAATACACCATACGTCACCTCGAACGAGTACGAGGGAAAAAAGTATAGAAAAAAAGGCAATAAAACTAAAGGCGACCGTCAACGAGCAAGCAGATGACGGACACATTCCAAAACCCAATTCGTTACACCCCCGCAACCCCCGCACAGGGCGCGAACAGGCACGAACCTAACATCCTTACAAATACGCGACATAAAACGCATTTAACGTAGTTAATACCTAAACATACTCCCCCCGAATGGGGTAACCTACGCCATTCTAAATTTAAAGGATAAATTCTAAATAAGATTATAATTCTAATTCAATCTTAATTTTAAAAAAAATGAAGAAAAATGTTATCGCCCTTGCACAAGGCATGCTGAACTCGAATATATAATTAAGCAATACCTACTTAAACATCTTAAGCAAACACTAATCTACGAACTCTAAATCGAATATTAATTCTCATTATCAGCAATAGGCAAAATAACTAAATTTTGAACTGAGGTTTTACGAATATTCCCATTTGCTAATCTAACATTAACATTACGAACAATACCTGCCTTATCTGGGAATACTTCTACAATAATGCCAATTGGCCAAGAAAAAATAGGCTCGTTTTTTGAATATATTAAAACTACATCGTCTACCATAAGATTTTTAGAACGAACCTTCCACTTTGAACGCACCTGGAGCTGATTCAAATAATCACGCTTCCATGTTGTCCAAAAGGATTCAACTATCTTACGCCATAGCATATAGCGCTGTTTTAACTTAACAGTCCCATCATCGATAATAGGGACTTCAAGGAAAGAAGATCCGATTAAAAAATGACCTGGAGTCAAAGGAGAAACGAATTGATCTGTTTTACGATAGGCGAGAGGACGAGAATTTAAGTTCGCTTCAATCTTGGCCAGGATCGTCGAAAGTTCGAATAAATTGAGGCGCTGCTCACCAATTGCCCTTAAAAGTAACGATTTACCGGACTTAACAGATGCCTCCCACAAACCACCTTGATGTGGAGATCGAGGTGCGATTGTCTTCCATTCAATGGAATTCTCATTGCAAAACCGATGAAATTTACTTTCTTGTAAGACATTGTTAGAACCTACGAAGTTGGTTCCATTATCAGAGTAAATTACTCGCGGCAAACCTCGGCGACTAGAGAACCGTTCCAAAGTGTTCAAAAATGCTTCAGTTGTTAAATCTTCTATTATCTCGATGTGAATAGCTCTTGTCACACAACAAACGAAAAAAGCTGCATAAACTTTAACGAATTTAACATTACGATGGTTTGTGCATTTTATCATAATAGCACCTGTCAGATCGACTCCAACACTCGAAAATGGTCTCGAAACTGTAATTCGATCCTTGGGTAAATCGCCCATAAGTTGTTCGACGACTCTTGCATTGCACCGAGTGCACAATACGCATCGATGAATTACACGTTTAATCAACGAAATAAGGTTCCCAACGACCCAAAAACGACCACGAATAAAATTCAAAACAAACGACTTTGTTGCATGATAATACCTTTCATGCACCATTCTAACGTACCGTTCGACAAAAACAGACTTAGCATCCACAATTATCGGATACTTATTCTCATACGAAAAATTAGAGGCTTGTAATCTACCTCCAACACGAATGACATTATGAGAATCTAAGAAGACATGTAATGAAAGTAATCTGCTTCTTTTATCAAGATTCACTTTCTTCGATAAACTAATAAATTCCTTCTCAAAAAATTCAACTTGGACAAAATGAATTATTTGAAAATAAGCAGTATTACGCTCTTCTATAGATAGAGGTTCTATATCCTCAACTCGACACACAACCTTTGAAGTAGGTTGGGCTTGACTGGAATCTCTATTACCAACACAGCGCTTCAGATTGCTTACAAAACGCAATATATAAGCCATTACTGAAATAGTCTTGTAAACTGATGACTTATTCTTAATAAACGATAACATAGGTTCTTTTTCAACAATGCTGAAATTAACCTTCTCGACCTTTATCTCGGGGATATCACCGATTGGTCTGAAACTATGAGAAATATACGAATCGAATTGAGCATTATTTAACCACAATGGCCCAAATTTCCAAAGGGAATTATCCAATAAATTCTTCGGAGAGATGCCTCTAGTTGCTAAATCAGCAGGGTTAGAAGCCGATTCTACATAAAACCATTTTTCCTTTTCCGTTAATTTTATGATTTTTGATACTCGATTTGAGACAAAAATTTTCAACTTTAAAGGATTCAAGTTGATCCAACTTAATGCAACTTGAGAGTCAGAAAATAAAATGAAATCTTCGATTTTCAAATCACTACCAACCTGCAAAATTAATTGAGCTAAAAGCTCTGCAGAAGATAATTCTAATCTGTGAATATGTACCGTTTTTATCGGAGCTACACGAGTTTTGGAACAAATAAACAAAGTAGCGATATTATTTTCTGAATCAATCGAACGAATATACACTACCGCACAGTAGGCGCTAGTCGAAGCATCACAAAAACCAATTAATTGTTGCTTAACAATATTTTCGGAATAACAATAGCATCGAGGTATCGAATATGAAGATAGTAAAGGAAGTTCTTCACGATATGCTAAAAATTCACTTGCAAGTTCGGCTGAAATGGGTTCGTCCCATTGCCTACCTTCTTTCCATAAGACCTGTAGCAATATTTTGCCACGAACCGTCACTGGAGCAATCATACCAAGAACATCAAAAATACGAGAAATGTCTGACAACATGATCCTTTTTGTGATGACATCAGGTAAAGTTTTTAATTCGATACATACACGAAGAGTATCAGTTTCTGGACACCACACAAGTCCCAGTACATAAAAAAACTCCTCTCCTCCTAAAGCTCGACTTTTAAGCGGCTCAATTAACAGAGGGTCCAAGGTACCTAGAAATTCCTTGGAATTGGACTGGTACTTACACAACGGAAATCCAAATTTTAACAAGGTGGAATGAACTACCTGTTGTAAATCGATTAAATCTGCGAGATTTTGGGCCCCACTCATCCAATTATCCATAAAGAAATCCTTAAGGATCGAATTTGCTGCGATAGGATATACAATCAAAATACTGGAACCAACCTTAGCAACACATTTTTGTGCCAAAAACGAAGCAGGACCAATACCATTGGTTAACGTATTCAATTCAAAAATTTTAACTGCATCGCTAAGAACGAAACGAAATAAAATATTCTGCCAAAATCTATCTGCAGGATCAACAAGAATACAGCGATACATTTTTGCAATATCAGCACATACCCCATAACGATGCATACGAAACCTTTCCACATTCACCAACATGTTTGGCTGAATAGTAGGTCCTTGCAGAAGATGATCATTAAGCGAAGTCCCACTTTCATCTTCAAATGACGCATTGAATACAACACGATGGCTCAAACTACCTTGACCCCTTTTCGAAATCAAGTGATGAGGGATAAAATACGCTTTTTTGTTGGGTACTGACGAAATTTCAGTCATATCTCCCCTTTTCAAATATTCATCAAAGATTCCACAATAACCCTGATGCTTTACCTCAGAGCGACGACGTTCGGAATTTATTAAGATAGCATGAGCTTTCGCGTACGAACCATGCAATAAACTGATCGAATCCTTAACTGGAAGACGAATTACGAATTTCCCAGTATCCTTGTCCATATAATAGGTGTTCTCAAAATGAGAGTCGATTAATTCATGTTCGAGACATTTTTCATTAACTTGGTTATCGGTTACATTATCCAACGCATAAAACCTATTAAATTGCTCAGATAAACTGGCATTTGTCAAACCACAAAACGAAGATGATTTTTGAGCAAGAAACGACGATTTCTTTGACCCGGAAACTATATATCCAAAATATGATTCTCTTAAAACTAGACCATCGATAAAATGTCTCTTTTCACCAAACACAAATTCTGCATATTCATTTCCTAACAACAAATCAACACGATCATAAGGTAGGTCAAAACATTCTCCCAACTCATATGGAAAGTTACCCACAATCTCTGTCAACTTATTGAGATCCATACGATATGGAATTCTTCCTATAACTTCAGCATTGATAGCAATACTGAAGTTTGTGATCCTTGAACGCAATACACATCGAACTGACGAATTCAGTTCAGATGGCTTATCACTCGCATTGATACCTACAAGAGTAATAGGATCTTCACTTTTAACGATCTCGAGGTTTGCACGATCACAAAATTCACGAGTTATCAATGTTACTTCGGATCCAGGATCAATCAAAATACGACCTAACTCTGTCTTAGTTCGTCCTTGAACTCTCACGACAGCAGTGGACAGAATTACCGATTTTTTAGACGAAAGAGCACAAACGCTCAACGAAGTATTGCTCGAAACAGGGTTTACACTCGAATTAGGCAAACTTGACTTAGGCGAACTTTGAGACTGATTTTTTGTCTCACTACTCTGATCATTATTCGAATTATCACGATGTAACAAAGTGTTATGATTTCCCTCACAATGTATACAATTACGCCAAGTACAACTAGATACAGTATGATTAGGATTAAAGCATTTCAAACATAGCTTATTTTCTTTAACAATATCAAACCTTTCTTGTACCGATTTACCCGCGAATACATTACATTTATTTAAATAATGTATACCATTACAAACCCGACATGTAGGTGGCGATGGTTTTCCTGAAGGTTTACTGGCCACAAACGACCTTTTCTCAGGAACTGACGAATTTTTATTTTTTCCCGAGGTCGGCTGCGATTTTTGACTGGACGACAAATTACCAGCTTTACTCGACCCATCGGTTGTATGGCTGGTGGTAGAAGTTTCATAGGACAAGCTTCTTTGTAATAGAAATTTAGCCAGCAACTCAAATGACGGGTATTGCGAATTATCGTGAATTGAATTGTTGAACTCGAATTTCAACTTGTCTGGAATTTTTTCGCCGACGAGATAGCAGACAAAAGGTGACATAGCTACGATGTCAATATTACAAATTTTGAGCCCTCGAAGTATCCGTTTGACTCGTTCAACGTTCTCACGTAAATTTTGCGTTTTAATTGAAGGTAAGCTGAGTAACGAACCAAAATGCTCAGCTACAATGCGACGCCGATTGAAGTAAGTAGTATGTAACCCATTGAAAATATCTCGATATAGCGTACCTTCATTTCCAATGTCCTTAACCAAGGTTTCCGCGTCACCAATCATGGCGCGTTTAAGTAAAAATAGTCGCTCAAAATCGTTGAAACGATCATTTTTATCGTACATACTTGAAAATTCCGCGTACCATTCCGGAAAATTGGAAAATTTCCCATCAAATTTTGGTACCGGTAATCCTTGTAATTTTACAATTGGATTTATTAGTGAGGTATCCACACACGAAGTGTTATATTGGCGAGTATGCGAACCAGAAGGTATTTCAGGGGTTAACGAATCCTCTATAATTCGTAGTTTTCCCTTTAATTCACGAAATTGACGAAAATAATTTGTATAGTCCTTACTTACGACCTCTTCTTCCGCCGAAATCGCCGAAGTATCTAAGGATGGTCGATAAATTCCATGAGCTTGTAGTCCACGACTTGTAACTCAGCTAAATTTTCCTTCCACGAATCGAATTGCGACGAAATAATATTTACCACATCCTTTGATGGAGTTTTTTCAATATAGGAAAGGACATCGGCCTGAATTGCCTCCAGGGAACGAACCAGTAGGCGTTTTTGGCGATCCAACGAATTTTTGGCTGCAAGCTGAACTTTGGCTACTTCCGCTGCCGCCTTATCTTGATCCTTTTTTCCTGTCATCTTGAATACGAATTATTCAACACAACAATCGAAGGAAACGAAACGATAAACGATATTATCTCACAAATACGAACTCGAATCAAACATGTCGAATTTCACGATTTTTTGTTGCAAATAGATCACAAATTTGCATGGCGAATTAAACACACAATAAAATTTCTGGCCAGACACGTCATCCGGCCCAGAGGACCAATTTGTTTGGTATTAATTCGCCGAAATTTCATAAATTTTAGATTCGCCTATGTATAGAAACGAACATACGAACGAACCATTTTAGTGGACTGTATATTTTAACAAATTAACAAAGACTAACTTAGAACCAACTATACCTAATACACCATACGTCACCTCGAACGAGTACGAGGGAAAAAAGTATAGAAAAAAAGGCAATAAAACTAAAGGCGACCGTCAACGAGCAAGCAGATGACGGACACATTCCAAAACCCAATTCGTTACACCCCCGCAACCCCCGCACAGGGCGCGAACAGGCACGAACCTAACATCCTTACAAATACGCGACATAAAACGCATTTAACGTAGTTAATACCTAAACACTAATTATTCGATTCAAATGAAAAATTTGTATCCATGGCTCCAATATTCCTAGAAAAATAGCTCTAAAATCCGTTACTTGGCTAAGTAATTGTCAAGTATTGTCTATGAATACGGCCCTTAAATTAGAGGAACTGCTTAGGAAATTAACATTTTGAGATTTGGATCGTTGAAATCCCATTTTTAGAAAAATAATTAGGTGCTAGTGAATTGATACATAAACGACACTGCGATTATCACTATTGTTTTAGTACATAATAAATTGATGATAAATCATGAATTTGACATTCTCTAACCTTCTTATCATACGGAGAGAAAACCCCATGCCTTAATCTGTGATATACCTACCTGTATGATAGATAGAATGAGATAGGTATATATTTATTGACAATTCTGGTGTAATAATTGATCATTACAAAAAATTGAGTGTGAGGATTACAATCGATGCATTTTTCTGTTGCAGCACACCGATGATGGATTTATTGGTTCAAATCACAACAGCCAATAAAATTTCACCTGGTGGACACTTAATCCAAGCCATCGGCGATCGTGGTGTTTTACCATACAAACCCAGTACACCAATTGGTGAGTTAAATTTTCCAGCTATATTAGTATATTATTTATAATACTGGCCCTAAAGGAATCAAAATTCAAAATTACAATTCCGACTGTTAAATTTTGCACATTTTGTACAAAAGTACTCGATAGATGCTGACAAAACTAATTTACCTAATCCATTCTTTTTCCAAAGGTGGACTTTTCGCGTAAATTAAAGTCCTGATTCATAATTTCTCTATCGATCCATTCCGGAACAAATTTTTAATTATGTCCGAGTTTATATCTTCTGCTGTGTTGACATTTCAGACCAGGACAAAGACTGATTTAATTGTCCCTTTGAGGCCTTTTATGTCCCTATCATTTTCCACCTGCTGGTTGGATTTAATTCTAGGTATTTGGCAACGTTGCACTGGCACGGTTAAGTGGGGGAACAGGTTATGGGCGTGGCTCCCCCCACTTTTGACGTCTACCTCGGGGCTTCCGGAGCTACTCGACTCAGTCTGGTGTTGGCTCTCTTACCGGACGGTTGCTTAAAAGTTGGAACACATTTTCAAAAAAATTTATATTTTTAAATTTTGTACATTTAGAATTTTTAAAATTTTTAAATGTTTCGCTATTTCAAATTGGTTTTAAATTTTTTAAATTTTAAAACATTTTTGAATTTTAAAACTTTCTTTTTGGTAAGTAAATACTTATTTTTGAATTTTGATGAACCTTCAAATGCTAAAAAAATTTGAATCGTGGAAACTTTAAATTTTAAAATTAACTTTCTGGATTTTTATGAATTTCTGAAAATTTTGGATTTTGAAATTTGCTGAATTTTAAACTTGTTGGTTGTTCAAAGATTTTGGATTTTAAAAATATTGTTGAATTTAAATAGTTTAAAATTAAGCAAAAAAATTTTTGAATTAAAACAAATTGATTTTCAAAATTATCTGGATTTTGTACATTTCATTTTTGAACAACTTTGTCGTTCGTGAACGATTCGTTACTTCAGCTTTAATCCCAAAATCATACAAAAAATGAAATTATTTTATTGGCTCTATTTTCAAGCACGATAAGCACATGCGAATTATAAACCTGGTGTAATTCGATTCAGTTAGATTAACGTGCTACCAACTCGACAAGTTTCCAAGCACATATCAGTGCACCATAATCGAAAAATTTAACGAAATTTTTTCAATTTTTCAGGAGCTCTGGATACGTGGACTATTCACATCGTGCCTAAAAAGAAAGCCGGACTAATGCCGAAGAAACCATTCACAAAACCAATACCCAATACACCATTCGAGCAAACATTTCGATTACAAGTAAGTTGCCTCGTCTCAACATAATTTCGTCGCCAATCCAACGGTGTCTCGAAGATAAATTCCAAGCACGTGAAAAAACCTAACGCGCATCTCTTTTTTTGGCAGGTAAATTTACCGCGAAATCAACTCTACGTTAGTCGAGTCAGTTATCGAACTCGTTTGGAAGACGTTCTCAACGAGGTGTGCAAAGAAAAAAATCTAGACCAATCAAAATATTGTTTCACTCATCCAGGTAAGACGATCTCGTAGGTATACTGGTATATAGCTTAGGTGTGGATTTTTATACCTACACTCACGTATGGTAATTTTCTAATTTCGTACCCCTTCTTCCCCATTCGTCAAATCGGTGCAAACTGCGAAGTAAACAAGCTCGAGGTTTTGTCGCGGTTTAGTATTAATTTTCGCCCGAATCGATTAGCATTAATTTTACCATCGCTCATCGCTCCGATGTTATTTCGCACACATTCGTCGTATCCATTCGTTCATCGTACGTGATCAGTGCTGGTGAAAAATTTCAATTCCTGTGTAAATTTGTGTCTAAAAACGCTCGAAATACCTCCCAGAATTCGACATTATCGAATTTCGTCGATAAATGATTCGGATTGTCGCGGTTGTCGATACTTGACGAGCTTATCGATTCGTTTTGGAGATATTTGCGATGCAATAATCGCTCCGTTCGAAGTAACAGGTACCTATGTTCGTGTAGGTATATTTTTATTATTCGATTGCGAATCTATTACGAAGTTTCGTCTGTTAATACCTCGTCGTTATCTGAAGAACGCTTATCGAAGCCCATTACCCCGTGATACTTATGTACTTTATACGCCAAGTTGATCAGTTCTCGTCGTACCTGCCTAATTCGGTACCTACGTATTATTTCAGATAATGTAGACGAAGAGTTAGACTTGAAGAAAACCTTTCTGGATCATAAAATTCAACAGGTGACTCTGGTATCGAAAAATAATCGACCGGTAGGATTATCCAGTTCGGATGTGATCGCGTTGAAACGTTACGACAGCCGAAATCAACATGTAAATAATAAATATTACGCTAGTCATTCGGTAAGTCCACTTCTGTGTTATACGTGGCTGTGGTATCGAGTTGGGATTTTTTCCCGAATATTTAATTAGCACCTTTGATCATCTTATATCTAGTTTTTTCGACGGTAATTTGAATAATTATGAGCTAATTTGAAATTTTTTTTCCTATGTGATACGTTTCGTTTGCGGTTGATTTTATTGGATGTTGGTGAACGCAGTACGACGGTAGTGTCAGTAGCGGAAGCATGGAAGGTAGAAGTCTGAGTCCGGTTAGATCGGACGAGTCGTCTAGTTCGCCTACCATACCAAAAACCAATTCCATTTTGAATAGACCGTTTCGCAAGAGGAGACCGGCTCCAAAACCTCCGGCTTTACAAGTGAGTAATCTGTGTTTTCATTACCTGTTGCGAGAAAAATTGGTGAATTTTAAGGGCAATGAGAGTTTTTCAAGGAATGGATGAGCAAATCAATTCATTTTTTTCAAAAGATCATTTCGCGAATGATTCAGTACAACTGTAATTTGTTTTGCTTATGAGTTGAATTTTCCATATCGTTCTCAAACGATAATCAATTTTTCAGAGTGAATTGTTTTTATTGTAATTTTTCAAGCCCTTGTTCGCGAACGAAACAATATTTTTGAATGAATCCTTTTTTGATCTGAAACTCGATCTGTTTTTCAGAGAATCGTGTTGTGAACGACGACTCAGTCGTAGCAGTGAACCAGAGATCATAACTCGTAAAGTACCCAATTCTTTCTTTGATGATAAATGTTTTTTTTTTTCTAAAAAGTTATTCGAGCAAGTCGTTCGTGAACGAAGTTTATTTTTTTGAACGAATGAACTGAACGAGATGAGAGGGAGGGGGTGAGGGATGCATCTCTTTTCTCAATAACGATATTTTTAGCTGAAAAAATTAGGTGAGTCAGAAAATTTGCAGAAGTTCGACGACTTTTTTCGGGAAGATTTCCATAATCAGACGAAAAAATGAAAAAATTGCATAGGTACCTAATTAGAAGGCGGAAAAGTTGAAAAAAATTGATTTTGGGAGTTATCCGTTGAGTGAGTCGTTCGTGAACGAAAATCATTTTTTCTAAATCTGACCGAATCATTCGCGACCAAACAGCAAGAGGTGATTTTTCTGCTGATTTGTTGCCTGACTGATGAATGGTATTTTTGAGAGATCTTTCGAATGTGTCGTTTGTAAACCAAATTTTTTCTGAATCTGTGTTCGTAATTTCTCAGCTGGGTGTGGCACGTGATATATTGCTTTGACCCTAGCTGCTCATTGTATGAGTTGAACGTACCCCTGTTTTGAACATATTTTGTTGTGGTATGGTGAGTTTTTTTTGCGTCCAAGTTTTTTTTCCGAGTCCAAATTTTTTTTCGAGTCCAATTTTTTTTCCAAGCGTAATTTTTTCTCACCTAAATTTTTTTTCGAGCCCAATTTTTTTCCAAACGTAATTTAACTAACCTAAATTTTTTTCGAGTCAAATTTAGGTAAAAAAAATTACGTTTGGAAAAAAATTTGGACACAGAAAAAAAATTTGGGGAGGAAAAATTAGGTTTGGAAAAAAATTTGAACTCGAAAAAAAATTTTGGTGTGAAAAAATACGTTTGGAAAAAAATTTGGACTCGAAAAAAAATTTTGGTGAGAAAAATTACGTTTGGAAAAAAAAAAATTGGGGAGGAAAAATTAGGGTTGGAAAAAAATTTGAACTCGAAAAAAAATTTTGGTGTGAAAAAATACGTTTGGAAAAAAATTTGGACTCGAAAAAAAATTTTGGTGAGAAAAATTACGTTTGGAAAAAAAACTGTACTCGAAAAAAAAATTTGGTGAGAAACTATTACGTTAGGAAAAAAATTGGACTCGAAAAAAAAAACTTGAGACGCAAAAAAAAACTCACCATACCACAAAAAATGGTCAAAACAGGGGATGCGTTCACTTTGGAAAAAGAGCAGGTGTGCAAAATCGTTCATAAAATTCAAAAATCACTGATTTTAATTCCATTTGATATAATTTTCATAAGGTGCAAAAATGATCGATCAAAATCTGTCAGGAACGAAAAAATCTGATTGGCCAACGCTTTGTTTATACCTACCTTATAATTTTAACTAACGCCAACCTTATTTTTTTCCAAAGTGAACGCACCCAGGGGTACGTTATGAGATATACCACCTGCTGTGATATACCACCTGCTGTGTAAGCAGTTCGGCTATCTCCGGCTGGAATCGACTAGTTGAGGACCAGCGGCCCAATAGGGGCTCAGCGGAAGTACGCTATGGGTGGGGCTTCTTTTTTCCCTACCTAATTTGGGTTTACTTCGAGACGTCCCGAAGTGTTGGAAATCATTCCAGTTCTAAGCTAGCTTGAGGCAGGTTCCTCCTGACTAGCTCCTAAGATTAATACCTAATATAAATATTGGTTCGGCAGAAATAAATATTTATAAATAAATTGGCGGTTCAATCTGAACGAATCATTCGAAACTGAAGGGTGATTTCATATTGTATTAAATTTTCCAATTTGAATCCCACAATTATTTTTTCAAGGAACAATCCACATTGGGAACATGAGAACATGACCATTACTTAATGTCTTTTTTGAGTCAAAATGTCCATTTTTAGAATATAATGTCCAATTCGATACTGACCGTTTTAGATTTTGGAACATAATTATTATTTTAGGGACATAATTATTATTTTGAGGACATAATGTTCCTTTTAGGGTCATAATGTCCATTTTGGGGACATAATGTCTATTTCTGAATGTAATGCTTATTTTGAGACATGATGCCTTTTTTGGGGACTTAATTTCAATTTTGGATTTTGAGAACGCAACGTCCATTTTTGAAGCACTACGCCAAGTGGGGACATTGCGTCCATTTTAGGAACATACTGTTAATTTTTGGAACATACTTTTGATTTTAGGGACATACTTTTGATTTTAGGGACATGATGTCATTTTAGGACATGCTGTGCATTTGGAGACACAATGTTCCTATTAGGAGTATACGTCCATTTTTGGTATAAAATGGTCATTTTGGGGACATAATGTCCACTTCTGGTATAAAATGATCATTTTGGGGACATGATGTCCTTTTTTGGTATAAAATGATCATTTTGGAGACATAATATTCTTTTTTGGCATGAAATGATCATTTTGGGGACATAATGTCCTTTTTTGGTATAAAATGATCATTTGGGGACATGATGTCCATTTTTGGTATAAAATGATCATTTTGGGGACGTAATGTCCATTCTTGAACGTAATGCTAATTTTGGGACATGATGCCTATTTTTGAGACTTAACTTATTTACATTTTGGATTTTAGGGACACGATGCGATGTCCATTTGGGGAAATATCGTCCATTTTTGGGACATAATGTTTATTTTTAGGACATAATGTCATTTTAGGACAAAATACCATTTTAGGACATACTGCCCATTTTGGGGACAGAATTGTCATTTTGGGGACAATATTTCCATTTTGGAACATCCTGTCCATTTTGAGAATCCTGTTCAATTTGGGACATAATGTCATTTTAGGACAAAATATCATTCCAGGATGTACATACCTACTGTCCATTTTTGGGACATAATTGTCATTTTGAAGACATTCTGTCCATTTTGGGGACATAAGGTCATTTTGGGGACATTCTGTCCATTTTGGAACATCCTGTTCATTTTTGGGGACATCTTAATTATTTTGGGACATGCTGCTCATGAGAGACGTATGAATAAATGATTTATTGGTAAGTATATTCTATGTAGGTGCACTGAAGGATCTTTTTAGAAATATTTTTGATCTTCATTCTTTTATTGACGAAATTTAAAAACAGTTATGTTCTCAATAACAAACTTTTCAAAAAAGGTCACCACTTTTACAGATTTTCTGACTTCAACGTAATTTTCCTGATTAAAAATGTAATTTTGCCATTGAAGCAGTAAATGATGACAAGATCTTCTCATCCATAACCCTGCTCAGACTGATTTTCTCGTCAGTAAACGTGTCATCTTCAAAAAAAATTAATTCCATGATTCAATAAATAAAGACAATGAAATAATAAGGAATTTTTCCCTCTGGTGGCATCGTTTTCGTACATGAATAATTCATCAACAATTCACTCTTCAATATTTTTTTATTCTAAAAATAATTTCGTGAAACTGACTGTTACTTAAAAATTATCAAAAAAGGAAAAAAATCGAGCACGTGGTATATTTCGAACTTGTCAGACACAATTTATCGGTCTCAAGTACATTGTACACAAATCTGTTTGTAACCTTGTCCTTGTCGTTTGTGTTTACTCTGAAAATACGTAATGGAAAATATGATTCACTTGAATTTTGCGGTGTATTTATTGTGGCGGAGGCGGAGGCGTTAGAAAGAATTTCTAGTGTATCTTTACCGCCCTCTTGCTTTTCGCTCCGTCTCTTTTTGCATTCCTTCATTAAACTACTTACTCAGAATTCCTAGGTATATCAGTGGAAAAATTACCGCATCGTTTGTTCGAGAAAATATTTTTTCATCTATTTGCATAAGTATTAAATGATCGAAGTGCATTATGTCCATAGGTTTACTTTTTCTTTCGAGTGTGTTCTGAAATTAATCCATTTTTTTTTACCCAATTTACAGAATGGACAAGACACCAAAAACGTTCCGGAATCGTTGACCATTTCGCATTCGAGAAATAGCAGCGATAGCAGCGGCTACCACGAATCTTCTGTATTAAGTGAGAGTCCAGAATCAAACAGTAACAGGTAAAATTGCCTCAATTTTTTTTCTCACTCATTTTTCTGTTTTTCGAATTTAAAATCAATAAGCTTTAATTTTATAATTAATTCGTGACCAATTTACTAATTTTTTTCATGTTTTTCGAATTTTACAGTTTAGCAGATTCGTTACCAAGACGTAGTAAATTACCTGGCACTACATCGAACAACGTCAAAAATCAACCAACCAATATGAACGGTAAAATTGGCGGTAATCTGTCGAGATCGTTGTCCAATTTGATGGCAGTTGGCGACTGCAAATCGCGTACGTTTTTATCGAATGGTATGCGACATAAGGAGTATTCAGCGTCGTCGATGTCACTGGCCAGTATTCCAGGTAAGTTTCTCGAATTCCATTTTCACAAGATGTCAAAAATTTTGATTTTTGAAAAGTTACCCTTACCCCCACAAAAGTTGTTGGCTGGATAGACTAGAAAAATAAAATAAAATAATTCAAAATCGATTTATATCTTTCGATCGCGCAAGAGCCTACAATTCTTCAAAAATTACCAAAAATTCAAAATTTTGAAAATTTTGAAAAAATTTACTTATAATTGACTAAAATTAATTTTAGAGATTCTGTAGTGACTATCTAGACCAAAAAGCACTTTTTTTTTGAAAAGATCAGTGTTTTATAACTTTTTTCAATTTTTTTCAGAGGTGAAGAAATATGAGAAATTTGAAAAACTATAAAATGAATTTTTTCAAAAAAGTTGTGTTTTTTGCTTTAAATATGCCCTAAATAAGCTCTAAAATTGATTTTGATGAATTTTGATTTTTTTTTAATTTTTAAAAAAATTTTGAAAATGTTGAATTTTTGACAATGTTCGAAGAATTGAAAGCTCTTGCGCGATCGGAAGATATGAATCGATTTTGAAATGTTTTATTTTATTTTTCTAGTCTATCCAGCCAACAACTTTTGTGGGAGTAACTTTTCAAAAATCAAAATTTTTGGTTTTTCAGCCCACCCTAATGTCTAACAATCCTGCAAGTCCTACTTATGTCCTGCTTTTCGTCGAAAAAGTCAAAATATCCAGCTTTTTTCTATTTTTTTTTTTCAATCGAACTTCAAAATTTTAAATTAATTCTTCCTTTTTTCTCAGTGAACTTTGGAATTCTTCATTTAAAAAATTTTTCAATTGATTTTTTCCCTCGATAAAAAAAATTCTGCACCTAAAGGCAATTTTTGATACCCACTTTTTCAAAAAAAAAATCGTTAAATGTTTGAAAGTGTCCTGCTAAAATTTTCAACCTGGAATTTTTTCAAAGATTTTTCCAATTTAAAATTTTTTAAACATTTTTTCCAAGTGAAAACCAATAAATATCAACTAATAGTCAGGTCTCAATTGTACATCCGCTCGGGTTTCATGTTAAAAGCAATTTTATGATTGATTCTTGTTCTAGACCCAAAAACGAATAAATTTCGCTTGTATGCCTATTTTTCCTCCTCCCCCTTTTCCCAGGGTCCACCCCCCAACATTTCAAACGTCTATATCGCTTTATCTATGGTCTGTACAAAAAAAATTTTCAAACAAAAGTTATTCCTCAGCTCTTAATGAACAATTTCATTCCTTATCAAAATTCATTTTGGAGCAACCCCCGCCCCTTAAACTTGGAAATTGTGTTTTGAGAAAGCATCAAAATCACGTTTTTCGCATTTTAAACGAAAACTTTCGGTTATACACTAAAATTTGTAACCACCAAAAGTGTTTGGAATCGAATTTCCTTTCCAATGAGCTATAGCACGACTATTTCCCCAAAAATTTCCCCGGCTGGGTGAACCCCCCTCCCCCACATTTCAAAAAAAAAATTTCGTCGATATCTAATGTACAATTTCTTCTATCTTTTGAAGTTGGAGTTGCATTTATATTGGGAGAAATCGTAAAAATAATATTTTTTTTATATATAAGTTTTTAGTTTCTTTTCATTTATTCAAGAGTCGGTACGAAAAAAATAAAAACTTATATTATCTGTCAAAAAAATATTATTTTTACAGTTTCTCCCAATAAAACGAAGCTGGGTCTGGTTTTCGTTAATTTTGACCATGGGGTACCTTAGGTAAAATTCTGGAAAAATTATATGACATTCTAGGACCAATATAGTACCTATCTAAAAACTATTTTTTGAAAATTTTGTTTCAAAAAAAGTTCCGTCCAAGTCTAGATCAGTGAAATTTTGAAACAGTGAAATAAATTGTCACTGAAAATTGGAGTGATTTTTTACTAATTTTTTAGTCGAAAATTACTGTTGATTTCTTTTTATGATCAATTGAAAAATTGGCAGATTCATTTCACTGTTTAAAAAACAAAGGATTTCACTAGAATTGACTGATTCAGATTCAGATTCAGAGAATCGGAATTGAAATTATTTTTTTTTTTCATTGAATATTAGAACAAAATTAATGAAACCATTTGATCACAAATTTCTAAATCTTTTGACTTACGCTGTCATTTTATTCATAAAAAATGTGCAGATAATGATGATTGGAAAAATTCAATTCATTAAAGCTCATGGACCATTTTTATACGTTTTTCTCCATTGCTGGAAAATACCAAAATTTTATGGAGGCTGTAAAACGTCTTGAAACCGCTCCCAATCGATCCGGGAAGTCAAAAGTAGGACATATTATACCAAATTTCAGCTTTTTCGTTGATTAGATCAAATTTCCATCTTTTGCAGGGTGATGAGGAATTTTGTTTTTTCAAAAATTATCCAAAATTTGAGAAATGAACTTCAGCTCCAGAAATTTTAGATATTTCAACTCAAAGTAAAATTTTGCGCCTAAATAAAAATGAATCGAAAGTACATCATAAAAGAACCTCATATGCAAAATTTTAAATGCCGAAGTTCATTTTTCAAATTTTTAAATAAAAATTAAGCAAGTGACTTTTCATCAAAAAAGGTAACTTGAGGACTTTTTTCACAACATGTCAAAAAATATCCTATTAGAAGAATGTAAATTAGGGCATTCAGAATTATTTAAATTCTCAGAGATTGTGTACTCGAGTTGAAATGATTTTTCCATAACTTGCGACAACTTTGCAAAAACTTGGAAATTATTCAAAACTTCACGTCATTTTCCAAAAGTAAAGTGACTTTTTTCCACAGCCGGAACGATTTTACAAAAATTGAGGAATCTCCCAAAACTTGGGCAATTTTCTAAAAAAGAAAGATTCCTTACCAATCGGAAAATTCTATGAAATTTTCATAATCATAAAACTTGCAAGGTTTCCCAAAAAAGAATAATTTCTCAAGAAATTGGGCTGTAGGCGAGTTTATTCTCAAAAATTTCTTTCAACTCTGAATTTTTTTCAAATTTCAACTCTCAATTTTCTCTCAAGTATTTTCAACACCAGAATTTTTTTCAATAAAATTTCCTCAGATTTTTCCATGTTGAAATGTATGTACTTTTCTGTATTTTTTCTCAAAATAGTTTTCAGTATTGAAAATTTTATTGAAAAAATATTTCCACCACCGGATTTTATCAAAAAATTGTCCTTGGAGAGAAAAAAATTGGGCACACCCAACACACCCTCCAGTCACGCCTATGCAAATGATAAATCTTACAAAAAAAGAAAATGATCATTGCTTTCCACTTTTTCACACAAAAAAAATGAGTACAACTGTTCAATTTTCCAAACTTGAGGAAATGAGTACAAATCGTAAATAATTTCAACCCAATACTGAAAAATCCCGTGGGGGATCTGTTGGAAAGTCAAAACTGAAAGTGTAGAGATTGTGGTTCTCAAAAACCAAAATTCAAGGAATCCGATTTTCAACATGTGATTTTTTCAATAGGTAATAGGAATTATGGTATCATGTTGAAATGAGGAACCCGAATAAAACGAGTAGGGCAAGCGAGGGCGTGAGCAAGGGATTGGGGCCGCGGAGTGCCCCCCCCCCCCCCTAGTTTACTCTTACGCTGTTCTCCAGAACTTCTTGAAATTTTATTGTATTATATTGCTTTTTACACTGAGAAAAATGTGTGGTAAAATTGACTACAAATTGTGGAAAAACTTATCCAGTCCGAGTTTATGATGCTTTTTACCACAGTTGTGGTACTTTTTTTGCCACAGCTGTGGTGAAAAGTACCACAGTTGTGATTAAAACTTGAAAAAGTACCACAGTTGTGGCAAAACAGTACCACAGTTGTGGTGAAAAGCATCATAAACTCGGACTGGATAAGTTTTTCCACAATTTGTGGTCAATATCGCCACACTTTTTTTTCTCAGTGTAGGCGTGATTTTTCATAAAAATTTGCCCTCGAAAATTGTTCCAAAATGATTTTTGATAATAGAAGAAATTGTATATTAGATATCGACGGAAAAAAAAAACGTTAAATTTTTTTTAGTGGTCCAATTTTTGAAATGAGGGGGAGGGGGGTTCACCCAGCCGGGGAAATTTTTGGGGAAATAGTCGTGCTATAGCTCATTGGAAAGGAAATTCGATTCCAAACACTTTTGGTGGTTACAAATTTTAGTGTATAACCGAAAGTTTTCGTTTAAAATGCGAAAAACGTGATTTTGATGCTTTCTCAAAACACAATTTCCAAGTTTAAGGGGCGGGGGTTGCTCCAAAATGAATTTTGATAAGGAATGAAATTGTTCATTAGGAGCTGAGGAATAACTTTTGTTTGAAAATTTTTTTTGTACAGACCATAGATAAAGCGATATAGACGTTTGAAATGTTGGGGGGTGGACCCTGGGAAAAGGGGGAGGAGGAAAAATAGGCATACAAGCGAAATTTATTCGTTTTTGGGTCTAGAACAAGAATCAATCATAAAATTGCTTTTAACAAGAATCCCGAGCGGAAGCCTTTTTTTGTACAATTGAGACCTGACTATAAGCATAATTATAAATCCGAAACACTTCACCTAAGAGTAAAGGGTCTGGCCGGATGAGGGATGAATTTGGCCTCTGCTCCGATTTTTGATTTAACCCCCAAATTTTTGACCCCCATCCCCTTCCTTTTCGGAGCTTTGAACATTTTATTGCATTATTTTCAAGAATTGTTAATTAAAACTGAAAAGAAAGAAATTTTATGTTTATTGGCACAAAGTTACATCTCATACAGGTGCATTCGCAGTAATTTTTAAATCAATTTTGGTGCACTCCTTTATGAGTTTTTGGTCATTTGAAATTTTCAACTGTAAACAGGATTTAGTTCGGCCATTTTATGAAAATATCGAAAAACGTACGTTTTTTAACGTCAATTTACCTTTCGTATTCACTTTTAGCGATTTCTATGTCACAAGGGGCAAAAATCGCGAAAAACCGCACAAAAGTATTGTTATTTTAGCAGATTTTCAAAATTTTATGCGTTTTTTACGGAAGAAAATGACCGAATGAAAAAACGACCTCAAAATTCGTGTTCAGAGGGTCAAAATACCACGATAAACACCTTTTTCGCGATCGTTTTACTTGAAGTCTCGAAATTAATGTGTTATGAAAAATCGGTGAAAGAAGGGAATTTTGAGACATGAAGTAAAACGATCACGAAATGGGTGTTTATCGGGGTATTTTGATCTCCTAAGCACAGATCCGACGTTAGTTTCTTCACATGGTCATTTATGTCCGTCTAAAACGCTCAAAATTTGAAAAAGCTGCTATTGAGCCATAGAACAGAAAATTTCCTTCACTTCGGTTGAAATTAAAAATTATTGAAAATGATGCCATAAAATGGTCGTAGCTCCGAAAGGGAAGGAGGGGGGAAGGGAATTTCTAGAATTTTTTTTACATCAAGGGCACTATAGTGGGGGAGGGGGGGAATCGAAAATTGGAACGGGGCCAAATTCACCTCTTATTCGGTCACACCTTTTTTCATTTTTTTTTCATGCTAGAAGCTTCATTATCATCTTCCAGTGAGGAAAAAAAAAGAAAAAAAATTACTCCAAGGTCCCATTTCTCATATACGGTTTTTAAATTTAATATGTTAGTATTGATTAGATTTCTTGGATTTGTATGGTTACCTGATATTAATTGGTCTTTACTTCATCTATTTAAAATTTTTCCAACTCCAAAATTTTTTACGAATTTTCAAATTCTTACAATTTCTTAAACAATATCTCCAAATTACAAGTTCAAATTTTCTTCAATTTTTTTTTGTAAGTTCGAGAATAGCTCAAGAAGTTTGATTTTCTGGAACTTTGTCAGAAATTCAAATTTTTTCAAAATCATACCTACAGTAATTTTGAAAAGTATACCTAAACTTGTAAAAAATTTAGAGAAAATTTTACTGGAAATTTTTTTATGAATTGAGAAAATTACAGAACTGAGAAAAAATTTAGAGAAATTTTACTTGGAAATTTTTTTAATTAATTGGGATAGTGATAAAACTTGGAAAAAATTTTCAAAAAATTAATTTAGGTATTTATTTGGATTATACCAACTTCAACCTTTCCCTTTCTAGTTTTTAGACTATTTCGTTATTTTCGTCAGTAAATTTGGCCTTGGAATAAAAGTTCCTCACACGAAAGAAAATCGTCCTTCCCTTGAGCCCAAATATTTGCGTTTTCTGGACTGCTTTTTGAAGGAACCCTCTTTCCAGGTCCTCTCAACCTCGCTTGTTTTGTATTATTTTAACGTCATTTACAGCAACTAAAAACTATTGCCTAGGCTAGAAAAAATATGGGGCTCCAGGCACACCCGACACCCTGCACCTCGGCGTTGACGCCTATGAAAATATTCTATAAAATAATTTTCGCTCACTAAACTTCGTTTTATTCGCAGGCAAAAAGAAAAAAGCTCCGGCACCTCCGCCTCCCATGTCCAAATCGCTGCTATCCTTGCAAGAAGAATCACCTTCGATGACCAACGGCGGCCAATCATCGAACGGTCGCTGCTTCGCGTCCATCCCCGAAGACATCGTATCGAAAAGTCAAACGTTACCAGCCACTTCGAACAAATTATCTAGTTTCTCTACGGAATCGTCTGCCACGTCGTACACTTGCTCAACAAAGCCCGCTACCTCGACGACGCCTCCGGAGCCCAAACCATACCCGGCCACCTCTGTAGATAGTTTCGTAGCTCGTAGCGTCGCCGATGTAGACGAAGTAGATAGCGTCAAACTCGCATCTGCCACCATCGATCAACATACCATCGTAAAATCCGCAGGTAAAGTTTCATCCCCCGAGTCGACCGACTGCACGCTGCGAAGAAGTAAAAAAATACGCTCTAATTGCATCCCCGTCAAACCGTCTCATTTGAGCGTGCCCGAGAACAACCTCAACCAAGATGCATCGGCGGATTCGGCCCCCAGCACCGATCATAGCGATATTGAGAACGCTACGCCCATGAAAATGTCTCCCATTCGTCCTCGATCCGCTAATAGGCTCCAGCCCAACGACGATTTTCGATTCAATACGATTCAGCGACTTTACACCCAATTTAATCGCGTGCCTGACGAAGAGTACATGATGACCAATACCTACGTGAACCGGAGACGATCCGAGATCGAGGCCAGAATCGCCTCGATTCGGGTACCGGAGGCAGCCGCTCGCAGGAAGTACTCCGAAGGCACGTTGATTTTTTCCAAAATCCCCACTAGTTTCGTTTTCCCCAACGACGGACGTCATCTCATTTACGACTCGAAGCATCCCGAATGCACCGATGAATTCGACCATCGATCACCGATCCCTCCCCGTAGACGTAGCAAAGACCCGGAGCTCGATAATCAGTTTCTAAAAGATTTGAATACCCTGCTTACCAAAAAATTGTAGACCACGAGTAGATTTTTTTTTAGCAGGCTATGTGGCACCGTAGATATTTGTTTTGTTCCTCTGTGACGTTGTAGTCCTTCACTGATTACTCCCAATTTACCTTCCTTTCAATTTAATTAGGTAGCTAGGTTTCATAGGTTTAGGCTAAATGGTAGATCTGAGATAGGTATTTTGGATTTTTTTACCTTTGTATCGGCGACGTTCGGTCGTTCGTTCGCGAATTACGTTCGGTTGTATTCGCAGTATTTATTTATTCGATTATATGTTACTAATTGTCAAAATTGAGAGTTTTCTTTCATTTTTTCTTTCGTTTTTGTTCGATTTTTTATTCGTTTTGGAAAATATTGCCTCCAAAGTTGTCCTTCTTGTGAATGGTGTCACATAAGGTAAGAATATCTGATAATTGTTTGATTCAGTTATTTGCAAAAGTAGCTCCTCGTTTGTGTCCCTTGTGTATTCGTCTTTTTTTCTACTTCGTAGCTGCAGTTTAAATTAATGCCTAGATTTAGAGATTTTTTTAGTACCTACTTCCTAACTAGTGTTTATTCAATTATTATTGTTATTGTTGTTTCAATATTTTTTTTAATTAATTTTTTTTTAATTTTTCCATTTCAAACAATCACGAAAATTTAAATATTTTGGATGTTTTTTCTAAATTGCTTCATTTTTTTGTACCAGGTTCAGTTATAAAAAGTTCATCCGACGTTAAGGACAAAGAATTAACCATGGACGACGAAGAAATTGATAGAATATTCCACGACGCGACCAAAGACTACGAAAGTCCATCATTACCAGTGTTACCATCTCCACCAAAGCTCGTCAATATGGACGAAGAAAAATGCCAAGTCAATGGCGAAGACCCATTTCAATGGGAGTACAAATTGCCTTCGCCGCCGAAAGCGTTTCGCGATCAAAGCAGTAGCCCTTCGGTGACCGAATACGATACTGTGACCATAGGTGAGCTTTAATTGATGAAGAGAGGTTATGGAGATGTTCAGGTATAGGGACAACCTAAGTTGAAATTTATGAAGTGGGCTAAAAATTTAAAATTTTCGAATTTCAGCTTTGGAGAACTCTGAAATCAATTTTTCTTGGTCGAAAAATTTCTAAATTTTGTCAAAGAATGTTCGATGGAATGATATTTTGTCAGATTTGAAAAAACAATAATTTTCCTCCTTGCTCCTTCAATTTATATGGCTAGGCAATTTATTTGGTATCCCAAAATTTTGATATCGACGAATTTTGGTACAAAAAATATCGATTTCAGTAGTACAATAAAAATACGGAAAGGTCTCCAGTTCAAAATTAGAAAAAATGGTAATTTCCATCTTTGCTCTTTTAATTTATATGAATAGGCAAATTATTTGGTATTCAAAAATCTCGATTTGACCGAAATTTGATACGTAAAATTATAATTTTGATTAGTAAATTACGTATAAGATACCTATTGAAAGGTCTGCAGTTCAGAATTTGAAATAATTACAATTTTAATTTTCGCTCCTTCAATTTATATGGATAGGCAACTTATTTTTCATCCCAGTATCTCAATTTGGCCGAAATTTGGTACGCAAAATTATCAATTTCATTAGGAAAATATATGATACTGAAAGGTCTCTAGTTCAAAATTTGAAAAAAATGAAAATTTTCATCTTTGTTCCTTCAATTTATATGAATAGGCTACTCATTTGATACCCCAAAATCTCGATTTGGCCGATTTTTGATTTTAAAAAAGTATAGATTTCATTAAGGAAATAATTAAGACACTGAAAGGTCTTCAAATCCTAATGTTAAAATATTTGAAATTTTTCTAACTCTTTTATCGAACGAAAAAATGTGATTGGAAGGTCCTAGGGTATGTTTTCGAACTCGTAGAATCAATTTTCACCATTACCTAGCTATCCTTCATAGTTTATTGTTTTTAAGAAAACGTAGATTTTGAATTAAAACTGCGGTTTATCTCGGAAAATTGTCAACCTTGCGAAAAAATAATTATAAATTAGTGATCAGAGACATTTTATTAGTCGTAATTAACCTTTATTTTCCCCTGAGATTATATGCGAATAGTCTGAGACGATTTTCGAGCCCAAAAGACTCGATCAAAAATTTTAAAATACCTATGTAAATTTTCAATTTTACCAAAAGGAATAAGTAAGAAATTAAAAAGTCACAGATCTGTCAATGCCGTCAAAGGCTACCAAACCGTCAAATCTTTTTAATTTTTTAATGTCTGATAAAATATCAAAAAATTACAAAAACATCAAATTTAATGGGTAATATTGCTTTTAAATTGATTAAAATGGCTAAAAAAAATTGAAAAAAAAAAATGGTTTGGATTATTTACCAAACTTCATAATTAAATCTTCCAATTTTGATTCAATTTTTTGATTCAATTTTTAAAATAGGTACATAATTAAAATTCTAATTCGGCAATAAAATGTTATGGATTCCCAATTCTCGTATCAATTCTCCGATTTAATATTTAAAAAAATTTATTAACTAAATTATCAATTTTTCCAATTTGATATTTTTATCCAAAAATCGATAGTGCTATTTTCAACCGTTTTGATCTATGCTAGTTCATCGAAGCTTTTTTGTTTCAAATGTAAAAAAAGCGTCTCCTCAAATTTTGAACAAATCTGGCGATTTCCCTAATTTTTTTTTACATCTGTCCAAAAAAATTACCATTTTTCAAAAATGAGTACCATACTTATCAAAATTTGAGAAATCATCATTTTGTAGTGAAAATTAACAATTTTTGAAAATAATAATAATTTTTTGTAAAAATTACAACTTTCCGAATAAATTTATATTTTGGGTAAAAATTTTCTTTTTCTAGATATTTTTGCCATGCCTTGTCCTTTAAAATAATGGTTTTTTGAAATTACGAAAACACGTCTTCTCAAACATTGAATCGCACTAGCAAATTTCCTAGATTTTTTTACCATTGCCCAGGAGTAGGTAACCAGATTTCAAAAGTAAATATGTAATAAAATCTTCAAAATTGATCATTTTTAGTAAAAAATTACTAGTTTTGGTAAATGTTGCTTACCATTTTCTTAAAAAAATTTTATTTTCCTGATAAAATTATCATTTTTGATAAACATTTTCATTCATTTTTGGTACCTAAAAATTGTTATTTTTGGTAAAAACTGTAATTTATTTTTGGTAAAAATTGTCATTCATTTTTGGTAAATTTATCATTTTTTTTTTGGTAAAAATTGTCATTCATTTTTGGTAAAAATTGTCATTCATTTTTGGTGAAGATTGTCAATCATTTTTGGTAAAAACTGTCATTCATTTTTGGTATATCTGTCATTCATTTTTGGTGAAGATTGTCATTCATTTTTGGTAAAAAATGTCATTCAGTTTTGTTGAAGACTGTCATTCATTTTTGGTACCTAAAAATTGTTATTTTTGGTAAAAACTGTAATTTATTTTTTTTTAAATTGTTATTCATCTTTGGTACCTAAAAATTGTAATTTTTGGTAAAAACTGTAATTTATTTTTGGTAAACATTGTCATTCATTTTTGGTAAATCTGTCATTTATTTTTTGGTAAAAATTGTCATTCATTTTTGGTGAAGATTGTCAATCATTTTTGGTAAAAACTGTAATTTATTTTTGGTAAAAACTGTCATTCATTTTTGGTGAAGATTGTCATTCATTTTTGGTAAAAATTGTCATTCAGTTTTGGTGAAGACTGTCATTCATTTTTGATACCTAAAAATTGTTATTTTTGGTAAAAACTGTAATTTATTTTTAAAAAAAATTGTTATTCATCTTTGGTACCTAAAAATTGTTTTTTTGGTAAAAACTGTAATTTATTTTTGGTAAAAATTGTCATTCATTTTTGGTAAATCTGTCATTTATCTTTTGGTAAAAATTGTCATTCATTTTTGGTTAAGATTGTCATTTATTTTTGGTAAAAATTGCCATTTTTTCATCAACTGTTCCTTGCGATATTTACAAAAAATTAATCAATTTTGTGATTGAAATAACTAATTCGAATTATTCTTGCAGGAAATCTGACTGAAGTAGTCACCGAGAAAAGACTGGTACCCGAAGAGAAAGCCTCGGCGCCTCCAAACAAGTACAAAACGCCTCCACATTTGGATCCTTCCCCCATCGACGTGATCGCCTCCAGCGCCCCGGTTCCAAAAATCGAACCCACGCTATCCACATCGATCACGAATAAATCACCCGTCACCAAAAAGACTTACTACGAAGAATCAAATCTACAGCCTTCAATTGACGAACATCGTCGAAAAGAGGATAAATCGTACAACGGCACCGTCGTCGTATCCGAAGAGCATTGTAACTGTGATAAAACGCCTTATATAGATGTAAATTACATTTCGACAAATGATTCGGGGCTGGGATCGGACGATTCGATACCTTCAGTATCGGAAGGTCGATCCGGCCTGGAGGAAGCAGCGTCCTCTATGTCTTCCTGTATATCATCTACTTCGTCTTACGTCAAGAAACCACAACAGCCACATCAACCGCAGACGCAGTCGACCCAGTCGATCGCTGCCGAAACCAAAGCACTTCCGGAACGACGCGGCAGTACGTTGCAGAATTTCACCATAACGACGTACCAGAGCTCGAAACCGACCGAGATCTTCCACGATGATAGCGTGAAAACCTCGAGGACCACTCAACTAGCCCAGAATAATCATCCTTTCGTCAAGTTGCCATTTGAAAAACGATCCGATAAACCAGGGCTGAGCAGGCATAGCTCGTTTAGTACTGAAAAGTCTCCGAATAATCCGGTCAAGCGGTCTAAATCGCATATTTCCCTGCTGAGTGGAAATTTCGCCAAATTCAATCGATTTGGAAAGTTGAATATTCAAGAGGATGATTCGTCCGAGCAAAATAGTCCTGTGTATTCGTCTTCGGAGAGTATTCAGACGGCGGAGGATGTCAAACCGAAGGTCCAACCGGTCGTGGCCAGGCTTCGCAAGACCCTTAGTGAGATCAGTATTAATAAAGGTAGGTTATCTGGATGGCATGAATTCTGTGATGAAAATGTACAGTTTCTAATAGTTTTTGTATTCGATTTATTAGCAGATTGTAACAGAGGCGAAGAAGAGCTGCTAGAGTTGCAAGATCAAGTCATGAAATGGAAGCAGAATGCCGACCAAAGGGTGTCTCGACTGAATGCCAAGAATGTGCCGGAACTTCAATCGGTGCAAGTGAGTTTTTTAAATTTATTTTCTTCATTTTATTGAAATTCTTTGCTAATGACGGCTGTTTTATTCTCAGGTACTGAAAGATATTTTACCTCAAATAAATAAACCTCAATCGCCTGCGGAAGTACAAAATATTACGTCAAAGTGAGTAATAACCTATTTTTCAGCAGGAAATCTTGGATTTTACGTGTTGAAGCCACTTTTTTTTCATTTAGTGAACGTCAATTCAATATTCATTTTTGGAGTCCAAATTTTTATTTTATTAATTTTCCCTAAATTTATTTTTTTCTAGCTGGAATTTTCTTGAATTTTTTTCAACTTTATATCCAAAAAGTTTTCACATTCAGTATTTTCTCCAAAAATTTTAATCCATGTTCAATTTTTTCCCCTAATTCAACTTTTAATTTTTTGAATTATTTTTTCAACAATACAAGTTGAAATTTTTTTAGTTCCAAACTTTGAAATTTTTTAAAATATATTTTCAACTTCGCACCCAATTTTTTCAAGTTTGATTTTCGAAGCCACTTTTTTTTCATTCCGTGAACGTCAATTCAATATTCAGTTTTCGAGTCCAATTTTTTATTTTATTTCATTTACTTTCCCAAATTTTTTTCTAGCTGAAATTTTCTTGAATTTTTTTCAACTTTACGTCCAAAAAATTTTCCAATGCAGTATTTTCTCCAAAAATTTTAATCCATGTTCAATTTTTTTTCCAATTCAACTTTTCATTTTTTTGAATTATTTTTTCAACAATACAATTGTTGAAATTTTTCTAGTTTGAAACTTTGAAATTTTCTCAAAATTATTTTCAACTTCGCACCCAATTTTTTCAAGTTTGACTTTTGAAGCCACTTTTTTTTCATTCAGTGAACGTCAATTCAATATTCAGTTTTCGAGTCCAATTTTTTTTATTTCATTTATTTTTCCTAATCTTTTTTCTAGCAAAAATTTTCTTGATTTTTTTTTCAACTTTACTTCCAAAAAATTTTCCAAAATCAGTATTTTTTCCAAAAATTTTAATACACGTTCAATTTCTTTTCCTAATTCAACTTTTCATTTTTTTGAATTATTTTTTCAACAATACAAGTTGAAATTTGTTTAGTTCGAAATTTTGAAATTTTCTCGAAATTATTTTCAGCTTCACATCCAATTTTTTCAAGTTTGATTTTCTCAAAAATATTTCAACTCGATATGTCTACGTTCAAAATTTTTTCCACATTCAAATTTACTCAATTTTTTTAAAGTTTAGAAAATCTCAAGCTTTTCCAAAATTTTTATCCAGTTGAAAATTTTTTTGTTTTTTTTTCAACATACCTACCCAAAAATTTTTCCAAGTTCGTATCTTTTTTCTTCAGGTCCAATTTGTTTTCGAGTTCAGTTCCCACTATTTTACATAAGATGATGACGTAAAAGGATCAAATAATCATTTAAATGGGTACCTCATTACACCCCAAAAAATTTTTCAAGCTTTTGAGGCTGAGATGATTTTTGGGATGAAAATCAATCCCAAAAATCATCCCATGCTTTCTTGAACTGTAGTAGGTGAGATGATTTTTTAGATTAAAATAATTTTCACAGCTCATCCCACATTTTTTCGAGCTTTCAAAGGCACAATGACTTTTGGAGTAAAAATCGATCTCAAAAATCCTTACCGAGCTTTTGAAGCTGCGATTTTTAAGATGAATTTTCAAACCAAGAATCATCTCACGACATTTCTGAGGTTTTGAGGCTGGGATAATTTTTGGGCTGAATTTTCGGAATAAATTTTCATCTCAAAAATCATCCCACGAATTTTTCCAAACTATTGAGCCTGGAATGATCTTTGGAATAATAATAATTTTCACAAATAATCCCATTACTTTTTCGAGCTTTCGAGGGTGGGGTGATTTTTGGAATGAAAATCTATCTTTGAAATCATCCCACGCTTTTTCCGAGCTTTTTAGATTGCGATAATTTTTGGACTGAAATTTCATCCTAAAAATCATTCCACCCTTTTCTCGAGCTTTCAATGTAAAATGACTTTTGGCATGAAAATCAATCTAAATTTTTTTTGCAATTTAAAACTTCAAATTTTCTTAAAATTTGTTTCAAAACTAACTCGACGAACTTTTTAAAATTACAGTTTGTCTAGGTGCTTGATTGGAACAATTTTTGAGGAAATTTAAGCTTAAAATATTTTGGAATCAAAGATAAAAAAATTTCGAAAAAATTCAACTTGAAAAATTTCTCAGACATAGGTACCTACCTAGGAGTTGAAAAAAAATGAAAAAATAGGTACATACTTACTTGGATTTTTTTGATAAAATATACGAGTTTTAAAATTTTCTAGTCGTGGATTTTTTCTGAAAAAAATTAGAAAAATAAGAGAAAATTTTAACATGAAATATGAAAACAATTTCGTAACTTGGAAAATTTTTTTGAAAGAATTGGAACTTGGAAAAAAATTGAAAAATTTGTGTGTTGGAAAAATTACGAGAAATTAACACAAAAACAATTTTTAGAAAATACTTAAAAAGTTCAACTTGGAAAAAAATTGAATTCCCAAAGTTGAACATTTTTTGAGTGCATACAAAGTTGGAAAAATTTTAGGACCTGAAGTGGAGAAAAATCCTGAAAAAAAATTACGAGAAAATTTAAAAATTAAAAATATGAAAATTTGGACTTGATAATTATATGGGTTTTAAATCTGGCGCAAATTCCAAGAATTTGCTTCCTCGACCCATACATTTGGCAACCTTACCTTACAAATTGATTAACTCACTTTCACCATTTTCAGAACTACTCTGGAGGAAAACTACCCATCACGAGCTCGAGCCTTCAAAGTAGACGTCGTCCGACCAAAGAACCCTTACCAAGACTCGGCCACTCCGGCAGTCAACCTACAATCCTGGAACGAACGACCAAAACGCCAAGTCAGCATCAAAACCGATCGAGACTACGTCTTCGGCAACATCCGTCGACACACCGAAATCTTCAACAACCAAAGCAACTCCGGTACCGAGCTGAATGGTGACTCAGCACCGAAATCCACCTCGACAGCCGATTCATCCGATTTATCACGAGTACCGATCGTACGAGCTGTCGAGTTCAAAAAGCCATTCGTCCAGCAGCTGGAAAAACCCTACATGGCGACTGATCCGGTCAAAAACGTCGATAAAGATAAACCTCGACCCGCCTCTTGTTACTTATTCGGCGAGCATTTAACTAACGGAGTCAATCGATCCCAAAGCATGATGGTTAACAATAAACCGCATCAAATCACCAATGGTACCGATGCGTCTCCCAAAATCAACGGTATCTCCAATGGACGTTCTACCACGAAATACGACGAAAGTGAAACCACCACGACGAGCAGCAGCAGTTACTCTAATAACGTCTCCAAGACCAAAATAATGTTCAATTGCTCGGTGCCCTACAACAATAAATACAAATCTGTTACCGAAATAACCGAAGATACGACAATTAAACGCCATAGCTATCCGGTCTTCGCCACCCCCGCCCAGGTCCCCGAATCGCCATCTAAAAATGAACAATACACATTCCGTAACTATAAAAATAAATTACTAGAGAACGAGAAACTGAACGGTACGGATGCCAAACCAGCTCCAGCCTCGGAAAAATCTTCAGCTCCTCAAAAATCCCCCGAGAAGAAATCCTTCTTCAGGATCTTCCGCAAAGAACAATCACCCCAACCTGTAGAAGTGGTCTCTACCACGAGATCTGTCGGGATCCCTCCACCGCCTCCGGTAATGCCCTCCCTCAAACCAGTCAGCCAGAATAGAACGAGTTTCCAAAAACCATGCTCGGAGAATCCCAGAGATGTGTTATTATCTTCGATTAAAAATTTCAATAGGGATAATTTAAGGAATGTTAGAGTCAAGTGACCGATCCGACGAGAGATGATGACTTCGGAACGTGTATAGTTTTACGAGAATAGCTTTACGTATTGTTTTATGTTGTATTTCGCGTTATTTATTTTTTAAGGTACCTAGTTTTCCTCTTTGATTGAAAAACAGTTACAAACTAAAAAAAAAGTACTGCGAATGTTTCTATTATTTATTTTTTTTTCTTTTATTACTCTCTTCCAACGAACTGTATTTATTTTCTAGATACAAAGATTTTTTAACGTGTTTAAGTATATACTATACGTTGTAACAAATATACATACATTATTGTTTTATTAATCCTTTGTCGTTCGGTGTGATCGATGGGGTTGCGGGGACGGTCGGTGGGGCGCTTTCAGTGGCAACGGTGGTTTTCCAGCTTTTCCATTGGAAGTATAGGCGTAATGTGAGGAAGTACAGGAGCTCGACGCAGCTGAGTAATGAACCGCCGAGGAACAGCCCTGTGCAGCCTCCGAAAGATACTGTAAAGAGTTAAGGGGAGATGTTATTTTGATGATGAGATTTTTAGTTTTTGAGGTAAGGGGAGGTGAAGATTTCAGGCTTGGAAAATTCACATACCCCTGAATTAGTAGAAATTTATTTCTGTAAAATCTCAATTGATCACGATATTTTTCAACAGTTATTATTTTTATTATTGCAAAAAATGTTCGATTTTCAAAAAATTATTGAAAAAAAAACAAGCATTAAAAATTTTTGGTGTTTTTTTTTTTCGCAAAAAATTGACCATTATCCGAGAGCGAAAAATTTTATTGCCGAATCGCGCTTGGAACTCGGTCATAGGCTAATTCGAGGTCGCTGATCACGAATCCGGCGTCGGTTTTTCGATCCGGCCATTTGCAGAACTAATTTTCGCAATTTTCTCACCAGTTTTCCCAATTTTCTGGCGCTGAAACGCGACGTCAAAACTA